>JACGTP010000024.1:323150-558886 GCA_023678845.1 Mischocyttarus mexicanus | reverse complement strand
ATCGAAATCGGAAATCTTCCCGGTATAGCCGGTAAGACTCCTTGTTTTCATCCCCCGAAAAGATAAATTTTATCGTATAAAAGGTGCCTGCCTTTCCGTTAACTTTACGATCCTGACAAAACCACCGTACTGCCATTACTTTTATTTTACTCGTTAGCATTTTTATAACCGTAAATTACGATTATAATCAACATTTGTCTTCTACCCATGCTTAATTTTCAATTACTTTTTGGAGAAAATCAATGATCGCTAAATTCGATAAACTTCGATGTTACAATTATGGTAATACAAATATACCAAATTATTACCTCAAACGTGAACATCAAACGATACGTGTAACTCGTTTCTAATGAATTATTCAATATGGTAAGGTAATCCAAGAAAAAACCTAACGTTTTATCACGAATTATAAGGATAATTCTTGTTAATGCGAAAGAAGAAAAAAAAACGCGTACCGCAAATGTAATAAAAGTAATAATTAAAATTAAAATAAATCTAAACGTAAATAAACGTTCCTTATTTTCTTCGTGTCTTGGAAACAAATCATTGTTTACTCACCCTACAGACGGGAAAGAAGAAAATCCACAGTTATTACCACAACGTAAGATACGAAAAAATAAAGTAAGCCAGTAGATTATAGTAACAACTCTTTTACTATTTTTTGTACAACGATCATGGAATCATTTTGGAAGAAGGACTGAGAGAAGGGTGTAAAAGGGGTTGGATGGTGGATGAGGTTTGTTGAACGCAACGATATAAACGTTAAAAGTGTCGTTTACCCGTAAAATCTTTCCGTTCGAATAAGCTCGTAAACGGTCCTTGGATTTTCTTGTGCTCCCGCTTCACGAAATAAGAAAATGAAAAGAAAAAATAAGAAGGAAGAAGGGTAAGGAGATTGGCCATTTTTTTTGGATACGTTCTTCCAGTTATTTTCTCTTCCCTTATTCTTCCAATTTTTTTTTTTGCGGTAGAACACTCGATCTTCGGGTCAGGTAACTCGTTAAGCGCATTTAAACGTTCCCACGAGGATTCCACAGCTTACGCAGGAAGGACAATGGCGACATTCACCCTTAGTGTGTTACTCTACTCTCCTCTCCTCTCCTCTCCTCTCCTCCACTTCTTCCCACTACTCTCAGTCTCTCTCTCTTTCTCTCTGTCACACTTACTCGCATACACCCTCAGCATAATCGAAACGGATTGGGAGGGATCGTACTCTCGTGTTCAGAACGTACATACTCACATCCGTTTACCCTGCTTACCCCTTCGCAAACTCAAGCCTATGGCATAGTAACTCTCTTCGATCTGTTGTCAATCAGGAGCTTGTACTTGTATTCTCTTGCACTTACGGGATACATTAGAATGCGTCACTCCGTAAGCTTCCAAAACCTGAAACATATTGTCGAATACACAATCGCCGTAAAATGTATGTTGGGACACGTATGAAAAATACGTATTTTAACGTAAAATGAAGTTTGTTTACATTATTTTTTCAAGCTTTGAATATACATACGATGTATGTATAGCAAAAAAAATATCATTTATGCAATAAGAATTCTTAACTCATCAAATTGTATTATAACTTGTCAGAAAGTCTAGTGAAAATTTTAGAACTAATCGTTTGACTGGTCATAGTACATTCAGTATTAAGCAAACAAGTAAATTTGTTTGTATAAATTTGTATTAAAAACTGTACACGTGGGGACAAGGAACGTGTTAAAAATAAATATAGTAATAATTAAATAAAGAAATGATAATATTAAATACAAAATATGTTTCAGAGGTATTTATAATTTATTCTGATATCGTGGTAAAAAAAAAAAGTAATAGTTTAAATCGGTTAGAGTAAAAAAAAAAACGAAAAAAAGATAACCATTTTCGCAAAAGGTTCATATCAAAGATGAGGTATCAGAGATAAGAGTAGAAATAAAAGTAGGGTAAAATAAATGTACTTTCAAGACTCTGGCTTGAAAGCTTTCCAGTATCTGACCGCTGTATTTAGCAGTCAATTCATCTCACTCCGATTTATCCTTCCTCCAACTAAGGGGCTAAATCTCCGAACGTGACTCCCCTTATACTACTCGCTAGCTTTCAACACGCATTCACTCTGTTTCTAACGGCTAAGAGGAACCTGTCAAGTAACTATAGCGCTGAGAATATCGATCGACTTACACGTTACCCAATAAACCAAGATTAATTTCTGTCCAGTCAAAGTGTCTACTGGACGTCATTCAACCATTTCAATCGTTTAAAACGATTTAATATGAATTATATCAGAATAAGAGATCTATCGAGAGAGACAGAATAATGAATAAATAGGAATAAACGAATGGAACATTCATTTTGTTCAGAAAATTTATTTAATTGATTCTTAATAAATATCTCATCCAATTTATGAACAAAATATGTAAATATCAATTAAAAAATTATACAAATTGTATATTACTTTTTAATCTGATTTTAATTTAATAATTTTTCATTTTTAATCTCTTTCTCTATCTTTCTCTCTTTGCATAAACGAACTTTTTTGTATAAATTACTTAATAATTATTTATGAGTTTGAAATGTATATTTTGATTGATATTAAGATTGTTGATAACGTATTAACGAATACGATATATTTAATAATACCATTAATATTATTTGTAAATAAAAGCTAATGAGATATTCTCTCTTAATAAACGTTGGAAAAGGTAGGTGCATAAAGCTTATTGGAGTAAAATTACCAGAGAGAGAAATGCAATGACGCCTTGAGCGATAGGAGAAAACAATTTCGAGATATATGAAACAAGCGAACATCGGATAAAGCGTAAATTAACGATCTCTTATGAAATTTGAATACATTTTTAATCTAATATTACTAAAATAACAGTCGTGCATTATTTATTCTTATTTATACATTATTTATAAATTCATTTTTGAATAAAACCGTAAGTTATATCCCAAAGGGAGAAAGAATGAGAATGATTATACATTCATGTAAATATGTTAAAGATAGAGAGAGAGATCGAGAATACGTATGTGTATGTATGTGTATGTGTCTATGTGAAAGAGAAGATGAAATGAAATTAGTTTCTGTCTTACATTAGAATTAGAATGTAGCTTTAATCTTTGAGATACCACTTTATTCCTATTATTTATCTTTCTCCTTGTCTCTTTCTCTTTCTCTCTCTCTCTCTCTCTCTCTCTATGTCTATGTCTATCTGCCTGTCTGTCTATCTTTCTGTCAGTTGTGTAATTTCGTGTGATTAAACGAGGAATAAAAAAAAAGGTACGAAATGTCTAATTTCAACGTCAAGAAAGGATTTCAACGTCTTTTGGGTAACTCGCGTCTGTTAATATTGCGAGATAAACTTTTAAATTGCTATTATATTAGTTCGTATATAATATAAGTAATAAAGAGAGGAGGAAAAAGTTTGTAGAATGCAACTTCACTTCCAAGTGTTGTCAAATTAAAATAAACGTATTGTATAACATTTGATAGAAGAATATAATCCAACTTTTTTTTTTTCTTTATAGTAACATTGATATTTTAATATATTCTTAAAAAGATTCTATATATATATATATATATATATATATAGAATGTATATATTATTTATTTAATTTAAGTAAAAAAATTTCATTCCGTCGTTGAAAGAATGCTTGTCAATATTTTATGAAATAATAAATATGATAAAAGAATAAGCGTATTAAAAACATTTTTTCGTTAAAATTAAAAAAGATATATTCGAAGAATGTTATGAAGAGATTAATATTCATTGAAAAAATAAAATATATTTACCCCCCTTTCTTTTTTCTTTTTTAGGAAGATTTAGATCGTTCCCTTTATTAATGTCGCTTGTAAAATTGGTTTTCTCGAAAACTTTTCTCGTCTCCTTTTTGAAAACATCTCTCTTTCTTTAACATATATGTTATAAGATTCGTTTTACTTCCATGTATTTCGTTTTTGGTATTACTACGACTGGCACGACCTGCTTACGTCGAGGACAAGTACAAAGTGTTTGCCGTTAAGACGCAATCCAGTCGGTGACAGCTCTTAGAATCCCTGCTGGAAAGTCTACTATTTTCTCTCTCTCTCTCTCTCTCTCTCTCTCTCTCTTTTAAACATATAGAACTATTTGTTTTCTTTGTTACGAAGGAAGCTTGTCGACCATACCAACGCTACGATTACTTGTATAGAAATTTGAGAAAATTTCATCTTAAAAGCTTATATCGATAATTACGAATTTATCTATAAATTTTATTAATTTATTATTATTTTTATGTAAATATTTTTTTCCTACGTTTATAAAAGCACAAGAGAAACTACCAAATCGAAAATACAAACGTTACGATTATTCCCGAAATGCTTGGGTTAACAATTAAAAATTTATTCCAATAGAATTAATGTTACGATGTTTGTGAATAACAAAAAAAATATATATATATGTATTATATATATTTAATTGAACCTCGTTCTCGACAAATTTCCTATGCAAAGAATGAAAAACAAACAAATGAAAAACAAACAAACGAAAAAACCGAGGATACGATTATATCGTATTCGAACTTTCGAATTACGAGCATTACGTGGTAGATATATTCTTTTAAAATAATTTTAAATTTTGTTGAATTGTAAAACAAGAGGAAGTTAGTTGAACATGCGTTGCATAGGATCAGGGATTTTTGATATAATAAATATAACTTATGAAAATTTCAACTGAAAAAATTCTTGTAACCTTTCTATTTCATGATCGAAGTTATACGAATACATAGTATAACCGGGGTGAATCGATATCGAAATAGTCGTCGATAGGTTGAAAAATATTTTCTCGAAATTTTTTATTCTGCAGGACAAAAACGCAATGGAATAGAATTTCGATAGAAATGTTCATCGCATGCGTTCGTTCATTGACCCTTACAGACAGATATCAAACTTTCGCGTTCTCACGCAGAAACAGAGAAAGGGTATTTTACAATAATAAAAAAATACCTCGATTGGTTTTTCAGGTAATATTTTTTGAAATGACAGAATAAAGTACCGGTATGTGCGTTAGTTCAATACGAGAATTATAATCCCAGATAGAGAAAAAAGAATAAATAAAACGAAAGGAAGAGAAGAACAAAACATTAAATCGAACAAATGAAAATGAATTTTCCAATCTGGTATCGAAGTTACAGCCATTGATGATATCAAAAACATTAATAGTAAGATATGAATTTTTATTGAAAATAATCGATTTGAAAATGAAAATGAATAAAAAAATTATTTAAAATAATGTTAATAACCTCATCTATTAATAATACTATCCGATGTTTCTCTCTCTCTCTCTCTCTCTCTCTCTTTTACTTTTAATTTAAATTTAAATAAGGTAATTTATTTTTAAATTTATTTTGCAATTATTATCTAACAAAAATATAATATAATACGGGTTACATGGTACTATTCATATTAATTATAAAAATAATATACTTTAAAAAAATAGTAAATAAAAAGTAACGATAAAAAAAAAATTTAATTTTTAAAAATATCAGAAAACGAGAAGGGTGTACGTGCTTTTAAAAATTTATAAAAGAGGATTAAGTTACTACGAAGAAACATACTTACCTACACACACATACACACATACACGTATATAATATTAGAACATAATAGTATGCTTTCATTAGAATCTAAAATTTTTCTAGATTGATATTGAATAGAAATGTATCCTAAAGTTATAATGCTGAATCCTCTCGTATGCCAATGAAGGAGATTACCAAAGAGCACAAATCGAACTCTCTCCTCCTAATTTATGGACTCTGCAAACTATGCACGTTTATCGGCTTATCGAAGACGGTACGGAATCGAACGTGAAATTATTCAAGAACGAATGACCGAATTGCGTAACACGCACGTGTGCATACACGGAACAAGTGATACCGTTAGTAACACGCTTACATTGCATCTATCTTGTTATTGATCTCGATCACTCGGAAACCTACCTCATTTATCTCAATTCATGATATATTATAGTTCGATATAATTATTCTCTAATTTCTATTTCTCATCGTTTTAATATTTATCATATTTATCATTTTAATAATCATATAAATTCATTCAAATATTTATTATTTTTTTAATATATATCAAAGATTTGAACGATCCATTAAATCATTCGATAATTTATAATATTTTAAAATAAAATTAATCTCTGAAATAATTGGAATGGTATTTTTCGTAATTATTTGAAATATTAAATATATCGTATTATTTTTGTTGACGAGAAGAAGGACCATCGTAAAGTTTTAGGACCAGGCTTGTTTCTCATATTTATTAAGTTCTTGGGTTATATAATCTTTTGGAAAGGGGAATTAAAAATAGGGGGAGATAAAAAAAAATGGAAGATCGTAATACAATGGTTCGTTTCCGGATTAATTTTGAGATTAAACTCGTCGTGAGGGAATAACGGCACAGTTACGTGGCAAAGAGAAGCAGAGGATGTAGAAGATCGAACGCTCAGACTAATCTCGTTCGAAATTAAGCTGCTTATCTTTTCTCGATGTAACGTGCAACTGAAGATACGAATTAGAACTTTGCCCTTCTTGTACTCTTTTACTTGATAACATTTTTTAATTTTATTTTTATTACTTCAAATATACGTACAGATTACCCTAATTCGTTTGACTCTAATTTTTATCATAAACATAAAATAAATGTGATTTAAAATCAAATGAAATCGATGACTTGAATGAAAAATATAATAATTGTTATGATTTAATTAATGACTTGTTACTTCAATAGTTAATTTTATTCATATGTTATGGTATTTTAGAATAAAATTAACACATGCGAGAGCATGTGTATGTGAATTTTATGGAAATTCGAGATAGCTCGGGTTATTTTGAGGAAAAATCAATACAAGCAGAGATTCTCGTACGATTTGTAGTATTATGAAACGTAGAGATCTCGTTGAATAACGTTGCAAATGTTCATCATTTGCGGTGAATAATCGCTCGAAGGGAATACTGATACAGACCTTGAGAAATGTCGGTATAATTATTCATATTATTAATGTGTCGTGAGAACGTAAGACCGAGCAATTATTTGTAGAATGAAATGCGCCGTTCTCATCTATATTTACTCGTACACATGCATATACATGTGTATATATATACGCATATTCATTTATTAAAATGGTGTAGTGTGAAAAAGATGAAAGAAACTTATAGAATGATATTATACAAGAAATTTATCGTTAAAGTTAAGATGGTTTTTAATGAAAGTACTTCCTTGGACATTTTTGATCATCAATTAATCATCTTCTTAAAAGATGAATTTACCCAAACGTAAGATTAAAATGTATATATTATTGCAGTAAATTTTTAAATAACTACAATTTTTCTTTATTCGATATCAACGTAACGTCAAATGAAGCGAAATTTACGTATTTCAAATTTTTATCTATACGAACATAAGTTTCTTTTTTTTTATAGATCGTTTGAGAAATAAAATGAAACATACAAAGATAAAATTAAGACAAACTATTCTTCTTTCTCTCTCTCTCTGTTTTATTTTTATTTTGTACTAAAGGTAATCCACGTTTTCTTATCGACTTTTCCAAACGGCGTTTACGGTACGATGATTTCTCAAACGATCACGTTGCTATAATTACTTATTATCTATCTCAATTATCTCCGGAGTCTTTGGTACTGTAATCAGTGAGTGTTATTCCTCTTTGCATTTCCATCTTAAACTCAAATATCTTCGAAACTCGTCATATCGTCTAAGAGAGGAACTTGCAACTTCTATCTACTACGGTTACTACTTGTCCTTACATACACGATGAGCAGCATCCTGGAAACGTGTAAAACTTTTGTTTCCTCAGACTTATCGGTTATCCAACCTCAAACTCCTATAAAATATATATATACCGTATATCAAGCAATAAAATTCATGAATATATCTACATTTAATTCCAGTCACGTCCAAGATATCGAACCTATTCTTTCTCTTTTCTCCTCTTCACTTCTCGCCTCTAACTTGATCCATCGTTTATATAATTCCATTTTTTTTTATCCTGAAAGCACGAATTACGTAATATCTAAATCCCAATTAAAAATATTTCTAGAAACATTTATAAGATTATAAAGTAAGCATGATAATTGAACAAGAAAATTGTATTATCTCGAGTATCTGAAATAATATAATAATAGAAAAAAAAGAAAAAGAAAAACTTAAGAAATTTATTGGAAATTAATTAAAAAAAGAAGATGGTGTAGAGTACTTCTGATGGAATAGAATTAATGATAAAAGGGCAGGAAAACTAACAAGAAACTAACGAGTAAAGAATATCGTAGCAACGTAGAACATCATCAATGCTCTCTGTTGTTCGAACCGGAAGACGATGAATAATTCGAGCTCTAGAACGCTCTGTAGAGCATGATACATCTATAGGTGTCGGAACGATATATCGTATCGAACGGTCTCTGACATTTTACGTATTTGCTTCGTTGGATCGTATATAATTTGATTGCATGCTTCGTACAACGAATTGGTGCCGCTGCTGTTACTGGTGGTGATGGTGGTGGAGGAGGTAGTAGTAATGGTTTGCTAGTTTACGAGAAGAGGAGGAAGAGGGGTAGATGGGTGGGTTGGTGGGTGGCCCGAGGGTGTCCTGTGTGCGTACATCGAATTACACCACTCGAGGGATTGTTTGCGTAGGTCGACTGGAAGGACACCGATACATTCAGTTTTCATGTATAGAAAGGACAAATGTATACACCGTTGAATCTTTTACTTTAATTATACTATATTTGTAAATCATGTCTCTCTCTCTCTCTCACACACACACACTTTAATCACAGATCTTAACGTTTCAATCATTTGACAATATCATTCATCGTCGTCGTTGTCGTAGTTGTTATAATATGTAAGATGACTTAGCAAAAGTCTATTGTTAAAAGGATTTTAATCCTACGGTGGAATTTTTCTCAATTTGTTAGATAAGTTTCAAGGCAGTCGATGGCTGAATGATCGACGATCTCCATCGTCTATCTTTACCTACCCTAATTTCATATTGCTACAAGTTTTTATCTGAAAATGTGTGTTACAAGGGTACCTCTAACAAGTGATGGTATATGATCGATTGAAACGATTAAGTTACGTTTTTATTTGTATATCTACAATTTATCATCGAAAATTATTTCATCGGGATATTTATTTTAAAGAATTATTTTTCTTAACCGATGCGAGATATTTATTAGAATATTATTGAGAGGACAAACTATGTTTTATATATAGGAGAATGATATTTGTTATTACATTAACGTTGAACTTTGTGAAGTGTACATAAAAGGATAAGAGAGAAATAGAAATAGATATACAGAAAGATACTTGTGTTTGTTCTCTCGTTCGCCAATGAAAATAATTTCAGTTAGGACATGACAAGATTAAAAGCACGGATTGTACTTGGGATGCAATACGGATAGGTTTTTGTCCTATTCCATTTATCTACTCGACCCTTTTCTCTATTTCGTTTCTCCACCCTTTATACTGTTTCTCTTGAAAGATTGAATCAAATAACATTCTCGATCTCTCTAACAGTCTCGTATTTTCGTCTACTTTATACTTCAAGCGAATTGTCATATTAAACGCTAAAATAAACCTATGATATTTCAAACATTTTCATCTCTTAAATCTCTAACAAAGAAAATCATTTTCATTACCGGCGGATCTAACAAAATCCTTTGATATTTTTATCCGTAAATTGAAATTAATGAATTTAGTAGAAACATTTCATTTTTCTTATGATAAGAAAATTAAACAAAAAAACAAACGATTAATTACATTTGATCCTTATTTAAATGATTTATTAAAATACCTAACGCTTCTTTCTTATTTTTTGTTGTATTTTTTTAATATTGAATCAAAAATAAATATAATTTAATATATAATTTAAAAAAAAAATATAGGTGCGTATAGTTTTGAATAAAACTTTATCGTCAACGAGTATTATCGTTTATCACAATTTGTTGAAAATTGTCGATAGAAAGTAACAAAACAAACGACTGTAACAAACATGTCAAATCTTTTTAGCCAACTGTATCATCATTCCCGAGCTTCAAGTTTGTCGTTACTTTCTCCCTCGTTCTCTTTTTTTTTCTCTTTTATATATATATATCTCACTTAAATTTATACACTATTTTATTTGTTGTACGATGTATTGAACTCATTCGTTTTCGGTGAAAACTCGCGAGAGAGAAAGTCCATTCGACTTGCTAGAAAGACGAAGATTGGTCCAGCAACGTGTTGTCTTCTTTTTATTTACTCTAAACACACACACAAATAGATACACACATACACAAATAAACGTATAAACACACATACGTAGAAACGAGTTACGTTTCACGATTTTCCTTGACAACGGTAACAAATGATCGTCGTAAAAGAACAGGCGCCAAACGAAATACGAAGCAGGAACGTTCATTTTTGCGAAAGAAAGAAAGAAGGAAAGAAAGAAAGAAAGAAAGAAAGAGAGGAAAGGAAAGATAAAGAGAAAGGGAGTTTTGGACGTTGGTGCGATTTGAATAGTTTACCGTAGAACTGCCAAGCTTTTGTACTATTCTCCCGACTACGGGTTTCTTGTGAAAAAGAAACGAAAGCTTCTTTCGAACTTTTTCTATCGACTCCGACTACGTGTTTGAAATGGACGGTTCGTTTCTAGAAACGTCAGGTACACCATGACACCTATGAATTATAAATAATATCTAAAAAAAATAGATAAATATATATATTTATATTCCAAACAAAATTGTTTCTTACAAGAAAGCATACAAAACTATACGAAATATCTACGATACAATTTTATTTATACTTTATACATAAGAACAAAAATTCTGTGAAATATGTGAAAATGTTACATTTTTTTAAAATAAAAATCGTCTAAAAGGAATATGATAAAAATATATTTCAATCTACCGTCACCGAAGGTCGACCTTAATGAGCAGAAAACCGAGTTTGTTAAAAGTTTGAATTGAATACATCTCGAAACTATTACGCAACGATGAATAATAATAATAATAATAATAATAATAACAATTCTTTAAGGATGTACGTTGTTCGAGTATTGCAAAGACAACGTTTTAATGAAGGAGTTAGACAAAAAGAATAGAATAGCAAACAATCGCGTTGAACATATCAAATTCTCGAGTAGATACTTGAGAAATAAATTGGAGTAAAACAAGTTATAGAGAGAAAGTGTGTGTGAGAAAGAGAGAGAGAGAGAGAGTAAAGGATACAAAAAGATGATAGGACCACAGGGCAAGTTTATTCATAGTTTAGAGGAAGTAATGTAATATCTAAGTAGATAAGTAGAGGATAATATGCAAGGACCGTCTACCACGATTAATTTCACTTCACAGATGAAACACGTAACAAAAGGTCTACAAATTAAACTCTCTTAACTTCACCATGGAAAATTACTATGTTCTTTCTATAGTGGTTGTTAGAACCTTCAGAATGTCAGAAACCGATAACGTTGTTGTTGTTGTTGTTGTTGTTGTTTGCTAACGCGAATCGTTATTTATTTTTCATACTGTTTTCATTTTTCTCTACCTATCTATCTATCTATCTATCTATCTGTCTATCTAGTTGTCTCTATCTATCTTTCAATTCATACTTTGCACATGTGTACTAAGGAAGTTTGTTCGAGGATGTGGAATGGGTTGAGTTTACCTGTTGTGTCATGTAGTTGTCAACGATTAAAGTGATGCGTGACAATGTCCTCAATCCTCCAAGAACTAAAATAGACGAAGATAGAGAGAGAGAGAGAGGGAGAGAGAGAGAGAATATCTTGTTTTCAAAGTACAAGACACACAAGTATCTCGAGAAAGATAGATTGTTAAAGAGACAGTTTCTCTGTGCTAGTGTCCATGATAAAGTAATAAACGTTACCTACTTGGTAGCATTTAAGGAACAAAGTTCTTAGTGTAACAAGTTTATGGCAAATTTAAACGATTTTCGAAACTAAGGCCAACTACTAAACGTTTTCTTTTGAATCTACAGTATTGGCAAGCCAAGTCTGCTTTCTCTCTCTCTCTCTCTCTCTCTCTCTCTCTCTCTCTCTCTCTCTCTCTCTCTGAATGAATGAGAAAGAAGGGATGTATGTTCGTCTACGTAAAGAAATGTTCGAAATTGGGAGATATTAAAAACAACAATTGAAAATAATAACGTTAAGTAATATGTATTTAATAGTGTAAGTAAGAGTATATAGTATTATTTTAATGCAATGTAATGCAATGTTGAAAGACAATCATTCTTGAAACGATTCTTGAAAGAATTTACTGAAAGTTAAATGAATGAATGAATGAATGAATGAAGAGAACTGTCTTTTACTTACTAGGAAATTTCTACGAAATTTGTTTCATTGTTAGAGAAGGGAATAGAGTATGAGAAATAAATTGTAAAAGTATATAAGAGAGAGAGAGAGAGAGAGAGAGATTACGAGTGACAGATTGTAAGAGAGTTAGAGAGTTTAAGAGAGTAAAGGAGAATAAGAAAGAGAGAGAGAGAGAAAGAGAAAAAGAAATAGAAATGGATATTCAGAAAGTGAGAAAGCAAGAGAGAGAGAGCTAGTAAGAGAGTAAATAAAAGAGAGACTGAGAAAGAATAAGAAAGTAAAAGTATAAAAGAAAAAAAGAAAGAGAGAGAAGAGTAAGAAAGTAAGAGATTAAAAAAAAAAGAGAAAGAGATGGCAACAATATCAACGAAATTCAACCACTCTCGGAAGAATCAGGCGGAACGTCTTTTCAACGAGTACTGTTTGTTGTTTCACGTTTTCCATTAGTAACAGTGTATCCTTTTAAATATGCATATTGCTGTATTTGCAATTGAGAAAAGAGAAGGTAATATAAAGAGCAAAAGAAAGAGAGAGAGAGAGAGAAATGAAGAGATAGGAGTTGGTAATTTTAACCGGCTGTTACGAGTCACCCTGTCTTTTATTTTCTTTGATAAAGGAAAATTTAACCGTGACTTGAGTACGTACATACATACACGAACATATATATATATATATATATATAACTTACTCACATGTACTAAGCTCAAAAATGAGCTTCGTTTACGTTGTCCGCTACAACGAGCCGTCGAAAGCTTAACTCGCGACGATCATATATCATGCCCACCCCTCGTTTCTCACCATGCTCGTAACTCAACTCTTTCCCCTAACACACCACCAGCATCATCCAACCCCGCATAACCTCCTCCTCCTCCTTTTTCTCCTTCTTGTTCTTCTTGTTCTTCTTCGCTTTTTCTTTTTATCTTCTTTTATAAAAACTTTATGGGCCGCGATATTAGATACGAGCGTAACCACCTACTATTTTTTTGTTTAGTCCTTCGTGTATTTCTATTTCGTTCACTTCTTCTCCCTTATTATTTTTTTTTTTTATCTATTTTAATTTTCTTTTTCTATTATTTTTGATTCCAGCATCCTAGCACTTGTGCTTATTTTTTTGCTATTATTTTTTGTTAATATTTGTTTTGTTTCTTCTTCGTGTATTTCTACTTTTGTTATCTCTCTCTCTCTCTCTTTTTTCTATTTTAATTTTCTTTTTCTTTTCCTATTAATTTTAATTCGAACATTTAGCACTTGTGCATACACCAGACACGTGACTATATTCCTAATAACTCTCGAAAATTTCATCCTCTTGTCCACCTCTCTCCCATTTGATTTCATTCGAGCACGTGTTAGATGTAACGAAACGATTAATTTAACTCGTTATTTTTCAATCGCGAGTTCGTATCTCTAATTCGGTAAAATTGAAAATCAAACGAGGTCACGAGTGCTCCTCTCTTGTATTATGTTACGAACATTTCGGATTTCAGGAACAGTTGCTAATTGGTAATTCGGTAATTGGTAATATGATTAAGGATGACCATTGAATGCACGCTATACTTCGAAATTTCTACTTAACAATTTCTTTTTTTTTTTTGCATTCTCCATTTAGATTGTTAACGATCGATAGAAATAAGAATATACGTATTAAATGTTTCTACAACGATTCTCTACTTCCAAAATGAATTTGAAAGGAACAGAAAAAAAGAAAAGCAGGAATAAAATAATAAAATTTCGATAAAATTACAAAAAAGGAAAGAAAAAAAAAGAAGGAAAAAGAAAAAATAGAAAGGAATAATTAAAGAGACGAAAAGATTAAAATGAATCAAAGGAGGATAACGAATTTGAGATCTTAACGTTTGACGTTGGGACTAACGACGTTTGATTTCGATTTTTGTTATTTTTGTTCCTACCTCACCTACGCGAATTCGAAAATTCTCTTTTCGTGAGCCCCATTCATCGAGTGTACAGGAGAATTTCAGTAACGATATTCACGATTTAAATTTCATTCGTGCATGTAACGGCAAAAGCTGCATCCGAGAAATCCCATTGGATGCGTTATTCGCAAATTGAAAACGACAAAAGCCCTCTGCAATCAGCGTTCCCACGACCTAAAACTGGACAATGTAAATTAGTTTTGTTCTATTTCCCCCGTTTTCGATTGTACTAAAATATATATGTCTATAGAAAAAAAGAAAAAGAAAATACTAAAAATGAAATAAAAAAGCCTGTATATATATGAATAAAAGGAATCGAAATGTTTTATTTGTTAATTAACGTATCGTTATAAACAAATAATAATTGAAATGTAAACCGTACAAATTGACGAAATAAATTAATTTCATCTGTATATGAAAAACAAAAGAAGGAAACGAAAAAGAAATAAAATAAAACGACTTTTATAGAAAAATATCGAGTTAGGTTCTTTCATCGAGGATAACTCGATTAAATTGTTACAGCTTTCAAAAATAATAACTTCGGTAAGAGCAGTCTCTAATTGATATTGACTCCGATTCGAAGAGGAGTATCGTGAAACAAAGGGCGGAAATTGACGTACGACTATAACAAAGAACATATTTCCTTGTTCATTCGAATTACTCGTATAGATTATCTCTCTATCTATCTACCTTTCTCTCTCTCTCTATCTCTTTCTCATAGTCTCTGTTTCTGCCTCTATCTCGCTAACGTGCTTAGAACATTAATAAGATAATTGGTTGGTGGTACTACACTGTTGGGATAAATTTCGATATTACAATTTATACCCCTATTATTTGTGTATGTATTAGCCAAGCATTAAATTCAAACGAGAGATTATATATTTAATTTTAATATATATACTATGTTCGCGCGTATGTCTCATAAATAATTAAATCAATAAAATAATTATAATACATTCCTCAATATTTGTTCTTCTCTTCTCTTATCGTTTATATTTTAACCAACAATATCATTTTTATATAACCTACGTACAAAAATTATTACGAATATTAATAATTATAATATTAATATTTGTTTAATATTATATTTAACATAAAATATATATGAAAAGTATAGAAATAATATACATAATATACAATGTATAAATAGTTCAATAGAAGAAAAATAATTCTAAAATATATATTACATAAAAATAAGAGTAAAATGGTGAAAGAGAGTTGGCATTCAGACATTTTCTCAATTTTATTTGTATTTTTCTCTCTCTCTCTCTCTCTCTCGATTTCATTTTTTTTTCTTTTTTGTTTTGAACGAATCGGTAGTTGGAACAACGAGTACGAATTTATTTTGCAATAACCATGTATATATATATATAAATAAATATTCATAGCACGCTTTATCCTCGGGAAAAGGGGTACATGCTAGCTTTATAACGCACTCTGCGAAAACCGTATTCGCGTTACACGCCCCGGAGATAATGGACCTGGCGCGTTATAACCACCTCTACTACTGGCTACGTGCAATGCGATTTATATGAATCATAAATAGGCGCGTCATGTTCTCTCGTTTTTCCACGAACAAGATTTGTGCTTTGCTTCTAACACCCTATCTTCGTATTTGATGCCTCAACCTATTTTGAATGGTTCACGTTCACGTGCAAGAAGAAACGTTATAAGCTTTAACAAATTTTGAATAATATCTACAACCAAATTACATCCTTAGATTTACTCTTTTTATTCTTCTTCGTTTTTCTGTAAATTATGAGATATAATTAATTTTTACGTTTACCCATGGGGATATATACCTCGCGTGTATGAGTATGTGTGTATTTAAATATTCATTATTATAAATTATTAAATACAACATATAAATGTTTTAATTAAATGTTGATGCTAACGCGTTTCTCGCTTATTAATTAATTGTTAACAAATATTTTATTATATAAACTACTTATTGGAAGAGGATAAATGATTTATCTACCAACAAGACGAACACTTGAACTCAACTGAAACTTCGATCTTTCAAAGTACAAAGGAATGTTTACTGAAACGTATCATTCCTTCTATAGACAAGGTGACCTATATTTACTTACTGTAGCCTCTAGCATATGTATGTGTGTGTGTATGTGTGTGTATGTGTACATTAACCTACTAAATTCTAAACGTAAATAAATGTTCGAGTGATTATATAAAATACGTGCTTTATCTTCAATGTTGCCGTTGTTTTTCCCCCCTTTCTTATTACCGAGAGGAGAAAAATGTAAATTTTAAATTAAAGAATATATATATAGTAAACTCGTATGAATGATGAATACAAAAATTAGTTCAGGCTCGACGCTTTTCAGAATTTATCGTCTATAAAAGATTCCTCCATTGTCTCCTTCGGGCTTTCACCGAAGACGAGAAGGAAGCTTTTGTATTTGTTACAAGCTCGTTCCTTTTTTCCTTTCTCTTCCCCCCTCCCTACTCCTTTTTTCGATACCTTGAATAAAAGAAAGAAAGGAAGTAGGCGTGAATACCGATTTTTCTTCTTCTCTTGACTTTATTCTTTTCTAATGTCTGGGATATTATTAAAAATTAATTCCCAATTGAACAAGTTTGAAATAAAATGAAATTAAATTAGAAAAAAAGAATGAAGAAAAAAAAGAAAGAAGACACGAATATATTTTTGATTTGATTTTAGAAATTGTGTAAGAAAAATGTCAGATTAGTTAATGAAATCGTTCATTAGATCGTTACAAATTGATCAGTAATGAATCGTAAAGGACGATTTATTACTGAGATATCTGTATTAGGAGCCCCTGATTCAACGACACGTTGTTGCCTTGGGAATCGAACGAACAATTTTTCTCAAATGTCGCGTAAATTGCTTTCCGAAGCATCTAATGTCTCTAAGGGATCCTGGGGTAACGGAAACGGAAACGGAAACGGAAACGGAAAAGAAAACGAAAACGAAACCATACCTACCACGACGACGAATTTCTCGATCATTGCTATCGAGTTTTCCACAAAATGTTTCTTTTCTTTTCCCATTTGCCAATGTGTTTGCATGTTTCTCAATAACACCGATTAGACGATTCGAAGGTGTGTTAATGAATAAAAATCTATTTAAAATTGTTTCTAAGTAAACGACGAAGAAAGAAACATGAATATGAATGAACAATTCTTTACCCTTACTTTTCACCATATTTAAAATATATAGAAGTATTATATTTATAAATGTGTTACAACTGGAACTCTTTAAAAGCTATCGAACGTGCTCGCACAAACTTATTAAACCCAGTGGTATACTTTTCGGAAACCCTTTTACAAAGGAATTACTTATTCGTAAATATTTCATGCGAATTCGGGTTACTTATGGCAGCTAAGGGAAAACGATTAAAAGCGTAACTTTTTCTCCCGAAAGTTATTTTTTACCAAGTTGAAGTTAGGTGCATATACTAAGATGATGGTAACGAACAAGAAATTTTCTCTTTTAATGAAACTGGATATTAAAGGCGAAAGCCTTTTTTTTTAGTTTTCATTGTTTCATGAATGTCGAGATAGAGAGGAAGAGAGATGGAAGAAAAGTTTTCCATCTTTTTCTTTCTTATTTTCATTTAAACTTCAATTTAAGTTCCTTTTGTGTTCGACAAAAATGAATTGAATATACCAACGTACTCGAACATCTAAAAACGTTTATTTTTTAAGTATCGAAAAAAAAAAGAAGGAAAATTAGTCGAGGAAATAATGAATTGTCATAAAAAGATAAAAACAAATGTGTTATTTTTAAAGATGACAAGAGATTTCTAGTTTCAAGAGATAGAAATATTATTTGTCTGTTAAGAATATTTTTAATTTTCTTTATTTATTATTTTAGATAGAAGATATGTGAATAAATTTGAGTTTACGTTTAAATGCGTATAAAGCTTATTAAATATCTATAAAAACAAATATTGTAAGAAAATTTATGTGAGTATTTAAAATATATAAAGGATTTGTCGTATTTATTTAAAGTAGAAATTTCGTAAGTAAATCTTCGGGGAAACTATTGTTCAGTGAGTTTAAACAAACTGTATATCCAAATCGTGATTCTGAAACGATTCTATCATGTGTATCAAGGGAAACGATTTCACGATTCCCTGAATCGAATAAGATCTTCGTTTTGAAATACTTTGCCTTCAAACAATGAATGCACGTATACACACATAAAAACAAATACATAAACATTTACAGGACAAATAAGAACATGAATGCATTATAAGAGAAATTTATAAAGGTAAATAAAATGCATAAAAATATTGAAACCTCGAATATCGACCGTTTAAGAGAATCCTTTGAAATATTAAACATTCGCAACGAATTATATTTCAACTCGAGATATAAAAAAATTAAAATCATCAATTTATGATAATTCATGAATGAACGTAAATAATTACGAACGATTAAAATGAAATTAATTTAATTTTATTATTGTCATAAGTTATTATAATTCATACTTACGAATAATGAAGTTAAAGAAAAAGAAATGGGAGTGTTTGCAAACATTCCATGGCAATAAATTGTTGAACTGAATTCAAATAAACATCTAGTGGTCTCTCTTCATTTATGTTAAAACGTATGTATGAGCATTATGCATCCGAGCTTGGACAGCGTGAAACGCATCATCTCTCATCTCTCATCTCTCATCTCTCATCTCTCCTGTCTTTTTGAGGTAGAAACGTTCACGTCGTATTCATTGCATTTAACGAGCTGACGAAGAAAGTGAGAAAGAGAAAGTGTGAAATAAAGAGAAAGAGAGAGAGAGAGAGTGAGAAAGGAATTAAAATAGTATAAATATTTAAATTATTTTTTTCAAAAAATTACTATGTTTTCTTTTAGAGAGAAAATATACAATAATAAAAATATTATATTGATTTAAATAGTAAATGTTTTTTTTTAACAAATTTCCTTAAAATTAGTAAATTGTAATTTTCGCAACGTCTGAACGAAAAAACTTTTAAAGAAAAGAAAAATAAATAGAGAAGAAATAAAGAAGTCTACGCATAAAATAAAAATAATATAATCTACGTAGTAACATAATATTGTAAAATAAGTATTACGTTACTCGTTACGTTGATGAAGGATTTTAAATGAAAGGAGGGAAAAAAAGGGGAAAAAAGAATATTGTATAATACAGGCCAAAATTAAAGATGAAAAATTTCTAATGGTATTAACCGATTAAAATTTAATTCCACTATGATTATTGTTATCCCGTGAAGCAAAAGAATGTATGATAAAGAGAGAGAGAGAGAGAGAGAGAGAGAGAGAGAGAGAGAGAATGGATTAACAGATTAATCGAATATATTTTACAGTCTCGTTTTTCTCGAGCATTGTTACGTGGAAGCCATTGGGATTTTGAACGATTTATAAAAGCTCGCCGATTTTAAAGTTTCATGTAGAGTTGTTGCAGTAGAACGAATCATCAATGCACGCTGATAGAATAGTCTCGAAGCTTTTTGATAGAATTAGTTAACTGTCAGGAAAAAATTACTCGTGTGTTGTTAGTTAATTTTCGTTGTTATATTTTTGTACGACGTTTGATTTGAAAAAAGAGAAACAAAAAAAAAACAAAACAAAGAGAGGAAGATAGAAAGAAGTGACGTTTTTAGATGGATGGTATGTTTCTATCCCACTCGTAAATAATACGGTTGAGATACTTCAATGTTGAACAAATTTATCGTGCCTAGCATTTTTCTACGTCTAAACGACGTTAACAATAGTAGGTAAAAAATTAGATAGGAAAAATAGAGGGATGAAGTATGTACATATATATATAAAAGAAAGAATACCTGCATCTATATTACCGCTATCCAAATATAGATATCATACGGTACTATAGTTGGCGAATGGGAGTGCAAACTAAATTGCTGTTGGCTCATGAAAGGAGAAAGGAAGGAAGGAAGGAAGGAAGGAAGGGATGATAGGTGAGAGAAAAAAGAGAAAAAGAGAGAGAGAGAGAGAAAGAGAGATAACCAACTGCAGTTTACGTTAAACTGCAATGCTTGCAAGCTCCGGTTCTCTTCTATGTAGAGATGGACAGGAAGAGCGCGAAATGCGCGAGAATCTCACCGTATCTCGTAGAAATAAATCCTAAAGGGAGAGAATTCAATGAGAGAAAGAGAGAAAAAAATGGAGAGCGAAAATGGGAGAGAATAACGGAAAGTGAAAAAGAGAGAAAGGTGGAACAGAAAATCTATAGATAGGGTTAGAAAGAGAGAGTGTGTGAGATTGAACAGAAAATTTAAAGAAAATAGAGAGACAATAAAAATTTGGCAAAAGAGAAAGAGAGAGAGAGAGAGAGATGAATAAAAAAAAGTGTAGAAACAGTGACGATTTTTTCACTTATTTACTCGGATATTAAAAAACAATTATAAATGAAATTTCGTTTCTTCTTTTTTTTTAGCGTATACTAATTTAGAAAATCACACATTTATCTCTTATCCTTGGGTTGATTCACATTTACCATCTTCCCCCTATCCTGACAAATTCTTACAAATAATAGATTTCCGTTTAGAATTCAGAACGCACTAATGTCTTTTGATCATTTTTTCCTCAGAAAAATTCGATAATTACCAGGCAACAATTAAAAGTGAATTTAGTTAAAACCGAATACGGTCTGTTTTTTCGATATTTCGTTCGATAGAGAATCTTTTAATATCCTTTTTTTACCTTCTCTTTTTCTAAAAAAAGACGTGTGAGTGTTCGTAAAAATCCATTTTAACGGACGACACTTTTCACCAAAGATAGAAAGAGTTGTACAGATTTGTATGATGGTAACGATTACGAGTTAGATGTTCTCGCAAAAGTGTAGAGTGAAGAAAAAGAAAAAGAGGAAGAAAAAGAGAAAGAAGAAGAAGAAGAAGAACAGAAAAGAGAAGAAACGATTGTTGTTGAAAAAGTTGGACAGAAATAGAGCTGTATATATTTAGGTAGAAGACAAGTCAGTCTATTCGTAGGAACGAAATATTTCTTGGTAGATTCTCCCAGCTGGCTTTTGTCTTCGCATAGTTCACTCCTTTCTCTCTTCGCGATTGCACTTGAGACAGACACTATATTCCTCTCTTCTTTCCTTTCCTACTTGCTGATTATCTCTCTTTCTCTCTTTTTCTCTCTCTCTCTCTTGCAGTCTTATCTTATATACAAGTAAAAGACAGAGAGAAAGTACAAAATAGGTAGCGATGTCATTCGTGGAAGATTAATTTTGGCAGAATGGTTACGCCCTGAAGATTCATCAGGTGGATTTAGACTCAAAGATCTTCCTTTCTCGTTACAAAGCTGAAACTTTTCCTCTTTCTCCTTTTCCTCCTCCTTCTTCTCCTCCTGCTGCTGTTGCTGTTGTTTCTGTTATTGTTGTTGTTCCTGTTGGTGTTGCTCCTGTTGGTGTTGCTGTGTTGATGCTGATGGTGCCATCATCATGGTGATGCTTCTAAGCGAAACAAAGAAGAGTAAGCTTGGTGTATGGTGTTCTTTGAGTATGTGCTTTTCATTCCACTCTATTCGAAAGAGAATGAGAGAGAGGAAAGAGAGTGGGAGAGAAAGAGAGAGTGTAAGTGAGATAGAAGAAAGTTCAACGAGAGAGTTCATGACTGCCTTTCAAATGTGGAAGCAGATAGATGATATAGACTACGCGTACTTACGTTACAATGAGTTAGTGGAAGAAGAAGAAGATGTAGAAGAAGTTGACTGATATTCTGGGAAACTGAACACTCCTTTCTTTCCCTCCCTCCCTTCTACCCTCTGCCCCTCTCTCACTCTTCTGTTTGTTAGGATCGTAGATGTGGAATACTCGAAGAAAATACTTTACTATCTTATGACAAAATGAGACAGAGAGCCTGTTGCTTTCACGAAACAATAGGTATCTTCTTTGCTTCATTGATAAATCCTCCCCGTATCTCTATTTGTCTTTTCTTTGAGAATTTCTTCATCCTCTTCGTGCTAATTAAATTAGTTAAATGTTGAAAAGTTTGGACACCATTGTCTAGTCCTTGGTATTTTATTTTTGTCGAGATAAATAAAGGTATTTTTAATTTGTGTATATATATAATATCTATTTAACTTAAGAAGATATAAATGGTCTAGTTTTTCTTTTTTTTTTTATTTATTCTCGAAGTTGTTGGAGAAGAAGTAATTCAGTGAAGTATTGCTTGATAAAGAATGAAAGTAAATTTAATTATTGCTTGGAGATATATTTTAACGCCGTTTGTATACCCAGATAAATTTTCTTGTCCTTTTTTGTTTTTTGATCGTCGAGTGATCTCTTTTTGGAATAATACGTAAATACGATTATTATAAAATGAAACGAATTCTTGACGAATACTTTCCCTTATCTTATTTTCCATTTCTTGTTTTTTTTTTCTTTGTTACTTGCTCTCTTAATCATCTCAACGAGATAAAGTTCCCTGGACCATGTAAAATATGAAAAGTATTTTTCGTCAACGAAGGATTTTTTTGTTTCTTTTTTTCTTCTTTCTTTTATAAATCTTTTTATTTTATTTTACGACAAAATCAAAAATGAATCGAGCATAAAAGAACTCTCCTCTGGCCAGTTAGATCAACTTCGTTTCGTTTCGTTTCGTCTCGTCTCGTTTCGTTTCGTTTCGTTTGGTTTGATTTCGTTTTCCAAACGAGAGAGAGAGAGAGAGAGAGAGAGAGAGAGAGAGAGAGAGAGAGGAAAAATCTTTCAGTAGAACTGGCAGGAACGTCGCTTGCAGACACGTTAACTCTTTCACTTATAAAACTCTAGCATATTCCGTCATAGACAAACAAGTTCCGACGATGTGCACTCGTATGATTTTACGTGCGAGCCTTCGCGTCAGCGCGTAGAAAAACACACGACGATGAGAAAGAAGAAGAGGAGGAGGAAAACACGATGTGAAGGGATTTATCGTTGGTGACGTTGCACATACTAATGCATTGTTTCATGCATATACATATATTTATGTATTATATTCCATACATGTATGCACTTATTTTTTTTTACACGTTGCCTTACATCGTTGAAAATTATTTCTTCGAATAAATATTTTTACCTGTTTGAAGAATATTTTTTCCTTCCTTTTTTTTGAAAATTTAAAAAATAGAAATAAAATAAAAAGGCATAATTATTTATTGTCGAAATAACATGAAAGAATATTGAATATATTGCAAGGAGAGATAAAAACGAACTAATCGAAACAAGAATATGTGATACGAATTGGGTAGAAATTCTTTAACAAAATTATTTGTTTTTTGAGGTACTAAAAGAGAAATAATAAAAAAAGTGGAATAACATAACGCGTTAGTGGAAATGATCGAGTGAGAAATTCCTTCTGAAATATGTAGATCAACGTTGAATGAGAATTTCGTAGTCATACATTTTTGATCTATAAATTTCTTTCCTAACGAGAAACGTGAAATACTTTGAAAGGGGTTTAATATTAGATATATATTCAGGTTCCGTCCCCTTTTTCCACCCTTTCTCTTCCTCCTCCTCCTTCTTCAATTCCCTTCTCTGTCTTTCTCCCTTACAAATAAGTCTTATAATCGAGCTCTCATTGTATCACGATGAATACGAGCCCGTGGTTAACATTTTAACAATTCTCTCATAGTTCATACTTTTCTATGATCTCCAGACCAGAATACATATAGATGTACATATACTCATACATATACAATTAAAGTTACGTGATAAGCGGTACATTCGTTTCAACAAAGCGTACTTTTTACTACCTATGCATTTTTATACTTGAAAAAAAAAAAGAAGAAGTTACATAATTGCTACTCTTTTGTCAAATTATTATTTATTAACATTCTCATGTACTTCTATAGAAAATACAATATTTTTCAAAGAATATTTCTACGTTCCATTGAATATATGATATTCACGTATATCGGCCACATTAAATGTAGACATACACATTTTAACTGAAATTGTTAAAAAATTACTACACGTTATAATAACTCTAAAATTGTTATCTCTCTCTCTCTCTCCTCCTTTACAATATTCTTGATTATACTAAAATTAGAAAAACATTTCATTTTAATTAAATCGAACATATATAATCGAATAAATAATAGCTCGCGTATGCGTATAATTTTTTGTAAATTTTCTAATAAAAAATAAAAGAATAGATAATTAACATTTACTAGTCTATAATTACAAAAAAAAAACAAACAAAAAGGACGGTACGACAAAATATGTAGTCAGATATGTGGTTTTTTATACTTGAATAATCCAGGCCAGGTGTAATAAATATTCGTTTTTTTTCTTTATCTCTATCTTCTTCTCACTCTCTCTCTCTCTCACTCACTCACTCTCTCTTTTTCTTTCTGTCGTAACACGGAAAAAAGGGAGTTGGTGTACGTAAAGTCACATTCATTTTTCCATAGTACCACGTGCCGTTCTCGTAGAGAGAAAGCGTTGGCGCCGGAATCGACGTGAAAGAACACACCTAGAGGTGGATAAGAGGTGACATATTGCGGTGTCGCGACTCATGCGCACTGTTTCTTTCACTGAACGAAGCTTCTCTACTCTTATTTTCTTTTCTCGCTATCACGGAAAACGATGCCACCACATTCCGGTCTACGTTCCTATCTCTCTCTCTCTCTCTTTCTTCTCTCTTTTCGTTGGAATATTTAAGAATAAATCTTCCTAGTCGTAATAGAAAGCCGACGTCGACGGATTATTCGCGTTTTTCGTTACTGCGCAAATATTTCACTATCCTGTCGCTCTCGTTTCCCTCCCCAACCTCTACCATCACCTCTCTCTCCTTTCTTTTTCTTTTTGTTCTCATTCAGAATTATATCGATCATTTGTCATTGTCGAATGATCCAGGAATTATCTCTAATTCCATGTTTAATTCCATTCAAATTTTATTCGATATTAGAAATTGCAATCTATTTGTTATTGTGTTTGTATTATTATTAAATCAAATTTGAATGAATGTAAATCGATAAACAATACAAATGTTTAAAAATATTGATTATATTTATGATGAAAAAACTTATGCGACTGTGAATGTTAAATCGAGAAAGATGGTTCGATTAATAGATTGGTGTTAGAGTACGTCTGACGCTATACGAGATGTATCTACTTGAAAAATGAAGTAGTATACTTGCGAGAGATATAGTAAGACTGAGATTTATCGATTTACGTATTACACTGGCGGATTTGCTTACTAAGATAGTTAATAAATTACAGAACGATGTTAAAGTTTGAACCTGGGTATTGCCGCAAGTTAGATATTTAACTTAAACTCGTATACTCTAAGAGAATCGAATTATACATACGATTAATCGTTCCTGGTTACATATATACATACATAAGCATGTAAATGCATGCATACGTACAAACACAGTTGAGTTTAAATCTATTACTCTATTCGTGTACTTTCCCAGAACGCAAATAATCAATACGAACTATTAATGATACCGTTATCAGTTCAAATTATATTCTTGATAAAACTTCTCCCATCGGAAATTGCAATCGGAATGAATATGAAGTATCATGAGTTATCATAACTAAATCATATCTAATTAAAGTGATATGTAAACCTAGGTTGTAGAAAATTCAATTAATTACATTCAAAAAAAATAAATAATTAACGAAATAATAAAAAATCATAATTTACGTAACATTTTTTTTCCTACGAAATTCTACACTAACAAATCGCACGTTAAACAATAATTAAATCAACTAATCGTTCGATTACAAAAATCGATACAATAATTAGTAAAATCGTTGTAAAAAGAAGATAAAAGAAAGAAAATGATATTACCATTTATAATTAAATCGATATTTTAATCGACCGTTAATCAAGATTTATGAATATCTAAAAAAAATGAAACTCCCAACTTTCATCATCATTACTTTTAACATAGATAAAAAAAAGGAAACTAAAAACAGATTACGCTCTCCGGAACAATCTTTTTTTCTTTCTTTCTACCTTACGAAATGAACATTTTTTCTTCGAACTATCCTCCGAACTTCCCTTTCAGTTAGAAGAGGATAACTTCTGACTTGGTGTACTTCATGTCCAGTTTCCCCCTTCTCCCTTTCTCTCTTCACAATCTCGTCATCCTCTTTCTCAAGAAATTTTCTCGTTCAGGTAACCCCATCAGTTTTTATCAGTCCGAGCTAGCCTTATCTTTTCTCTTTGCTCTTTTAGGAAGTTTAAACTGTGTCGCGTGGGTAATGGTGAACAAAATGAATGAGAGAGGAATGAGGAGGAGGAGTGAGGAAGAGGAAGAGAAAGAGGGGGATAAAGGGGTAAGGGAGTTAAGGGGAGAACCTATATGCAGACGCAAACCTGAGTGAGTGAATCCTTTTCAGTCTCTCGTCTGGCAAGCTTCCCGTCATTCACTTTGGCGCTTGTAATTAATCAAGGGATACTTTAGCTACTTCCTGGCTCCATGCTAAAACCATTATGTAGATCTGGCGACGGTGATGGTAGGGATAAAGAGGAACGAGTCAGAGAGAAATCATAGGGCTCCTACCCTTTTATCAAAAGAAATTTCTTGTTTGAATTGATCCTTTCAAAGCGTTGATTAGTCTACGATTAATTTTGTTTGTTGAAGAAGATGAGCTTCTTCCATTTTTTTTTTCTTTTTATATAAAAACTAAAATTAAATGGAAGAGAGAGAGAGAGAGAGAGAGAGAGAGAGAGAGAATATATGCGTGGTAATGAGGTTATTTAAATTATGCAAGCATCAACTTGACCGTTCTTAATCGTTGTATGTATTATCGTTTTAGTAATTCTGATTAATGAGTGACTCGATCGAATTGGGTAATCATGAGCAACCAATCGTGTTCCTTGATTAGGCAAATAAGTTATTGTAATTACAGTTAACTAGATATATGTATAGTTGGAGATAGATTGAAGATATCTACGTTTCTGAAATGAGATAGAATTCTCATCGATAAATCGTTGAAGCATTTCGGCAATTGACGAGGCGAGAAACGAAGTGATTCCTACCGAATGGTTAATCCAATTAAAAGTTTTCGAAAGCCGTACGATGTTAATCGTTGGAATTGAGACTCCTCGAATTCTCGTTCAATGGAAATGATTTCCCCGGAATACGACGATTAAATGTATCGAATGCGAAGATTAAGTTTAACGCGACAACAAAGAGGTTGGAATAATTAAGTACCAAGATGTACCAATACAACTAATAAATATTAAATACTTTAGTTTTATAAACCGAATATACAATTATTTGCTTCTTTTTAACAAAATTCTTTTTAACCAATTTATTATTACGATATTTATTTAATCCAATTTAAAAACAATTATAACTTTCCATTTTAAATATTTCATTTATATCGATTCAAGAAAATTTCACGCCGATTTTCCTCTTAATTCTAATAACCGAGAAGGAATTGGTATTTTTTTGCGATTTAGAAAACGAATTTAAAGAAAATAATAAAAAAGAGGAAAGAGAAAGTAAAAGAGAAGATATAGAAAAATAAATTCGAGGAATTCGTTCTTAGTGAAGTTTCAGAAAATACAGAAATGCAGTTGCTATTATCCGTTCCGCGGATTCTCTTGGAAATTTTGTTACGACTGGGTGAGAAAGGGGCCGATAGAGATGAAGAGAAGCGGAAAACTGGAAAGAGCGAGGGTGGGAAAAAGGTGGGTGACTGGAAAGCGGATGCCATTCGGAAATTGGAAAATATATCTTTCCCCAGTGGCAAAAAGGTCAACTCCGATGTATGTAAGTATAGCTCAGTATGAGTTGATGTTGGTGGTGAAGGGGGGGATGGTTGGAGTTAGGATTTTGAGAAGAGTAAAAGGGAGGGTGATAAGGGATGAGGGATGCCGTGGTTGGTCGTAAAATTTTTCTCCTAGAAGCTACTTATAAGCATTACAACTGATTTATAGTGCGGATATGCTTTGCTGCCTTTCCCACTTACAAACTGGCAAAGTTAAGTATCGTCTTGTTACGAAAATCTTCTCCATTTTGTGCCGATACACGAGTACGTATACGCGTTATATTCACGGATTATTCGTTGAATAATCCTGAATACGAAATCTAATTTAATTCATAGAGATTTTCATCACATTTTCAAACGATATATATTAATAATTATTAATATTATTTGAAAAATAAATGAAAATAATTATCTCTTGTTTATTATCGACGAACCGCATTGTTCAGATTTCTATCACTTCACTTATGGTTTCGATTGATTTCATTTATCCTCGATAAATGTTAATTATTAATACAATTAAACGATTATATATACTTAATTGATTTTATCGAATGAGCTGATTCTTGTTGAGCGTTAATAAAAACAGAATAGTGAGTGATTCATAATGAAATATTAATGTATTGTTGTTTAAATAAAATATTCTTAAGTACATTGTCTGATCGCAAAAGGATCGAAAAGAAGAAGCCTTCTTGCCAATGGCGTTGTTCTTTTTTTTTTTCTCTTAAGGGTGTAAACAGCAAACCCATTAAAGTTTCAGGTACATTTTTCCTTGTTACTCAGGCTGTTCCCAAAGCTTTTCGTTTGATCGTTTTCTTTACTCTTTCTTTTTTCCTTTTTCTTACTTTCTATGGTTACTGATTTAGTTTTTTACTTTTTATATATATATTTTTTCTTTTTTGAAGTTTCTAACATAGACATTAAATCTTTTCTTTACAAAAACATTCCCTGTCATCTTTGAAAATCTAGTAAATGATATTACTTTTTTACAAGGTCGTGAAATAATTGAAAATTTTGTAAAATCCTTTAGCGAATTTTAGCCCAAGGCAATCGTTTATAAACGATATACAAAGAAACACAACATACAATGTCGGTTAGTTTATCGAATTTTCACGTAGATGCGATCAAACGCATTGTTACGGATAGATTATAAAATTTTCATTTCAGTTCACTAATTCGTTACGATGTAAACACACAAGAATTAATTGATTTTAATACCAAATACACCCTCGTTAGAATTACGGATTTGCCAATAATAAGAACAAATAATCTCGATATCGTTTCTATATATCAGGTGGGTTTATATGCTAAACAAAATATATACTAAATTATTGGATAATGATTTTCCAAAAACATTTTAGTAATTGCTTTGTACCTTTTCTCTTTCTCTATCTCTTTTTCTTTCTCTCTCTCTATCTCTGTCTCTTTCTAGCCATTTCCAAGTACCCACGCGGTCGTTTAATTAATGCGTAATATCCGCCAGGTTACAAGATGGTCAAATGTGATTAGGGAATAACGAGAAATCTATAATTATCTTATGAAGCTTGAACAAGTCAATTTACATATACACACACAAAAGTTTCGATTCACTTAATTTCGTAAAAATAGAATACATTGATAAACTTTCAAACGATATATCGTTAATTATTATGTTTGTAAGAGATATCGGCATTATTTTACACCCATAATGCTTTTGCATAATTTCTACATTCATTATTGAACAGAATATATCAGACTGTTATTAAAAATCGAAGCAACATATTTTTTATTTAGAAAGCAATTTGAAGAAAGATAACTCGTTCGTTGATAAAACGGTATAATATAAATTGTCATGCAGTTTTATTGACAAATAAATCTATCTCGATTATTTTAAAGGCATTCTCCATATTTCCTCATAATCATTCTTTTTCATGGGATATTAACGTAGCAATTTGAAAATCTGATGAAAAATAAAACGACGGTAAAATAACTAACCATTGAAAAGGTTGAAAATTATTCATTTTTAATTCGAAGAAAATCTCGAAAGATAAGGAAAGTTAGACTTGGTAATTCTCTAGGGAGAACAACGATAAGGAGTCGAATACAACGATATGTGCTTATCGATGGAACAAAGACTATTCTAGGAAGTGTCGTCAACAAGTCCCGAAATGGGTAAGCTTAGAAATCGGATCTACGAACCACGAAGGAGCCACGTTATTCACAAAGATCGTCTCAGTAGTTGGGTCAGATAACAGAACGTTATCCAGCATCCGAGGAAAGGAGCTTACAGGATGCGTTCTCGTGTTCTAACTGAACATCCGGGAATCGTGGTAGGAACCTCCAGTCTTTTCTAGAAACTGGAGCTCGTCCAATAAATTATCTCTAACTCATCTCTTTCTATCTCTTTATTTCTATCTCTCTTATACTTCTTCCTCGTCCTCTTATTCTTATTCTTATTCTTTTGAAGGATTAACCGGAAAGTAGGTTAAATCATAACTCAGCTACGGGAATATTCCAAATCTTATTAAATTGATCATTTTTATTTTCTATTTGCATTTTTTAATATTTTTTTTTTAAAGCATTTTTTTTTTTTTATCATTTCTAGTTGTCACACAGACACACACACACCCTGCGTTTTGTTATTTTTTTTATTTATTTATTGTATAGTTTGTATTCTAGGATCAATTTCTGTTTACTTTTCGTTACAATGTCCACGTTGATTTAATTCTTTATTTCTTTGCATAACTTCTTCTATTTTTTTTCCACCCCTATGTTTAATTAATAATAAAAAAAATATATATTTGCTTATAAAAATAAAAATAAATCCTTCTCTATTTTCGTTGTTTTATTCACCGACGTTTTCTAAATAGCTTTTGATAAATAACGCAAAGAGAAGAGTCTTTTAGAAATTAGATTCACTGGCATAAATAACACCATATCACAGGAGATAGGTATTTAAAATCTAAATGAGATTTACGGAAATTCTTCCTTTCTTCTTTCTTTCTTACTTTCTTGGTGTATCACTAGAAAGAAATCGTTCTATCTGCTTGTACCTTTTTCTTCCCTCGGAGCTAAGGTATCTTTTCTACGAGAAAAGGGAAAGAATGAAAAGGAAAGAAAGAGAGAGAGCCAGTAAAAGAGAGAAAGGGAGAAAGAAAGAAGAAGAAGAAGAAGTGTAAAGGAAAAGGGGATCCAATCTTTGAAGAAGGGAAGAAAATTCTTCGAGAGTAATCCCACCCCTTCCAATCGAAGGGGCAGAAGATCGCACCCGTTGCAATATGTTGGCAAAGTAATTTCAGGCTGATGTTGGAACAAAATAAGCCCGAGCTTGTAAGCATTTTCTTTCTCACTCTCTCTTACTTTCTTCTTTTCTTTCTTTCTGCCTCATACATACACACACACACACACAAATATATAAGCATATACACATACATGATGTTTGGATGCATTTTACGTGCAACGAGTATTCTCTTCAATAGAATATCACTCTTTTTTATATACACACACGCACATACATACACATATATACAAAACTATAAAACATACATATACTTCATACATTTTTTCATAAACACACGTGATACTTGTATGCATTTTATATACAACGAATATTATCTTCGATGGAATATAAGCCTATCTCTTTCTATGTATTTGTTTCCATACAAACACACGTAAATTCAACGTACGTACGAATATATTTATGTACCTGTAGGTGTGTGTGTTTGCTTATAGACATGTATCTGTCTATTTCTGGGTTCACCGGTGCATATATGTTCTTTACCATGGAATTTCATTTGGCCCTTCCGGCCGATGTAAAATGCATGATTAAATTGTGCACGTAACCATGGGGACGTACAGTTAACATTTCGAGGGCGTCCTTCATCGTGGAAACGGTTTCGCTGAACGCGCCGAATTGATGCACGCAGTTCGATGCTCAATGACGCATTACCTCACGCCTGATCTGATTTAGTACCCTCCATCTGTACTGTTTACGTTAATTGCTTGGCATTTGATTAGATCGCCTTCGATCGAATTAAGCTACTACTATGCTTAAATTAATGCGATTGATTTTATGGTTTAACTCCCTGCCCCCTACCCGCTGACCCATGCTTTCTCTCCTGCCCAACGATTGTTTCCTCCAATCATCTTTTATCTTTTGATTCATCATTAACATTATCTAATAATTACCACGTTTGTGATATCATAATTATTTTTTGATAAATCTATATTGGAACTTCATTGGTGTAGTAAAATGAATTTATTTTATTATAAACAAAAAAAAAACAACGCGTGTTAATTGTACGAATGAATGAAATTAAAGGTGAGAGTTGAATGACTTAATTATGGGTTAAAATAAATTCGATTGATGATTAATAATGTATTGTAATTACAAAGTTAGTTATATCTTAAATATATTATGTTTGTTTAATAAATTATTTCGTTTCTTGATTCATGCAATGATATGAATTAATTGTATAATAGAAAAAAGAAAAGTTATTTGTTAGTCATATGAATTAAAAGTGAGATACGAGAAAATGAAATTACTCTGGTCACGAAAAATAAATTTTCGTTCGAATAATATGTGTTTTTTTCTTCTTCTTTTACTCGCCGATGAAGAAGAAAAAAAATAATCGGAAAGTAAAAATTTATGAATAGATGAAAAGAGGATTAATATAGAAATAGCGTTTGTCACCTTTTTCGAAGTATAGAGAACTCATGAATTCTAGTGAATTTTAGAGCGAGAGGGACTAAAGTGCCGGAGGGTTAGAGCCTGTGTAGATCTGGCTGGTCGCCAACTTTGAAATCCTAGACCGACAAGCGAGCAAATCACCGAGCGTATAAACGCTTTTCTCCAACTCTCTTTCTCTTTCTAAGCTTACAACGTTTTGATGTAATGGTCAAGTGGTTTTAAACAATAGGGGGCACTAGAATTCAAATTATTCCATGAATAAATTCTCGCGTAATTCATCTCTTAATCAATTTTAATGACACGTGATTTATATTTGTTTTTTTTCTTTTGAGGAGAAAAAATTCCTACGAACCAAGAAAAAAGAAAATTGAATAAATGACGTAACTCGTTAACAAAATACTCTTAACAGTTACGATTGAAATGAAGCTAAAACGAAAAAGAAAAAAAAAAGAAACAAATCATTAGATTTTCGAATTTGACGAGATCTCTGGTTGTACGTGTATACAACTTTTAATTGGAAATTAAAATAAATGTGGAAGATATAGTAAAAGAATAAAAAACGTACCATGATGAATCTTGGTAATAGAAAAATAATAGATTCGTTATATCTTTGGTTTTATTTTTTCTTTTCAATCAAGTTGAAAGTATGTGCTTTTGAAAGAGTGAAGGGTAATTTCGGCTTATCATTTCGGAGAATTTGTTAGAATGAAAGTCAGAAATGAACGGTGGTAACTATCACGTCGTGGTGTATCCTTTTCCACGATTCATAATCGTCGACGGTGGTTTCCTGTGATTATATTTACATAAGGATAGAGGTGAAGAGAGAAAGAGAGAGAAAGAAAGAAAGAGAGAGAGAGAGAGTGACAGAAAGGGGAAAGGAAAGAGCAACGATTAATTTTGGAAGGAGTACGACGACTATTAATCATGGTAGCTTCGTATAAGCCAGTATTTTGTGCAGACTTATTTATGATCAAATAATTTTCCTGTTTCACGCAACTACACAAAACTGTTAAGTGTCAACTCAGAAAATATTCTGATCCTTTATTCTATTCTTCTAATTATATTATGTCGTAGAAAAAATATTAATTAGAGTCATCGTTCTGGTATATTTCATTATTTTATATACTTCTATTTCATTTCCTTTTTTTTTTCAATAAATTATATCACATGATAAAATTTTTGAAACGTTAAAATGAATCTGCGCATCGAAGTAATATTCAGGATTAATTTTGAAAAACCGATCAACTATGCATGTATATAATATTTCACGAAATGAATGAAATATAAATGAACGAATATAAATATATAGAATGAGTACGCGTAGAATGTATTCTCAGTTATTTTCGTTAGAATTTAATTTACTTCCTAAATGAATTATTTATATTATCACGATCTGCCTTATGAATTAACAAATTTTGCTAATTAAAATGTTAAATTGCGAAAATAGTGATTCCTGCCGATGAAAAGAAAAATAATACTAATAACTTTATACTTGAAAAAAATATATATATGGCTTAAAATCGGTTTTGCACGTTCATGAATTCGGCCATTATTTTTCGACTTTATTATTCTTCTAATTTCAAAAAAAAAAAGAAGAAAATACTTTTACGAAAGACCGTCGTAACGGGTACACGCGTTTACTCGCATTTCACTATCTAAACGAAAAAATCATTCTGCGAGAAAAAAGAAGAAGAAGAAAAAGAAAAATTGGGGAAAAATTCAGTCGGCCGAAAAATAGGTGGGTACTATCCCGAGAATTGTATTTTCGGGCTTGAATTTTGACCCATGGAAAAACACGAAGCTTTGCTAACGGAATGGGGTGGGGTAGAGTGGGGATGGGATAGGAAAGGGGAGGGGTGGTAGAAGCAACGCCGAGATGAGCCTCGCATATTCGTACGCTCGAGCGAGCATCTTCATTCCGCTTGGCTTCAATATTTATGCGTGGCTCGGAATAAACCCATCTACCCTTTCCCCCTTGCTCCTAACCTTCCCCATCCTTTTCCACCACCCATCTTTTTCCTTCCCTTCCACCTACTACTCTTTTTCCTTCCAACTCCCAACTGCAAACTCGAAGCCACAGCTCGAGTGCACTTTCCTGGTGAAATATAAGGAAATTTGTATATGTGTGAATATCTATCTGTGTATGCATGTGTGTGTGTGTATGTATAATATAAAAATAGAATAGAAAAGAAAAGAAAAGAAAAGAAACGGAAGAAAAAAGTACGTGTAGGATGTACCGAGTTTTCTAAATCAAAATTTTTAGGCATTGCAGAGATGCGTTTCAATTAGGAAGCTTCTTAATTAAATATTTATTTTTAATTATTATTATTATTATTATTATTATTATTATTATTATTATTATTATTATGAATATATTAAATGTGTTAAAGAAATATAAACGATGAAACATTTTACATATTTGGTTATACGTGATTTGTTAAAAGTAAATAGTTTAAAGAACCTCAAAAAACGTTTTAACTTGTTTTAAATGCAATATTCATTCCAAAATATTATAACTATTATTATTATTATTTAATATACGAAATATAGGATAAGAATAATAACGGGTTCGAGAATAAGCTGTAGTTTCATTTTGTATAGTTTCATCGAAATTGTAGGTTTGAAATATGTAAGAGGAAATGGAGATGAGAAAATAATGGAAAAGTCGAGAAAATATCTTCATTCGATATTAATTCGTTATTATTAATTAAAAAGGAATAAGAATTATACTCCGTCGTTTCTCTGGATTTTAATCTCTTATTTTAAATTGTATGTATTCAAATTTCTGAAAAATCGAAGAAAACGTTTCGACGATCTGTTTAATTAAAAACGAAAAGGAAAAAAAAGAATAAAGGAAGATTATTTTTGCAATTATGTATATCAAATTTAAGTTGATTCTTAGAAGATAATCATTTTTATCTCGTATCGATTTAGAAGATATTTTAAATGTATGATTAATGATATTACCTCGAGAGAAAGAAAGAAAATGAGATGAGTTAAAGAACAGGGAGAAAGAGAGAGAGAAACAAAAAGGAAGAAAGGAAGGAAGGAAGGAATGGGAAAGGACTTTACTATGAAATTCCTATCTTTCTTTTAAGCTATTGTGATGTTTAGCACGCGTTCTATCTATCACTGGAAGATCGATGAAGATTCTTCTAACCCCTTACGTCACCTTTTCAAGCACGTAAGATGGTCCATTAATTAAGAGAGCAGCTTACCGTTGTCCTTATTTTTCGACTTTATTTACTTCCTCTTTCCCTGAGATAAATAACAGATAAAAAGGGAAATAAATAAAAAAGATAAAATGAATGGAAGAATGAAAGAAAATAAAAGATGTTACATTTCATCGTTTAACATAGAATTTTTTTTTTTTATATTACGATACCCTCCGTCCCCCCACACCCTTGCATAAATATTCAGTTTATTTCTACAATGAAAACGTAACATTGAATAAATATTTTTCTACCCTTTCAAGATAATTTTTCTAAATATATTTGATCAATGAAACGTTTATAGATACTTTTATCGTATGTCATCGTCATATTTTCTATATCCGAAGTAAAGAATTGTTATAGTCATGGTATATGGTGTGTAAATAATCGAATGGCTTCAGGATTCTCTTTTACTTTTGTCGAGAAATCTCCGAGGATCTTTCGTCCATGAAGGATTCAATAGTTTGATACTTCTACTTATCCCATTCTCTTTCAGTCTTTTTCTTTCTTTCTTATTCTTCTTTTTTCTTTCCCGAGGATATCAGTTGTAAAAGGAATCGACGTGATAGAATAAGATGAGAAGAAAAAAAATAAGGAAAAGAGATTTTTGATAGAAATGTCATTTAGATATTTCTTTTCAATTTCTTTATCCTTTATCGATCATTATGATAATTATGATGATGATAATGATGATGATGATAATGATGATCCTTTCGGTATTTAATCATACGTTAAACAAAAACTCACAAATATTTTAATCATTCTTTGTAATAAAATGAAAAGGAGGGGAAAATATTCTAAGAATGCTGACTTCGTAGATTTTTGATTCGTGTTTCGTGAATAATCGGACAAGGAATGGTTGAATGACGTAAAGGCCATTAGTATGAACTATTAATATGAACTGGTCAGGATTATTCTACATAAGGCTATTATCATATCCAAAATGTTGCTCACGTAATCCAGTCTTCAACGAGCTTAAACCATAGTAATCTGAGGGATGCAAGATAGTGCCCATAGATAGTACGGAGATGAATAGCTTTACTCGACGTTGTGAGGACGATTTCCTCCACACTAACACCAATGACATCATACACACAAAGGTTGAACCTCAACGACTTTACTGTGTATCACGTGTGTTCTGTAATCAAAGCTTAGGAATTCTACAATGGTCTACGAACAGAATGTTACCAAGTTTATCTATTATTATGGAAATATTGACGTATGACAAGGTGAGAAGAATTTCCATGTCTCAATGATGTTTACCATATTTCAATAATTTCAACGATTATCAAATTACATCAAACACAATTTCCTCTATCAAATAACTAAATAACAAATATCATTTAAATACAAAAATTCAATTTTTAATACAATTCGAATTACCAAAGATCGTAATTAAATAAACACATTGGAATTAATGAAATACTTTAAGTGTCAATGTACGACAAACGATGCGTTTTAAATTTGCCAATACTTTTTACCAAGAACCTCTTAAAAATTATTCACTCGAATACCCAAAATTCACAATGCAAAAAATATCCCCGTTCCTCTTGCTAAAAGAATTGAATTTTCTAACCCGTTCAAATTCCTACAAGATTATACGATTCAATTAGAAAATAAAAAGAGAGATAGAGAAAAGGGAGAAAAAAAAAGAAGAAAATTGATTACGTTTTCATGCCGGTGGTAAAATTCTTTCGGGTAGAAAATACGAGAAGGATTCCCCATTATTCGTGAATCCTCGTTAATTATTAAGACGTAGCTGAAGAAATCGTGGTGGTATTTGGATTTAGGGTGTCTTCGAAGGGTGTCCGATACCCTCTTAATCTTCTTCTCCTTCTTCTTCTTATTCGTCTCTTTCTTTATTTCACGTCTGAATCGATGTACCGTTTGGTATTGGGCAATAGGGTGTAGGGTGGTGAGTGGGGATGAGGGAAGAGGGTTAGAAGGGTGTTTGAGCTCGAAACGAGACTCGGCTTTCTCGAAGTAGGTCGCACGGGTCGTTACTTCGCGACTCCTACACGCAAAAGTGGGAACACTTTCGAGTGGGTTGAGGATGCTGTGTGTTGGCGAGAAGGGTGGATGCCCTACGGAGAAAAAGAAGTCCGGACGCGATATTAATGGCGCGATGGGTGAAGTGGAATGCAGGAAGACATTTATACGAGTCGCCGTACTACGGAATGGCGGACAATGCTGAGGCAATAAAGTTGGCACGGAAAAGGGTTAGGTAAAATTGCTCTCTATAAAAAGGCGTCTGCGAATGATTTCTTGTCGGCTGGATTAACGGAGTCCTCCCAGTAGCCATAAGAATCCACTGATAGAGGAGCTGAAGCGGGCGTGAGAATAAGTAATCTAGATTCTACGAACAATACCAATCTTTTTGTAGCAAAAAATATTTTATTTTGTTAAATAGAACGAGAGAATAATGTTGGTTAGGTCACTATTTTCTCGAATATATTTCATAATTTTTAATTAGATAAAATTAATTTCTATGATTTCTAAAGATTTCTGCCGTAAATAATTTCTTGTTGGCTTGATGAATTAACGGAATCTTCCAGTAGCTATAAGAATCCACTGATAGGATTAATCCAGATTCGATGAACAATACTAATCATCTTCTCTAACAAGAAATAAATTATTTCTGTCAATCGTATATTTTCCAATGAAAAGGAACAAACACATTGTTTAGTATGCATCATAATTTCAAGTACATTTAATTCTATGCTTGTTAAATTTAAATATATTAATCATAAAGTTTTCATGTATAATACGCTCGATTTTAATTTTCAGTTAATTCGAAGAGTTGAAATTTTTATATAAGTAAATAAATATATAATAAGATAAAAATAATATTTCATTGTAAAGCATTTCATTTTTATTTTCTTTATTTCGTTTTAATTGATACCGGGATGAGAGGTGTTAGGGACAAGAAATATTAAGTGGGTCAAATTTTTGTTCATGGTATTTAAAAAAAGAAGCTATGGAAGTTTTTGACTTTTTATACAAAGGAATTCATTAAAAGTTAGATTCGTCCTGTGGACGTTATAACCAAGTTAGCTAGCTCACAGCTCACCGTTTCTTATAATCCTCTTATCACGAGCGTAATGATGTCGTATCCATTTCGAAATCCCTTTCTCATTATTCGATGAACTTTTAATTACTTCAGTACACAAACCGACTAAGACGTTCCCATGCGAATATTCGGTTTAAGATACGTCGATACGGGAAAGCTATTCGAATGCATCGTTGCATTGCCAAGAGATTCTTAATGAAATGCAAATTTTGAGGCCCTACACTAATCTCGGATATTTGAAATTACATAAGCATCAGTACGTGCATTACCACTCTAAACGTACATATACGTTATTTACATATATGTTCGTTAATCATTACAGGTTACTAAACTCGATCCTCACAATTGCATATATATTTTCACTAAATAAAAAAAAAACAATTGATTAATGTAATTATTCTTAAATTTAAAAACTTACAAACTTGTGCAGCGTGTGTTTAATTTTTAATTTTTTTTTTAAATTACAATACTTTTTAAAATACGATAATAAAAACTCTTTTTCTTTAAAATTTTTATTTCATTCCTACAGGTGACACGTTTGATTCGTTGAATTTACAGTTCAACCCTCTAAGATCAATAATCAATTTTTCTTTATTTTTAATCGTTATATATGAGAACGATCCAATTTAAAATTTATTGAATACTCTAGTACGATATTATACAATACAAATATCGTTGAAAATTGTATATTAACTTTGTCACGAGGTGCAATTTGTACGAGACTGGACATATATCGAATATCGATATTAACGGAAGAGTGGAGTGGAGAGGAGAGGAGAAGAGAAGAGAGAGAGATAAAGAAATATAAAAAAGAAAGGCGAAAAAAGTAAAAGTCAGGCGAGTTCGTTTGAACGAAGAATCTCGCACGTGTTCTGGACATTGATCCGACGAGTAAGATGAAAAAACGTGCCATTTTAGTTTACACTTTCTGTCTGTCTGTCTGTCTGTCTGTCTATCTGTATCTCTCCTGTTTTTTTCTTTTCTTTTTTAGCTCTCGACTTTTCACGTACCGTGACAAAACGTTATCCATAATTGAATCGCAGATATTTCAGACGAGAAACGCAATTGCTTTCTCTCTTCTTCCTTTTAAGGAAATCAAACGAAGAAAAAGAAGAAGAGAAAAGGAAATAAATAAACGATTTTTCAGTATTTCGATAGATAAAATCAATTGTTTCATTCGAATGAAATCATCGAATACCTCAGCGGTTTTATCGGTGGTTTTTACTACGAAAATAAAATACGTTGGAAATAGAAGGAAATTTATTAGAAATATTTAGCAAAAAGGACATGTTTTAATTAGTTCTATAACTTAAAAGAGAGGTTAAACGTACCCTGATTGAAAATATTTTTTTTACAAAAAATATAATATTAACGAAATAATAAAAATAATTTACATTATGATTTATGATAAATATATATTTAATATTTTATTATATATTATTATTTTGTATAAAAGAATAATATTTAATTATTAAATTATATCGTTTATATATAAAATGTATTAATAAGAGAATAAAAAGAAATGTGTGTATAATGAAGAAAGATATGAAAATTATCGTCTTACAGATTTCGTTTCGAAGAAATTCATAGGAGCTTACATTCGCTGAATGTAGAATTTCGTTTTATCAAAAATGTTAGAAAAGAATAGTAGACAGTATTTCTTTATTTTTCATCGATTCGCCTTTTATTTTCTTGGACTTTGGCATTGGTGCAGAAATCTTTCACGTGAGACGCGTAAAGTGCAGCTTTCCGTCCGATGTCCTGTATTTCCGATGCTTTCGATATTTCATATGCTACTTGTTTCCGCTAGAAATACTACAATATATATATATATATATCTGGACACACAAATATATACGTGAGTATATATGTGTGTATATGCATGTATAAAGTCCAAGTCGTCCCTTGGGAGTGATCTTGCGGCTATGGCAAAAGCTGTCACCACTTTTTCTCCATATTTTCCACGTCGTAGTACCCCTTCCTCCATTTGTTCGCTCGATCGCACATTTTTGTTCCACCGATTGGACATACAAATTCGCGATAACATACCGTGTACTTTTCGTTTTCATCGAAACCATCGATTAAACAGAAACAATTTTACGATATCAAATCTGTCTAGTTAATACATATTTCTTCTCATAGAGTATATATTTTTTTCCTGTATATATACTGTCGATATAAGAAATAATAAAATCTAACATTGAATGAAAAATTATTATCAAAAATAAAAGAAAGTTTTTATCCTTTCTGTTCAATTACTTATTTCAGAGAAATTTTTAATCATATTAATTTTACTAATTGCAAAAAAATTAGTTTTATTCCAATTGATAAACAAATAAAATAAACAAATAAAATTTTATACAGACAAAAAAGTTAGAAAAATGATTAGATATTATTTTGGATTTGATACTAATGTAAAAGAAAAAAAAATAAGATAGATATTAGAAGGGAAAAAATGATAGTGAACTAAAGTAAAGAAGCATGGTTACATACTTGCATAGTAAAAGCACGAACTTTGCCAATAGTTCATGTAACACCAGAGTACCTACATAGTAAAGCCTTTGTCGAGCTTTCCCCTCTGAGGTAATTAATGTCACTTCGTCCGAAGGCTATTTCCACGAGAGCATTTATCCGTTTATATACGCTAGAAGAGGAGAGGGGAGGAGAAGAGAGGAGAAAGAGGAGAAACGAGGGAAGGAGGAACGAGGGAAGGGGGTGCGAACTAAACAATGACGGTACCTACATCATTTGCTTGGACGAGTTTGACATTCTGATGAAAATTATCCGTCGTGAAACGAGTTGAATTCGTGGTAGGAAAAACCAGGATAAAAAGGGGTGGGTGCGACTTGTGGGAGGTTTGGTGAAAGTATGCGTGAGAGAGAAAGAGAGAGAGAGAAAGAGAGAACGAGGCGGTTTTTACAGTCGTTATTGGCTGTCGAGGAAAATAAATACCCGTTACGTTTTACCTCCAATTATCTTTGAATCGAGCACGTTTGATAGAGAATCACCAACCAAAAAACAGAGAGAACAAAAACACCAAAAAGGAATGAAAGGTGGAAAAGAAGAGAGAAATATTTCATATTTCGAGAATATTCCACGAAAAATAAGACTAAATGTATAATATAAATATTGATTAGAATTTGAGAAGATGTTTTCCTAGGTGTGACTCGTGCGTTGAAATAGCGGTTTGTAAAATAACGCGTGCATGGTCGATGCTGTATTTTTATTTTATGCGTACACGCATGTATGTAAAATATAATTTCTATATACATAATAATATACATATATATATGTTTTAGGTCAGTCCTATATGTTCACGTATGCATGGATGTATGTATGTGTATACGTGTATATATGTAGTTTCGTAGTCAGGAAAAGCAGTGAATAGTTGATAAACGTTTCAAAGGGAATGAATTTGCACAACACGAGGTTGGAAACGTGTTACTATTACCTTTCATGAGAGTTTCGTGATTATTAAAATCGTTTATCGCTAGAGGCATTATCGTTTACATGCATTTACTTCGTTTGTCGGATCGATGCTATCCTCGTTCGTTGGTTCGTACGTTGGTTCGGTTGTTGGTTCATTCGTTCGTTTGTTCATTCGTTCGTTGGTTCGTTCGTTCATTGGTTCTTTCGTAGTTGGCAATAACGGAGAGGTTATCGTACCGATCTAAATCCTAGTGACAGTGGTAATCCGAATGACGATGATGACGAAGTATCGTTGATAATAAGGGATTAATGAGTCAACTGAGTACAAAGAAAAACGAATGACTGTAAAAATGTTCATTGACATTTCCTTGATATCCCATTTCGTTTCTGTTATACACTTATGTACAAGGTACATATATACACGTGAATGTACATAGGTGAATACGAACCCATACATATCTACTCATTCGAATCTCATTAATCGTCGATAACAAATAAAGCCATAGGATTTGACAAACATTCTCTGGTTAGGCCAATCAATTGCAAAGTAAATGTGTGTATCTATGCGTGTACATATCCTACGTACGTTATATCCAGTATCGGTCAAATTTTTAACTTCAATAATCGCTAAAGTAGTTTGGTACATGAAATAATATTGATACGCGTGATGGAAATGAACATTTGTTATTTGATTATTGATACTTTATCGGATACGGTCAAATCTCGCGTGGAAATTTGATTTAATATTAAATATCGATAATGATGATGATGATGATGATGATTATTATTATTATTATTATTATATTTTGAATAATACGATCCGCGTATTAATATTTAAAAAGGTAACCAGATATCACTGTTAATAAAAGAAAATAGAAAAAAAAAAGAAGTCACGAGAATATTATGATACCTTTCCAACGAGTTATTTTTCTATCGCGTTAGCGGTGGTAGCTAGACGGAAGAAAAAAAAAATGGAAAGAGAGAGAGAGAGAGAAAAAAAATGAAAAGTAAACAAGCAACAAATGAGGCGCAGCTTTGGTGTTAGGGAGCTAAAAAGGTACAACAACGTAAAAGGAAAGAAAGAAAGAAAAAATAAAAAACGGAAGAAAAGGTTTTTTTCTCGCATACTTCGCACCTTTTTCTCACGTCTATCCTTCTTCATCCCAAGGGAGTCCTTGAACCGAGCCACGTAATGAAGTATTCCGCGAAAATGCTTATGCTATATAGTACAGTATACGTTGGGTGATGCTTTTTCCAGTACTCGTTCGTTGTTGCAATTCTTACGCGTTAGGCAAGCAGGACGAATAAAATTGCATAGTCCAACTCGAGAAAAGAGAATACCTGTCCTCTCTTTCTCTCTCTCGGTATGTAATCTGCAATTGTAGCCAGTTTGCCTCGACGAGGACTATGAGAGAAAAAGAGAAAGAGAGAAGAAGAAGAAGAAAGGCATTCCTAGCATACGTAACGAACGACGCTAACGAGCTTGAGCTTTTGTGACTCTTGAAAAATCGGATTAGTACTTTATGAGCGTCGTTCGTTTCACTGTATACGACGCGTCCTATGGAAATTTTATGATAATCACGCAGTGAGATGATAACAAAGAAATAGAAAGAGAGACAGAAACTAGGAGAGAGAGAAAGAGAGAGAGAGAGAGAGAAAGAGGTGGAGGAATGAAGAGAAAGGTAAAGAACGAATTTGTTACAAATTTATAAAATTTGATTTATGTCTGATCCTTTTAGTTTCGATTTTTTCCTTAAATTTATCTTGATTTATTTCAGACGCGATTTTTATTTTATTTTACGATGTTATATTATTATTTTATATTTCTTTTAATTTTTATCTTCTGTTACGAATTTTGTATTTCATTAAAGTCGCATTTTATTTGTAATTTCAATTTTATGTAAAACACTTTTATTATTACATTTTTATTATTATTATTATTATTTTCTAATTTTTTAAATATTTTTTTATCATCCTTTCTTAACTGTTAAAAAGTAAGTAATGCTACCGATTAACTTCAATTAGAAAAGTAATCTCGAAAGTAATAGTTATAGTTGCAACGAGCATGCTAAGAAAATGCAATTTTCAACGCATCAAAGTTTTCTAATAAAGAGAGAGAGAGAGAGAGAGAGAACAACGCACCACCAGCCTGGGAAAGCATTTAAAGCTCTCATCTACATCTGCTCTCGCGAATGTTACCGATACATTATTCTACTGATATAGTATTTAACGTTAACGAACGCTAATGTTGAATGCATACGATCAATGATGTTTTCACTTGTGTGTTGATCATAGTTGAAAAGATAATAAAAACTCTTAGATTTATTTTATTTATTAAATTGTTTATCCTAAATATAAAATGATCATTAAAAAAGTAAAAAAAAAAGCAATATGTTAACATGATTTTTTAAAATGTTTTACAGAAAATTCTGACATTTACTAACCAAAATAATAATAATAATAATAATAATAATAATAATATCAACAACAAAAATAATAATAGTTCCAAATTGTATTTCTAATGAATTCGCTTTAATAAACAAATTTATAAGTTAAATGAAACTTAATTTCTTCGTTTACGAAGTTACCAAGTTTATTACAAAAAGAAAACTTTCGAAAACCCCATTGAACGACATTTTTATCAATGATCAGCAAATAAAAGCCTCTTTCGTTTCTTTCACCTCATTTTGGTTCATTTAACTTCGAACCCTTCTTTCCACTCTCGAAATCAGAAGAATCATTAATCTTTCACGATGGAATGCCATTAACAATAAACTCTTTTCGCTCCCAATAATAATAAAGAATAATAATAAGAATAATAACAATAATAATAATAATCGGAAAAAAGTTGCCATAAGTCGTGACCATTCAATAAGAAAATATATTAACGCTTTGGTTATTACCATGATACCAGTAACAAAGGCATATACAATCGATTATTATAATTGACAGTATTTCGTGATAATAAAATACGAAATATTATATGAATGAATGAAATCTTGAATAAAATTTCGAATAAAAAAAAAAGAAAGGAAAATAAAATGAGCATTTATTTTATAAGGTGAATGAACTCATTTGAACGTTTTAATTTCCTTCCATCGGATAAGACAATCAGGTGCAATTGTTTTAGGAAGTAACGAACTTGCATAATTGCATGAGTCCTTTCCTGCTGAAGTAAGTAACACCGCGTGCCACGTATAAATAAGATTTTTACGAAGAAATCAGGGGAGAGTCCTTGGCTTTCGTGGAAAAGCATCCAAGTGACTCTCTCTCTCTCACACTCTTTCTCTCAGAAAGAGCTAGGCCACTCAGCTTAATTTCACTGAAAATACTTGAGACAAGAAAGTCGAGTAATTTTTTTTCCTTCCTTCTCTTTTCCCTTTTTATTTTTTTTTCTTGCCTCTTCTTATTTTTAACACTTGCACGTTTCCAGATAAACTAAAAGGTATCTCTCTTATTCTTTCTGTAATTTTTTTTTCTTTTTGTTTTTCTCTCATTTCTATGTGTTTTCTCGATCGTGAACTACAATTCTACAAATTTAAGCAACCAAGTGGAAAAGAACGAATATAAGGATAAGTGGATAGAAAACGAACTGCCGGAGAAAAAGATACTGAAAAAGGAAGGAGAATGGATAGAGATAGCGATGTACATACATATACACACATATATACACATACACATAGATAGAAATTATATATCAGAAATGGCACGTTTATATACGTAGACCCAAAACTCGGCCACTCGAGGATTTTAAGATACGTGCGATGATTCAAGCGTATTTAAGCTGTTATAAAGCACACTTATTCGGAAAAAGGAGATGAAAACTGGCCGGGAAATGCACGTACCTACTTTGTGAACCCCCGTTAATACTCCTGATACATTTTCACCTCGAAAACACGTACGTGTGTATACTTAACACTCTGTATATATGAAAGTATATAAGATGTGTAACATACTTCAGACAATAATTGTCTTACTATTTTTATCTTTATGACTTAGGTACACACATGGAAAGAAGTTTTAAGCTTTATCGTTCTTTAAAGTTTCACCTCTTAAATTATTAGCACACATACTTAAAATATAACAAAAAATATGTAGTCCTAAAATGATAGATACTTGCTTTTATTTTCTTCTTTTTTTTATTATTATTTATTTCGGAACGTGTATGTCAATAAAATAGATTGTAGATTATTTTGTTGTTTTAATCATTAATTGTACTTTAAGGAAATTGGATTAAAATTTGATAATCATGATAGTTTTCATCATGGAAATAGCGAGTTTTTAAAAAATGTAACTTTAGAAATATCAAAAGCGTAATATCATATGGCAACGATTGTGGTGATGGTGGTGGTGGTAGTACTAATGAAAAAAAAATATTCTCGAAAAGATTCGTAACGAGATCGATTCAGGTCTCGTAAGCTAGGATACGCCGTTGAGAAGGTATACTGAAAACCCCGAACGAGAAGCTAGTACTTCAATTCTAAAAAAGTTGATTCAACTAGACACTAATTAACGCACCTTTTGCTCGCGAGAGGTTCAAACTATGCGCGAAACTTCGAAGTCGTTGCCACGATCGATCTCTCGACCTAGTAAAATTGAAATCGTACATCTTGGATAAATTTCTCTCTTCTCCTCTCCCTCTCTCTCTCTCTCTTTCTTGTAATTCTGGTTTTTGATTAACGTTTTGATCAACGAAATCAAATTTTCGTATCTTACTAATGATCGATCGTGAAATTCTTTTCAATTCATATTACATCTTATATCGTAAAATACGAATTTAATTTTATATCAGAAATAAAATCTTACGTGAATTTGATGAAATATTAATAATAATTATTCTCTTGGAAATTTGTGAATTTATTCAAATATTTTTATATATGTCGCGTTGTATGGCGTAGAAAGAATATTTATAAATTGTCGTCAACGGAAATAAAGTTTATGAAATAAATTGGAACGCGTTAATAAAATATTTAGATATGTGTTACATCAAGCGAATATAAAAGATAGTGAAAAATTTTTCTGAATAAAAAATACGGCCTTCGTTCGGAAATGTTTTTTAAATTGTCAGAAATATCGCGAGATGATACCTCTTTAAATGTGTGTATCCATTTTATGTAAAAATATAAATTTATATTATATCTAAACTCTTACATGTATATATATATATACGTATATGTGTAAATATACATATAAATATATAAATACATTCAATGTCTTGTAAATAGAGACTAGAAAATAAATCGGGACATGTATACGTTTCATACGACTAGACTGGTGAATGCATACCTCTGAAATAGCGCTTCGGGATACAAATCATCGCGAAATAGAATTTCTCAATGCAGTGGATCCTTCAGAGTAACGGCGTTGCGGCTTGCCTGGTAACACCAAACACGAAATTCGAAGAAATATTGTGATATCATAATACACCGAATGATACGTAACGCGACGAAAATACGAATTCCTAGTTTGAAGTTTTTTGGAATTTTTACTCGTTTGAATATCCTTTCACCTTCGTTTCTCTCTTTCAAACATATTATTCTTTCCAATCTGAGAACATCTTCATAATATCATCGCATTTTTCGTCACTCGATATTCCTGTCATTTATAACTAAATTTAATATCCTACGTTTTTTCACTAAATATTCATCGAGTTATTTCTCATTTAAAAGAAAATGAAAATAATAATAATTTTCAATGTACAACTACTTTAATTGAATGAAATAAAATTAAACTAAATAGAAAAATAAAATAATGAAAGAAAGACAGAAGATAATGGGGAAGGGGGAGGAAAGGGTGGAGTAGATTCTATCTTGGAACTGTTTTAAATTTCTATCAGTAGTATAAACACTTACAAGTCTGACATCTCAAGTCTGTCTCTTCCCACTTCCACCCTATCTCTCTCTCTCTCTCACTCTCTTGAAAAGACTCAACCTACTCAAATAGATCACGTCATATTCTATGCTTTGAGACATCTTCATTATTTCCCAGTGGTGGAGTTTAAAAAAAGAGATGAAAAAGAAAAAGAATATGAAGAAAAAGGAGAAGAAGAGCGTACCTGAGGGTATAAATGTATAAGGTACTACCTAGTTAACAAAAAAGAAAAAAAAAAATAATAAAATAAGAAAAAATACTCACACACACACACATACACACGTATACACAGCAGATGCATGTAGAAGTAACCTCGTTTCAGCTTAACCTATATAAATCTTCTATAACCTTTTTTTCTTATATGACACGAAAAGAGGCTCCTAGAAATCTTCTAGTATAAGAATAGATAAAAAACAATTTTCTCTTTCTTTTTTCCTATCTTTTTTTTCTTTTTTTTTCGAACGATTTTATTCTGAAGAATAAAGTTTCAAACATAAATCGTAGATCTGTATCAGGATTTTCTCCTATCTCAGCCTTAGACGTTTCTACACGTTTCAGAATAATCTTTAGACGAACTTAGACGAGCTTGCCAAACTTCGAGATTATTACTGACTTTGTGATAACCTAAGGAAGATTATTTAACAGAAGTTAGACTTAGAAGAGGAAACTTCTTGATATCCGCAGATACAACCTATTCGAATTATAATATATATGTGTATATATATATATATATCTATATATATTATAAAATTTTGAGTTTCTCCAACGATTATTCTCGTTCATTTTGACGTTTAATCATAATCTAAACTTTCTATGAGAACGATGAGAACATTTAAACTAAGCCAATTAAAACGTATTTTATTTTTATTGTATTTATAATTTATCCCAAACTCTTACACGTTTTATATTATTCGTACATAATTATTTATGTGTGTATGAATGTATGTATGTATGTATGGGTGTATATATGAATGTGTATAAACGTGAAAATAAAAGGGACTCTTTTGTGTCAAGGGTATAAGATTAATCGTATGAAAATGGTCTTAGTAAAAAGTTTAACTGCGACGGCTTTTCCATCCCCTCGTTCAACCTCGCCTCGAACCTCAAACCTCTAACCACCTCCTACCCTTACCTGGCCATTATTGGTGATCTTTTCCTCTCTCCTTCAAAAAGCGAGGAAGTTTTTTCCTCTAACGTTAACGACCTTATCTATTTGTTCTCGAGGAAAGTTTATATCCTGTCTAGATTCGTACTAGGCCACGAATGCAGGTGGCATGTACTACTATGCAATTCTCATGCATATTCAGGTGGGCTGCTGGAATCTGTGTACACCATCTACTCCCCACAATCACCCCCTTTAACCAACCCAACCAAGCCCCCTCGTACCGAAATTCAATGTTTTCTATCCTGTTCTCTCAACGTTTCGTTACCTTCTACGACCATTCGAACAGTTTCGATTGTAGTTACGACATCGTTTTCACCGTTTCCCTATTGAAACTCGCTAGATCGAAAAGGAATGAAATTTAACTACGCTTGTTCAATCGGTATCATATTATGTTTATTTTAAATTTTACGATTATATATTTATATATCTTTCTACGTATTATTTATTTTCATATAATCAAGGAATAAGGACTACTTTTAAAGTAGATATTAAATAAATTTAATTTAACCCTTATGGTGCACACACACAAACCTCCGGATTTAATTTAACCTTAGACAATATTCGATTTTAAATATCTCAAGCAACTATGAACTTTTCGAAGATAAAAGAAAAAAAAAGGTATTGATACTTTTTGTAATAAATTGATTAAACTTTAAACTCATGCACACTAAAATTTGCAAAAAGAAAAGATATAATCGTTGAAAAAAGTGCTTAAAAGTTGACGTTGGTATCGTTGGTATCGTTGGTACAATTTGGTGCCAAATTGATCCTTAATGTACCACTAAAGGTTAAGAATACAAAAGTAAATTATTTTATCGTATCTGTGCATATATCTATTATTTATTTGAATAAAATTTAATTACTTTTCAAATAACGTTATATTACAAATGATCTTAAATGTAAAATCAAAGAATACACTCCTTACTGATAAAAGTAATAAATTATGATACAATTACACGTATTGTGTAGATTACGCGTGGTATTATTTCTTTGATAAATATAATTTACTATGAACATTTATATTCGATAATCCTATGAGTAGTGATAACCAAGAGCTTAGCTTTACCCGATGAAAACGGAATCGCCTTTAATGCTAGTAATATTGATTCCTAGGACTTCTTTTTCTGTATATGTATATGTAAATGTATATACCTACATGCACATACAGAAGAGATAAAAGCCGTACTGCTAGTTCGCAAGTACACTCGATAGTCCTTGCTTGTTTTAATCCACGAAAAACGTTCTCCCAAAATGAAGATCGTTTTTCATTGCTAGTGGTATTGCATAATCGCGCATACAATTACTGCGATGAAATTTTCACAATTAATTATACAAGTTAGTTATGAAACCAACCACATTTATAACCGTACCACGCTCGTCGAAGATTTAATAACATAATCATTAAATATAATCATTTATATCCATCGCAAATGTTGGTTAACGAAAATGACGTTTCGAAATGATTGAGGATAATAAATAGATATTATTTCGTCCACAATTATTTCTCCTTCTTCGTGTATTTATTATATGAAAATTACATTGTTATTTAAAAACAAAAAATTGAAATGGAATACGGATGAAAAAAAAATAATAAAATCTGATAATACGTGAAAGGGATAAATTTCTATTTGTATAATATTATATTAAAATAATATATAAAATGAGATTAAAATTGTGTCAAGTTATGCAGACATCTATGACTTTTTATCTTACATTTTGTTTATTTGCAAAATCAAATATAATTAGAATAAAATGAAGTTATATATTTAAAATATTATATTGAAATCTTTAAAAATGAAAATAAATTTAATTTCACAGATAATTAAGAATGCATAGTAATTACCGGCGAATAATTTGAACTAATTAATAATAATATTTAATTTCAAAAATTCAAAAGTAGATTATATACAGGAAGCATCCGTTCTTAACAGAAACGCAGAGTACTAAAGTCGAGCAGCATTCGGTTGGTGACAGGCAAGGATTAAGCAAATGCACGCCAGTGAATCCTGCAAATCCCAGAACCGTTTGCCGCTGACGCGCAAACTGAAATCTCTACGTGCAATAGGAGTGTGGGATACGAGCTTGTTGATCCACGTAATTGTTTCCGGGACGTGTACTGGCCGATTGAAAGCTCTGATATTCTTACTAATGGTTCCCCTAACTGATTACGTTCATTGTCGTTCATCAGTCTAGAAAATTGGAATCTACCAACCAGCATTCGGTACTATCGTTTTATTTTATCCTTCTCTTTCTCATCCATTCTTCTTTTTCTTTCTCTCTTTCAGTAAGAGCAAATTAAAAGGAGACCTTGGTAAATTTTGTCCGACTCGGTAAGCTTCTCTCATTTCCCTTTGAGCTTTACACAAGATGACTACAAGATAGATAGATAGATAGATAGATACACAGACATCTCTTTCTTTCTTTCTTTCTTTCTTTCTTTCTCTCTCTCCCTCTCTCGGTCTCGTTGGGTAATAAAATTCTGCTACAGTGAACACGAATCGTACGATATTGCGAGTGACTACAAAGAATCTATCGTTATGTTCATTGGATATCAGAGAAGAAAAAGGACTCTACCTAATGATCCTTCCTAGTGAGTAATGTAACTTTAAAAAGAAGCACTTTTGAGTAACATTATATCCATTTTCTCTCTTTCTCTCTCTCCCTCTCATTCATTCTTTCTTTTTATATACAGGTGATCCTCTTGTCGATTCTTTATCGAGAGAAAAAGGACGTGCTTTTAGTCTGGCCTCGTTCGATAATCAATGCAAATTTTTCTTCCCCTCGATTTTAGCCCCAGTTGAAAAGCTTCTCTACTCGATGTTCCATCTTCCTTTCACCGGCAATGCAAATAATGGAAATTTTTCAAAGTGCAGCTTGTACCTGCCTCTTTCTCTCTCTTTGCCACTCCCCGTTTTTGCCTCCTCCTTCTCCCTTCCTCCCACCCACGCCTACGTACCGACCTTGCAACGTATTCTACGATTCGAATCGCATCCAATCCAATCTAATTCGAATCGAATCGAATTTTCGATGACGTAAATTCGTTCCGCGTTTATTAACAACGCGAGCGGAGTCTCGCTTATCATCACCATCACCACCATCACTACTACCATTTCAAATTGACCCGTTGGTTTCGTGCTGACTTACATAAAGCAAATCGCTGATTCACTTACTTCGTTACTTACATACAGATACCTACTCGATTCAATTTCTCTTCTGTGTCAGATATATATATATATTCTTTGCTTGTCTTAGTCCTTAGTTAATGCTACTTCAGATCGTTCATTTATAATAGAAGGAACGCTCTTCTTACCATCCGTTGTCGTTAGTCTTAACTATAGTTCTTTCAAGGATTCAGTTTTTTCATTCGTTCAACCTTAATACGCTTACGTTCATTATGTTCACTTATCTTCATTACGAGTTATAACTTTTTTTCTCCCTTTTTCTATCCTTTTTCTTTCTGTCATTCTCGTATAAGATATCTTTAATCATATTTCATAAAAATACCTTATCACGTTTTTCTTTCCTTTTAGATAACTATAAGTATATCCTCCTACTACTATCATCTCGCAAAATTTAACGACCTTTCTATGGAAATAATCTTTCTGTTCTTTTAAACTTCATTATTTTTCTCTTATTAAAATAACGGGGAGAAAATTTTCAAAAGAATAATTGCAATAGATTTTACTGGAATATTTTAATGCGTGAATTATGGACACGTACGTACAGTGTTCGGATTAAAAATTGTACAACGTTACGATTACCTATTAGATTTTTTTTATTAAAAATTATCGATGTAACACTAAAATTTACTAAGACTGTAAATATTTAAAAATTATTTAAAAATTCTTCTTTATGTATTAGAATTTATTCTTTTCTGAGTAATGCCAGGGGTAATTGTTTAATATAATTATTAAATGAAAAAATAGAATTCAAAGGATATAAGAATGGACAATTTGCGTGTTTATACTGATCTCTATTTCTCAGTGTTGTCCACTTCCTTTCATCTGTCATTTACCATTCTCTCTCTCTCTCTCTCTTTCTTTCTCCTTATGTATATATATATTAAATTCACCCTATTTCCCTAAGGCGCCTTCTGTCGTCGCAGCTCGTTTCTGAGTGACTATGGAAGGGATTATCGCGGCCACGTTGTCGTCGACTACTACAAGTTTGCTCCAGAGACGCAACCTAAAAGAGAAAAGCCAAAGCAAAGAGAAAACACGAGAAAGCAATAGAGAGAAAGAGAGAGAGAGAGAGAGAGAGAGAGAGAGAGAAAGGATGGGAGAAAGTAAAGAAAAAGGGAAGTAGATGACATCAAGAAACACGAACAGCTTTGTACACACATGTGTAACCATCACGGATAGCCAAGCAAGTCATCGAACGTTTTTCGCGATGCCATTACGTTTTAACTCCCTTGAGAAATCTCCGATTCGCTGTCAGGGACCCTTTGCGTCGTCTTTTACTTAACTTTGAACGACATCGTCGTCTCCTTGATAGAAAGAAAATAAAATTTGTCCTTCTCTATCATGAAATAGGTCTCAATGTTCCTTCTCATTGGTTTATTTTATCGATCAAATTCTTATACTTCATCATCGTGTTGACACGAGAACAAAATATTACTACTACTGTTACAAAACTTGTCAATCATCTTGGTTGAATAAAAGTTTCGCAAATTAAAGTTATGCATTACTTTAGAACGTTAAAATTTATAATGCTTATTTTATGGATCAATTTAGTTATTTGTAAAATATATTAGACGTTGTTCTCAATGTTCTTAAAGAGAAACAAGCTAGTTTCCTAAATGAAAGAAAAAGGTAGGCAAAAGTAAGAAAAGAAAAAAAAAAGAAAAATGAAAATATCATTGAGTTGGGGAAACGGTAACGTGACGACCTAAACGAGGGTTGTAGTTAGGGTGAAGGAAAAAAAAAGGGCAAAAAGGGCGTAGTGGAAAATGTTACGAATGCTGCCTGTTATTTGAAAATATACTACATCTTTGTACACACACACGTACACACGCATTTATACACATATAGGTATACTAAACACAAAAACACACGCAAACCTTTGGCCTCACATGAATGCCACCATTCAAAGCGAGTACTTACGCGTGCTTTACGAGTAGGAAAGTGGAGAGGCTTACTCTTTTCTTTCCAGAATCCTAGCCTTTCGTCTTTTCCATTCCTTTTTATTCCTATAAACGGAAATAAGAAAGAAAGAGAGAGAGAGAGAAAAAGGGAAGGAGAAAAAAAAATCGTGTCTTTTTGCTTAAGACACGAAGGGAGAATTTTACAGGAATAAAAGAAGAAAGAGGAAAACATAGTTGTTATGGTAAAAAGGTATATCGTTTGTCGCGGAGAAAAAAAAATCGTTCCCTCTTTTTTTTTCCTTTTCTTTTTTTTTTTTCAACGAGAAAAATATCCAGGGGATGGAAAAGCGTGTTCGCGATAGGGAACAGTACGGAATCGATATAATCTGAATTATCGAGAACTACTTTCTCTTTTAGTTTTTTATGCATAGGAAATTCCATTTTTCCTGAAAATTGCGTTTCCCTTTTTTTCCTCCCTTTACTTCTCCTTTTCTTTTTTTTTTTATTTTTACATATTAATACACTTCGTACAAATCTTTACCTTATTATTCTTTATGAACGAGTAACAAATACAAAATATATGTTTTCTTTTCTATAATATTTACATCTTGTGTAATATCATTGTTATTAATAAACTAAAACTACGATATATATTCATGAATATTTTATTTTAAATTCATCGTAACGAAATTGTTACAAATATGTATTATTTCCTGATGTAAAATTTTCCAAAAAGAAATGAAAAAAAAGACGAGTGAATTCGAAAATCTCTTATTCTCTCTGCGCTGGAATTTTCACGTGGATTTTCGTAAAAAAAAAAAAAGAAAAAATTATAGGTGGTATAGATATGTGAGTACACGTAAATTCAAGAATCTAATGACATTATTTATTCCTGAACAGGAAAAAAAGATTAAAGATCGGCCAGATAAAAAGGATTCGTTAGATATCGTAGGACGTTTTGAAACATGATATGCAAATCCTGATAGAAATGAGAAAGAAAGAGAGAGAGGGAGAAACGATTCGTCTTTTCGGGAAGAATTTCACGCACTCGCACCTTTTCCTCTCGTTGGATATGTGAGCAGCTTTTGTGGAATAAAGTTAGTAGGAAGTTGAAGGGCTCGAATGGGGAAAAAAGATGGAATAAGAGAAATAAGAAAAGGGAAAGACAGAGAGAATCGCCAAGCTTAGCGGCGAGAAAAGAGATTCATTAAAATTCAGTTCGCATACCGTAGTGGCGCCGTTTTCCTCTTTTCTTACACACACACACATACACACACACGCACATATAGTCATATACATGAACGTTCAACACAGAGAAAAACAGATAGACATGTACTGAAGCTAACAATTCCCTCTTCCTCATCTTCCTCTATCTTTCCTTCTCTCTCTCTCTCTCTCTCTCTCTCTCTCTCTCTCTCTCTCTCTCTCTCTCTCTCACTTTATCTTTGTCTTCCTTCCTTCGTTTTTCCTTTCCTTTTCTTCCCTTTTCTCTGTTTGTCTCTTCATCCAACCATATATTTTTATTTCCTTTCCCCTTTTTTCATTAAGCTTTCCAAAATGTTAAATCCTTATTTTTATACCCTCAACGTAACATGTAATTTTATATCTTCATTCTTTCTCGTTTATACAAATTTAAAATCATACTCTAAAAACCATCATGTTTTATTCCCCTACCCTTTATTTTTTCTTTTTTATTACGATTATCAAGGAATCTCTATAAGCTTTGCTTGTCCAGATCAATTTGGAATAAAATTATGGGACAATACTGATTTGTACGATTATCTAAACATTTTTTACCATACCTTGTATAAAAAAGTAAACTAATATTTATATATCAAAAAATATACCATTCTTATCCACGAGATGGAAATCATCTAAAATTTGTTGTATAATAAATAATTGACAAAAAAAAATAAATAACGCTTAGACAAAATAATTAAACTATTCTTATCATTAAGATAGAATTAAATTATCAGACAAACAATACTGATTTTCACGAATACAACTAAAAAACTTCTTGTAAGCAATTCAATATATATAAATGAAAAACACTTATGTTCACAAAATTCTATCCATTTCTATTCTAAAGATGATAATGATGAATCGTTATATGCATTTAATGCACACAAATGCACGTTCGAAGATAATTTCGTATCCTCGTGAAGATTCTGAGCGATGCAAGATCTTGATGGAGATTGTAAGCGAAGAGGAAGTGGATGCCAAGTCGATACTATCGCTACCTAAAGCATTAGGATCATAGTATTGGCGAAATGTAACACAACGTATACATGGATAGATACGCGTATACATGTTTATATACATAAACTAACATCAATACATATATATAGATTTATACATATATCTTCGTAGCATGCGGAAGCTTCTCGATACATCGGAAATCTACAAATACGCCTACACATACATATACATATAAATGTATATATATATTAGTGTACGTATAAACGAAAGGATATAGGGAAAATAGGAGAATGAAGAAGAAGAGATATACACTTTGCTTTTCACGTTGGTCACACATGAAAATGGTATCGATGAAAAGGAGACACGAAAAGGGGGATGTGGATGAATCGTACAATGATGTTCATGCTTGAAAATATTGACTAGCAATGGTTGGCAGTGATGAGGATGAGAGGGAGGAAAAAAAAAGAGAAAAGAAGGAAAAGAAATAAAAAGGATTCGTATATTTGAAAAGAAATTGAAACCACGCGATTGACTACCTTCATTCGAGATCTGTATTATTCTATTGTTTCTATTCATTTACGACTACTAATAAATACTCGAATTTATAAGAAGAGTGAGAGAGAAGGATATATCAATGTTTCTTAGTTACACTTTTCAACTTGTTAATCAATTGATTCGAAATTCAATTGATTATACGTACCTTGCTTTTACTCGCAGTTTTGAGTGCTACTTCATTTTTCAAAATGCGTGTATGGTACGTGTACGTATGCTCACTTTTAACAAAGTAATATAAATTATGTACTGATAATATTCTATCTGTGTGTGTGTGTGTGTATGTGTGTGTGAGTTGTGTGGATGTATATGCATAACATACCAATTTACTTATCCGTTTTTATTTTTTTTTTTATTATTATTATTTATTTAAAAATCGAGGAAAATGTGCTATAATAAAAACAAACGAAAAACAATTCCCATTTGTTCATTCGAGAGAAAACAAATGGAGGGATTTATGAAATATTTCTCGTGAATTATTTATCGAAACGAACGTAAATAAAATGTGGAGGAGCACGACGATATGGTTTTTATTTGCAAAAAAAAAGGTATTTGCCTTTAGTTTAAAAGGAAAAATATAATAATAATAATAATAATAATAATTTTATAGATCGTACTGAAAGCTCATAAATATGATGAAATAAGGAAACTAAGTTTAGCTCCTGTATTTCAAACATTATTTAATATATTTCTTACTTTACTCTTTCTATTTTTCCTTCTCATTTTTTCTTTTTATCCTTTTAATTCTACTTCTCCAGCGTAATTTCTCTACTCTCTCTTTTTCTTTTTTTACTTATCTTTCTTTTAGGAACATGAAGCAACAACGTATTATATTCGTAAAGGTTTAGTGTACACAAGTTTCACGTGTATAAAGATAAAAAAGAAATGTGAAAAATCGTAAAAAGATCGGAACTATGTTTCACTTTATTTTATTTTTTTTTTTAACTCGTAAAAAAGTTGTTCTGCGACAACTTTTATAATCCATGTTTGTTGTTTTTTTTATCTCTTATATTTTTATTTTATAACAGCTATTACAAAATAAAACAAAACAAAACAAAATAATAAAACTGTTATTATTTAAATCTAGCGAATATTTTCTCTCTAACGTAGGAGACGAAAAAAAAAATGATTTTGTTTGTTTTTTTTTTATTGGATTAATAAGAGGAAGTATGATTATTGATAATATTATAATTAAAGTATTGAGTGACGTTGTTAACGAAATTCCATTACCTACAATTTGTGCTGTGTTATACATAGAAAATAAAGTATAATATATCCATTCACACACAAACACATACAACAAATACACGTGTATATACTTATGGATCAGGGGTAGTGCGAAGAAAGGAGAGAAACAAGAGCTTCGAAGGGTTAAACGAGCGGCACTCGAGCTCACAATTACTTCGCCTTACCCTCCTAATGATCGTCTGAAAGCGTTCATTCCAAAGACTCATTATCAGAAGGAGATCGTGCTAGTATTCGCCTTAACCTTCAAACCAAAAATTGTTTTTCACTTTCTCTCAAACGGTACAAAACTTCCATTTAAGTGAAAGTTATTATTTATTTTAATAACCGTGAGAAAGATTACGTTAAAACTTGTCGAAAACTTTTGTTTCTTATTAAAACAATAATTACATTTAACTCTAAATAATTGAAACAACAATTTTAGTAAAAATTTATAATCATATAACGAAGGCCATAGATTATGTAAAAATATTTTTAATGCACACGCTTTCCGTTTTATATAATAAAGAAGATGTTTAATTAATATTGGTAATTAAATATTAATAAATAATAATTTGCAGAATTCTTATCGTTAGATGTATCGTATAAAAACATTGCAATTATATCGATAATATCTTTTCTTAATTATAACGAGGAAAAAAGAAACAATTACCGGTATGAATTTTTCTCGTTCGTTTATGTCTACCTTTCCTAGTTTATCTATATTTTTTTCGAACTTCCTATTTTACAAGAAACTATCTATCTCTCTTTTTCTATCTAAAACCACGAGACTAAGAAAAGAGAAACGTCGATCAAGACGTCTAGTTGTGGCGCCATCAGAAGAGACGATTCTTGGCTCAAACGTAAAGGATAGATAAAAAGAATAAAAAAGAGAAAGAGAGAGATAGAAAGAGAGAGAGAGAGAGAGGAAGATATTCAGAGCGGATGTGAAGTTTTGCGGTGTGCATTTTAATGAACTTGCCAACCCCATCTTGTTTTTCAGCAGCGTGAATTTCTTCGAGGGAGTTGAAGAGAAACTGTAGACGACGAGGATAGTCGTTGAAGAAGGATAGAAGAGGGTGGTGGTAGCAGTAGTGGTGGTGGTGGTGGTGGTAGTGGTGGTGTTGTTGGTGGTGGCAGTTGTTACAAGGGTGAGGAAAAGAGAAGAGAAACGGTGGGGCGAACCGGAACCGGAAATGGCTGCGAGGTGGCTCCTACTGGCGCTCCTCGCCGCCCATGCCACGGCTCTTCCTGATATCATTAGGATAGGTGAGTATCTTTTCTAAGTTCCTTCAAGCTTTTTACGAAAAAAGAATCCGTCATTTTTCTTCTTTGTATACACCCTTGCTCATAATCCTACAATTTTTATCCTCAAATTATAAATCGTTGATTTAATATCAGCTATCGCTACTAACAATCTCGTTTGCCAAATTTAATTTCAAAATAAACAAGAAATTTAATTAAAGATTAGGATGCAAAATTTAAAAAGAAATAATAATAATTTTATGCACATTCCTTGGGAAAAACACGTAATTGAAATTAAAAGGATAAATTTTATCTGTTCAAGAATGGATATTTAATTTTGGAATTATTGGACTCGAAGAGATGATCAAAAAATTGTTTGAAAATTTATAAATTGTTTAGTTAACTATTGTGAGTAATTATAATATCGTTTCTATAAAATTTAGAATTATTTTAATTAATTATCCTACAAAAAGATAACTTTTACGCAATAGTATTTACATTTTATCTTGTAAATGAAAAGTGCGACGACTAAATGTTCTCATTAAATTAAAAGTCTCTCTTTTCAAACACACATCGTTTCTTTACTTTTCTCGCATCCACATAAATTTTCTTTTGCTCTGATTTCTTTCTCTCTTTCTCTCTCTCTCTCTCTTTATTTCCTTCTCTTTCTAAAGCATACGCATTTCCCTGTTTATCACATTGTTTACATCATCCAGTAGAAAAGAATATGTCGAACAAAGCCATAGTATTTCCAAGAGTTTCTCGATAATTTAACAGCGTGTGGAGAAAATAGAGAAAAGGTGTAAAAAAAAAGTACAAAAAAAAAAACAAGACAAAATACGAATGCTTGAAAAAAGCTCAACAAATTAATTGCATTAAATGAGTGCACGCGTTAAATAAATTAATTTGCTTAAATAATTGCAAATCAAATGTTTCGATAAAACGTAAATACCCGAGTTTTCGATCGAATTAAATTTCTTTCATCAACGTTATTGTCTTTTATTTTGTTTTTCATACGTTTTATGGGAAAAACAAAACACGAAAAAAAACAATAAAAAGAACAATTTGTTCGATGTTGTTCTTAAGCACGAATTTGCATATTTTATCGTTCACAATTACTTCCGCCCATTTAATTAATTTATATTCCAATTATAATATTCTAAAATTATTTAACTACCCATTTATATACGTTCGAACGCATCGAAAAGGAAAATTTATTTACAATCTCTTTTCTTTTTTTTTTTTTTGTTACAACGATGAAAGGATAACCGAGGTTAGTCGAGATCGAAACTAAACTAAACGAAACGAAACAGTAGCAGCAAAAGCCACGTTACGTTCTGCCTGGCTGACCGTTCAACCGGTAGAAAATAATTCATTAAAAATCAATGAATATTCAAGGTTTATTAATTCGAGGGCTTTCTCTTGATAGGAAAAAGCAATCTCTCCTCTACGTTCGCGGTATACGATCAAACCAATTTAAACGTTCTTCGTTTAGAAAAAAAAGAAAAAAAGTAATAAAAAATAACAAAAATACTAATAAATAAAAATAGACTCGGATTAACTTCACCCGTCGTTGGACGTACGAAATTCATCAAAAATCGTTCTCTTATTACTATTATTAAATTAATTCAATCATATTTTCTTTATTATTTCTCTATTTAAACTAAGAAACAAAACATCGAACGGTTAAAACGCTCAATTATCATTTACATAAATTATTATTTTTATTTCTTTTTATAAGTAATCGAAATGAATTATTTATTTCAATATATGATATCAAATAAATTTCATATTTAAAATGAAAATGTTTGTCGACTATAAGTTTTGACGTTGGATACTTTTTCGTGCGTATAAAAATTTGATTAACGAAGATTCAAGTATAAAGATTGGATTTTAAAACAAAACAAAAAAAATAAACGATCGATCATTTTGATGCAACAACATAGATGGTTGTTCCTTATCGTTGATTAGACTTTCTGGTACATTATATCGCTGACCTAACGAGATTTTAGATCGTCAACGTTAGTCCTGTACCGTCAGCTTGATTACTGCAATTTCGTTGCTCTATCTACCTCGATGGATATTAATTAATTAATAGAACGAGACACTCTGAGAGAGATAGTGAGAAATAGAGATAATGATAGAGAATGATAAAGCGAAATAGTGAGAGAGAGAAAGGAGAGATAGGGACAAGCAGGTAGCTATCTATCGCGCGTATTCTATAAATCGTATAGGTTCGCGAGCTGGCGCAGCTGCTCACGCTCACAGTTACTTTATGACGTACACGAGATTAAAATCAATTTATGGCATAACTCCGCACAAATTCGACGAAATTTAACGTCGTACCATCCCTCCTATCTTCACCCACCGTCCCTCGCCCCTCCTCTCGCCACCCATCTCCCTCCCTTCTCTCCGTTTATCTTCTCAACGATGAAAGACCAACGTTGTCTTACCTCGTCATCGACGAAATAATTTCCAATTTGCTTCTAAGCTTAGTATAGACCCTCTACTTTGTATCTAACATTATTATCCATAACTTTGCGAACTTACTTTAGTTGTTTGTTTTTTATTTTTCTCTTTCCGTTGATCGTTAGAAATTAACGATCATTCGTTATGTACGATCAATAGAAAGAATGGAAGTTTAATAGCGAAAAAATTTTTCAAAAACTAGGCCACCAATGGCATCGTTCTAGTGGACACTTCGCAAATACTCCAGTTTCATCATATCGAGGCTGATTCTCGATGATCCGATCTTGTAGTAGAGGAAAAGGTCAATAGATTTAGCAAACGTTCTCTTTCTCATTAACGTTTCGATACGATCTCTAATTTCGATTCAACAAATCTTACGAGTACAATTCGACATTAAGCTTTTATTTTTTTAATATATCCCAAATAAAAAAAGACAGCTTATGAAACAAATAATATGTTACTTAAAAAGAAGGAATAATTCGTGACATTTCTTCAATGAGTTCAAATATTAAATATTAAAATAAAAAAGAGAATTTGTATTTACATTTTATTTATTTTGTACTCTTCCTCTTACGGATTTTAGTCAGTCACTTCCCTAGTAACACTTTTTTACATTATTCAATAATACCAAAGAGAGTATTTTTATTGCAACTCTGAAGTAAACAGCAAACGGTTTTTATCTTTTATAAATAGAACTAGAAATTCGACGTGACTCTAGGTCGTTGACTATATTCGCGTATTTTTATTAAAATTTGATTAATTTATTTACATTTCATTATAACAGTTTTCTTCGTATTTCTGAAGAATGAGTATAAAGAAAAGAAAAGATAAGAAAAGAAAAGAAAAGAAAAGATAGGCAAAGAACGTGTAATCAGTAAAATAAAATATGAGAGAGAGAGATAAGGAGAATAAAAGTGGTAGATAAGAAAAAAAGGGGGTAAATTTTGTACGTAGATCGATAACTGTGTGTAGGTGGTTATGAACGAAGAAGAAAAAGGAGAAGAAAAAGATAAAAACGAATAAGAATTTAGTAAGAATTTATCGTTAAAAGTATATGGAGAATATTGTGAAGCATTAATATAGATGTATGATTTCCCAGGTGGGCTGTTTCATCCGTCCGACGACAAACAGGAAGTGGCCTTTCGTTACGCCGTAGAAAAAATCAACGCCAACAGGGACATCCTGCCCAAGTCTCGTCTCAGTGCTCAGATTGAACAGATAAAACCTCAAGACAGTTTTCACGCTTCCAAGAGAGGTGAGTCACTAATAACGAACCCGTATACCCCCTTGTGTATCTGAAAAAGGAAACTTTCTGAAAAAGTTTTACTTTCTTTTACCCGAACCGATCACAAAAACAAAAAAAAAGGAAAAGAAAAACAAAAATAGAACTTTCCTTTTAAGCAATTGCTCGGTGTGCGAATAAAAGTGTGTTAAGTGTATTGAACACGTTCTCTCTAAAAGAAATTTAATCATTTTTCATAAAATCTCATTAAAATCGTCCCAGTATTTACGTGTTAATTCAACAAAATAATGTTTACGCGTATATCTGAAAGGGAATATTTTTTTAAAAATATATATACCATTTTTTGTATAATTGACTATGAACTTAATCACGAGATTATACAAAAATCATCTTAAATCCGATCAGGAAAAGAGAGATATGAGTTTTATTAAAAGTAAATATGTATAGGTGTATGTGTGTGTGTGTGCGTGTAATTTTATTTTATTTCTCGTAAAGTTCGTTCTCGTATAATATGTGCTCGAATGAATTGTCGCAAAAAATTGCAATTACGTCCGATGGCTCGTACTGTAAAGTTAAAAAGTTCGAGTCATTGCTTTATATCAAAGCCATTCGAATATCGAGTTTCATATATATTTTTTTTTCTCTTTCATAATGCATTACGATCGGTATGGAATTATTGAAACGCATCGAGTTTCAGAATATGAAGATAGAAAAAAAACATTTCTCGTTCAATTTCCTTCCCTGTCAAAAAAGATAAAAAATAAAAATAGAGAAAGAGAGAGAGGGTATAAATGGAAAGATAGAAACGGACAAAAAATAATAATAATGAAAGAAATAAAATAAAAATGCTAAAGATAACAACGATATCTTTCTCACAAAGGGATATTTTACGAACCATTCCGAACAATTTCGTAACCGAACCTGGAACGAAGTTGAGGTACGTGTACACACACACACACACCCACACATGCACGCACAAATACACAGACACATATGTTAAAGTTATAGTTAATAAATGCTGAGAGTTAAGTCGGTTATATGCTTACTTAGCAAAATCGATTCGAGAAGCAAAGTTTATAATAGGAAATATTTATTCTACGTTTATTCACGCTAATCCCATAAGAATTCTTGTCTATAAAATTTTTCAACATTTCACTGACGCAACAATTATCCTTCTTGTTATTTATTTATTATATTTTTTCTTCTCTCTCTCTCTCTCTCTCTTTCTCATTCTATCTTTTTCTCTAAATACGACTATTCATACTTTTTTAAAAAGTATTTTTCGAGTAAACGAAGGGTAACAACTATTTCGAAAGTTTGTGACGTCGTTGCCAACCAAGGGTAGAAAACAAACTGCGTTAGGAATTCGTCCTTGCCACGATGCATTCCGCTTCTTTGCTTTCATCAACGGAACATGGACTAGCTTGATGCTTGCTTGCTTGTTTCCTCGTAATGGTAAGTCGCGTCGTCGTTTCTCGTGTAAGAAACTTTCTAACGTCCCTATTTCCTAAAGCCATCTCGTGTTTAGCGATGCTTCGAGGTATTTGCTTAGGAGATACAAAATACTGGGGATGATTAATTGATTAAATAAAATCAACGTCATTTTCGTTCAAATATTTGAACTTTTAATAAAATGTCAAACATCGAGTATCAAGTTATTTTATGACTAATATTAGGATTAATAAATGTCAAAGAAAGAGAGAAATGGTAATTTCTTTTATTTTCACTATTTACCTTTTAACAATATATAAAAAAAAAAATTTGATTGCAATCTTAGTTCATCGTTGTCAATTTTGAAAATATTGTCAAGGTTTCAATAATTCCCATGCAAATATTAAGAATAATTAAACAATAAAGTCTACTATAATTTTTTCTTGTTACTAAAATTAATATTGGCCTATCTCTCTCTCTCTCTCTTTCTCATCCCTATTTTTTTTTTTAAATAATAATAATAAAGAAAAAAAAAAGGAAATTCTTATCTTTATTCCACGTAATAAAGTTGGAAGAAAACTATCAAGATTCTTATTCGATACTCAGGGTACGAGTTCACGGCAGTAGTAAAAGTGGTGCATTGGTCAGACATACCCGGTACTACACCCTTTCTCTTGAATTTTACACAGTTTTTCTTATCCACGAAAGTCTCCCTCCACTCTTCCGCGGTTTTGTGTGTTTTCTTTCCTATCGGTACGTAGCAGTCTATTGTCTAAAAAACGGCAAGTGCTATTGCGTTGTTTTTACGAGCTGAAGAAAGAAAAAAAAAAGAAAGAGAGAGAAAAGAAAAAGAAGTTAACGTACCCACTTCTTTGTCCTCTTTCTTTCTCTTTTTCTCTCTCTTTTTCTCTTTCTCCCTCTCTCTCGATATCTTCGAGCTTGGAGAAGCGTGTAATACGCTTTTATGATTTCCGTTTGGCATCGTTTCAGGATTCTACGTTTTATGTTTTTTATATGCGTGTTTGTGTGTTTGTGTGTGTGAGTGTGTAAGTAATATAATACATGCATATATATGTATATATATGTATACAGTGAGCGTTAATCGGAATAAAGCTAGCAGTTAATGTCCCAAGATGGTAATCGATTGTTCCTACTTGCCATTTCTGAAGAAACCTAATCGGAATCATTATTTTTTGTATGTCTCTATCCAGCCAAAGTGTCTCCGACTAATGCAACGAAAGAGAGAGAGAGAGAAAAAGAAAGAAAACGAGATTGTACAATAGAGAAATATTTCAAATATAATATTTGCGATAATGATAGAAAAGTTAGAACAAAATTTGAAAACTTTATTAATTTATTTTCTTCTTTTTCTTATTTTAATATTCTACTCTTAATAAAATTATTATAGATTTGAATATATTCCAAATTTTCTGGGACATCAATCAAATTTGTAATATTCTTTAATTAACGTTGAAAACTTTTATTGCTCGGTGTTAAATATTATGTCAATAAAACGTCGCGTAAATGAATATTCCTTTTCATACTTCTCTTTCACGTAATCGTCGATATTATTCATAAATCACAGATATTTTCTTTTTATCGTTCTTCTTTATTATTACCTGCTTATTTTTAATATTTCTACGATAAGAATTTATTAACATCGAATTGCTATTTATTTTTAATTTTTTTTCTCTCTCTTCCTTTAATCCTTTAATGTTTTTTTAATTTAAAGTAACCGCATCGGTTAAACGTTTGAATTATATCGAACTACTTGTTCCCCTACCATTTAACGATAGAAAACAAAAACAAAAGGGAAATAAAGATAATCTGAAATAAGAAAGAAGCTCTGTAGAAAAAAAATAGAATTAATCATGCTAATGTAGCTTTTATGCGTTCATTATGGAACAAAGTTAAATAAAAGAAAATTCTTTCCTTCCTTTTAATGTCACAGTCGCAATTCTCGCGGATTGTTTGGTCCAGTCGGGGAGGTATGTTTATGCAAATTTGAAGTTCCTGAAAATTTTCGGTATAAAAAAAAAGAAGAAAAAAGAAAACCGAAACAGTGGGTAGGAACAATTTTCTCTGGTTTGTCCCCTATCAACTATACTCTTTCCTATTCTCTTTCCTTCCGTCCCCCCATCCTTCCAACCCTCCTATCCACTACCGTCACCACCGCCAACACAACTAGCTTGCAACGTCCTCTTCATCGTCGTCGTTACGCTCGTTTCACTTTCGCCAAGCCAATTTACTAAAACCACAAGCAAGCGAAAAGTTTTCAGGTAGGAGAGACGGTACGATACTAAGCGGATACTATGACCTGCTGCAACGATCCGCGTCAGAGATAAAAGCGGCCTTCCTAATTTCGTCGTAACTTTTAAAACCTTTTTCGGAGATAGTTACGAAATTACGACTAAGAGAAAAAAAAAAGAATATACTTGCGTGTGTGTTTTGACGATAGGCTAACTTTTTTGGGCTTCTTGCGGCTTGTTAGGATGAAGGGGAAAAAAAAAATTCTATATCCATCCAGAACAAATTTCAATTAATTTAAACACTAATTTTATTGTAATATTGATCGATTTCTAATTACGAGCAGTAACGAAAGAAAGAAAAATTGAACTTGTTATAATGAACATTTAATTTATTAATAATTAATATAAAGAAAAGGGCTTTTAATTTATTATAATAATGGGAATGGGTTATCTGAAAGAAAAACCTACAATACATACTGTAAGCTTGTAATATTAACAAATATTAACAAAATTACATATAGACCCTTTTACGAAACATCCATTCCCATATAAACAAACTACTCCCATATAACAAAACTGTATATTAATTATTATTAATAATACAATTTGTAAAATCAAATACTTCAAAAGATAAGTTCGAGTTGTATCCAAATTCGACAATTTTGATTTCGCACGTAGAACAAACACAGAAATGATTAACTTTGATAGTAGGTGGAACGTGCTCTTCGCGCGTTAAAACTCGTCGATTTGTGGGTAACGATTAAACACAATCCCACAAGCGATTACACGTTCATACGAAGTAAAGGGGTTAGTATGAGCGTACGTCGTGCTCATTAATGAGCATGCAAACACTGCGTGCTGGCCTTTCAGCTTCGCAATTCACCAAGTAGACACGAATGTAATGTACTTTAAACGTAACGATTTGGTTTCATGAGGCTTTTCAATTAAGTATTCCTGCTTTTAGTCAGCCTAAGCTTTGGAACATGTTGTGTCGATGGGTAGTACGAGAGAGTTTGAAAGAGCGAAAGAGTTAGGCTAGGTGATGGAACGGGAAGAACGGTAGAGGAAGAGTGAAAGAAGAAGGAGGAGGAGGTGGAGGAAGACTTGAATCGCAAAGTTACACGATGACACTCCCCATGAATAATGTATGTGCTTTTCGCGATGCTCAAGCGTTTTTTATTCCGTTAGACTCGAACAGGGATGAAAACTAACAAAAAACAAAAACAAAAAAGAAAAGACGAAAGAAGAAAAAAAGAAAAAAAAAGGGAACTGGAAAAACGTGGAAAGTAGAGACGCAGATCCTTCTTTTTTTCTTTTTAATAATCTTTTTACAGAATTAATGAATAAAACTGAAGTTATATTTAGACACAATCGAATACGAAATTTGGTCAATGTTCTTTAACTTGTGTACGATAATTAAAAAGATTTTATTTCTCTCTTATAAACATTAATTAAAAAGCAAAAAAAATGACAATACAAAAACACGTCGTTTTAAATTTATACGTACAAACGTTTACTTATCACGGTTCTCTTACATTTGTGTTTAATCTAAACATTTGCAAATATGGATGCAATTAATGTTACAAATTTGTAATAACGTACTTGGAAGTTAAGCTTAACTTTGATAAATTCGTCGATACTTGTTACAGAGTCACTTCTAATTTCGTACCAGAGTATTCGTCGAGAAGTATTCAAATAGTAGTCGAGTAGTAGTAGTACTCGAGATAATCGCGATGTGCGGTCTGCGACCTCATCCGGAGTAACAGTGGAAAAGGGTCGAATTCGAATTACTCTCACACTACTCGATGTTACAATTTTCGACTGGTTCGCTTCGCCTATACGTATGTGTATGTCATATACAGGTGATAGTGGGCACCTTAGTTAAATTCGAGGACCTACTATGATTTGCCTACGTTGGATTTTCCTGTAATTGCATGACGCTTGAAATTGAAACTAACGGACGATTTGAAACATCCTTAATTAAAGTCTTTTACATTTTACCAAAATTTTATTCTTATTTAATTATTTATATATATTAAATAAGCGTATAGGAATAGTACTAGACGGCTAGTGTTATTTTTGCAAGACGAATAAAACCAACAACGACAAGTCTCATAGAAAAAGAGTTGCTCACGCGAACTTCTTGAAAAAAAAAGAAAAAAGTCTCATAAAAAGTATTATAAAAGAGAAATGGCTCTAATATAACATGAAAGAAAGTGTGCACGAAATTTGTCAAAAGATTTGTACATTCAGATTTGATCTTAAAGAAAGATGAATAATACCGTACCGTGACGCGTAACATCGTGAAATATTTCTCTCTGTAATCCCGTTTAAGAGAAAATGATAAACATACGTTCGGACTTTTTCGCCACCAAGAGAAGAAGGATGAGGGGGAGAAAGAGGAGAAAGGGAGAAAGGGGAATAGAGGACCGACGCAGTTCTCTCGCGGTATCTCTGAATTGCAAATTTCTACTACGCTTTTGCATACAACATCGTCCTACGTATTGTTTATGTAAACACACAAGCGGACACGAAATTTGTCACGCTCCTGATGTTATCGCGATACCGTTGCGTGTATAATCGTAGATACCTAGAGAGATGCCTAGTGAAATTCAAAACGCGTGTTACTGCGATTCGAAAGATAAGCTCCAAATTGTTGTAAACATTCGTTAGAGCTATTGCAGAGAATTTTCATTCATGTCATGTGTTTTATATATATAAATATGTATATGCAGAAATGTAATAAAAGACCCTTCGAATATAAAATATTATTATATCTGAATGAAATATCATAAGGAAAAAATTTATTAAAATTAATAATACGATTTAATTTATCATGAAAATCAATCTCATAGAAATAATTTATTTTATTTTAATCTATTGTTAAACAAGTCTAAAGTAAGAGGAAGAAAATTATCTCGAATATATATCAGAATTTCTATTATCAGTTTTCTTGAAAATGTGTACGTAACAACAATTACACGTGAATAATGATTATTCTCAAGTAAAAACGAGTTACGGTAAACATAATTATACATCAGATAAAATCCTATCCTCTACGAGATAGAAAGAGAGAGAGGGAGGGAGAGAAAGAGAGAGAGTACCAAGCGAACTATCTACATCTGGAGTTTACGAAGTTGAACCACTGTTAAGTTTACCTTTTCGTGAATCCTTCGTAGCAGCATTCATTTTTCCTGCAGCTGAATTTCACGCTGGAATAAATCGGATTGAATTTTGTAAAGAAGTTGGCCGCGTGTCTGGTGCGTATCTCGCGCTATCTCTACTATATCTACATGGAACAAAAAAAAAATAAACGAGAAGCGAAACGAAACGAAACGAAAGGAAGAAAATAAAAAGAAAAAGGAAAAAGAAGAAGGGTTTGCAGATGTTCATAGGACCGTCCTGAGAACTTTACTTGAGGAAATAGAAAAATGGAAACGCGAAATAGAGTAAGTACAACATTTACGTTTGCTGGGCTGTTTTACTTGCTGGTTCTTTAATCGATGAGAAAGAAAGAGAGAGAGAGAGAGAGAGAAAGAGTTGGGAATGCAATTATACGAAAGAACAAGAATGAAAGAAAGAGAAAAAAAGAGAGGAAGAGAGAGAGAGAGATGGAGAAAGTAATTTGACAAAAGAGCCGCAAGTCCTAGTAGGCGAGCTCGAAACGAACTTCCACGTTTACGTTAAGTTCCTACGTTTTTCCACTTTCCTCGACATTCTCCATAAGACTCTTTCTCGTTCGTTCGTAACCATTCTTTTCAGAATTTTTTTCTTTATTTTTATTTCGACTCTGTGTATACGACCACGACCACCACCACCTCCACCCCCTTTTACTCCTTCTTCTTCTTCTTTTCTGCATCCTTTTCTTCTATTCCAGTAACCAACTACCACGAAACTATCTCGTATACGTAAGAAATTAAAATAAATTTACGAGACTTGCAAAACTTCTGTCTTTCCAAGTAGGATCTTCTTTATTTACTAAATCCATTTGAAATTCTTCTCTATGACTTCACCAACTATTATTACTACCTTCGTAAGAAATATAAGAAAAAGAGAGAGAGAGAGGAATAATTTTATTTCATTTTATTGATTTCATTTTATTTTACCTAGAAATATTATATTAAAAAGAAAAATTATTTTATTAATATTAATAATACCTCATAACAATGCTATTGTTCTTATTCATGAAATTAATTTACAAGAAGACGAAATTCATTTCGACAAAGTTCGAACAGTTTCGTTAGAATATTGTCTTTGCTCGATGTATTTTGTATAAACGGAATGAAATGTTTCTATTTATCTATATATATATATATCTCTCTCTTTCTCTCTTTTTCGTTTTTACGAAGAAAATTTCCAAGAGCAACAAACGAGGAGAATACCGTTTCGGACGCTTAAACCCAACGGTAGAAAACTTTCGAAGCGAACTTGGAGTAATGCGTTGTTTGTAAGCGAGCGTGGAAAACTTTACCTGGTGATTCAAATAAAAGACGATTGTCCGGTACGACTCAGTGACGAACTAATTGTGACGAACTCGCGAGTTGAGGAAGTTTCAACCAAGGAGAGAGAAATAGAAAAAGAGAGAGGGAGAGAGAGAGAAAGATAGCATCCTCCACCTAGTTTTGATTTGTAAAGTTACGTTGTCGTAGTCTTATGAAAGGACTAGAAAACGGATACTACGCAGTGTTAATAATTATAAACTTTTTTACAAATAATAATATAACTATTATAATTATCTTTTCTTTCACGATACAAAGTTACACTCTTTCTTCCTTCCTCTTTCAACTTACTTCATTAAAATTTACTTGAACAATTTTTAACAATAAGAAGACGCAAATATACGAATTTTATTGTTTTAAATAAAAATTATGAAATTTGTTGAAAACAAGCAAACTGTTTGAATTTACGTATATTTCGTTCTGGAACGGATTATATTATTCTTACAGTTTTGAAAGATTAGAGAAAGAACATTTACATGGTGAAAATAATAATTAATCGTTCAGTCGAGGAAAATAAAAGGTAGTTTATCGTTAAGTAACACGAGTGTTGTTGCAAAGCCGATTATATTCGCGTTCACTCAGCGTTCTCTTTCCTTTAAATCAGAACAATACTAATCTAAGCTATTTCAACAACAGTTCATATATATATAATACTTTAATTTAACAGTTGCAGTCGTATATCAGAGTTAAATTATTCTCGAAAATACGAAATATTTTACTAATCCTTCGTATTTTGCACGAGTATAAAAAAGAATAAAATTTAAATATATTAAAAGGAAATAAAAAAACAAGAGATTCTACAATAATTTAGAAAATTTCCATCTAGTATCTAATATCACTGATCAACGAACCGAAACTTCTATCATTAAAATTCATTCGACTGAATGATCCGATCAAAGTAAAATACGTGTGTGCGTTTGTGTGTTTAAGATGATTGATAGAGATAGAAATAGAAATAGGAAGAGAAAGAGGGAAAGGTGAAGATTAGAGAAACTCATTGAACAGTCTCAAAACTTTCAACATCCTGCAGTTGGGTCGTTCAAGATCATCACGGTTTCTAATCTTAAAGAGAATTAGTAGGAAAATGAGAGAGAGAGAGAAGGAGATAGAATTTGATCGGCAAATCGTATTCGTAGTATTTCAAGGGAAGAATTTAGGTTATTTCTGGCGCGTTGGTAATCGCTCGATTCGCAGGAACGCCGAGGAAAGATAATCGATAGATGGTACAATGAGAATCCAAGGGATTTGCTCTCTAGAATCGCTACGATGACCGCAATTAACTGCTACTGCAGTTTCGCCTCGTTAAATTGCACTAGAATACATACTAACTTACATATGTGGGTTGATTCGTATCAAGGTAGGATCGTATGTTTACTCAAACTAAACTTTCAATTTTCAAACGTGTTAAATCGGTTGTCTTATTTTCTAATTACCTCTAACATCATACACGATCGATTAAATCCCATTTTTCAGAGAAAAATAAAAATATTCAAATGGACGAAACATTTTTTATATTTCTATTTTAAAACGTGAACTTTTTTCAAGAAATACTTTTTTACATATATACTTACAATAATATGCAATAATATATATTATATAATATTTATAAAACGATGATAACAAATTTTGTAATATTTCTCTGCTGCAGTGTGAATTTTATAAAAATATTTATATTTATATTATTGTAAATATTAAAATTAGATCTCGCGTGGGAATGAACAACTTCGTTTAGCTTTTCTTGTCTTAAGGTTTCATTTGCGTTGTATATATGTCAGGCACGTTATTTTGGTTATTACAACTAACTACTTACAAACGTGACTACTCTCTCAACAAAAGTTTCGAACTTGAGAATAGTTTTGAAAGCTCTACTTAAAGAACACTTTGCAAATTAAACGATGATAACGTGACGACGTCGGATAGAGCTAAAACGACTAAACGAAAATTCAACTTTTCGTAAAAATTTGTCCATTCTTCTTTGTTCTTTTTTACTTTTTATTTTAATGTCTTTCAAATTAAATTGACACGAGACCAAAGAGTGCGAAATTCAAAACGTCAACGAGAATTTCATCAACCCACACACTGTGTACACTTTTAAACGTCCTATTTATTTTCAACTCGTTAAATGTGTAATTTGAACTCTTTCGGGTACGTGTTACAGAATATTAATCAAAACTGTCGTGTTCACATTTTTGAGTTACATATCCAATTATTCCATTTTAACAACGATAACAACCGTGTTAGGGGAGAAAGAGAAGAAGGTTTAAAGGTGACATGGGAAGGGTAGGGCTTGTTATAATTCGAAATAATAAATAATTTCGCGAGAGGTACCTATGGTAGATATAAACATCGATTGAATATTATTTTTTCTTTCATTGATCGAAAAATAAACCGTTTAGACCGAATTATAAAAAACAATTCGACTTATCAATTCAATGATCGTCGATGTTTGAGTAATATAATTAATCAGATTATCGAAACGTGAATCACTAATTTGAGGTTTAAACAATTTAAACCTATTGATTAGGAATGAGCTACTTAATCATACTTATCACGTTTTCAAATTTTCCCAACAAAGATTTTCCACCGACAATTACACTCGAAGAGACAAGAAGGATAAGAGAAGGGGAGTGATGAGGGATAGAGTGGAGGTGGAGGGGTAAGGGGGTAAGGGTGGAAAAGCACGCAGCTGTGTTAGACACGTTCGAGCCGACTTTTGGATAGTTTCTGTCACGAGGTGGTTTTAATCAAGGAACTACGGCTATTAGAAACTCGCCTACTTTGACGGCATCCAAATTGCCAACGACGGAATGACTTACGTTACTTCCTCGACTACCATAATCGTCGTTGAATGAATAAATTTAATGTGAAGATAATAAAAGGTAGAAATAAAATCTCCCTAATCGGATAAAAAAATGTCATTTGAAAATTATTACACAAGTATCAAGGTGTATGTCATAATGAACGAAAAAGAAAAAACAAAAGAGTCGGTCAATCTTTTTGATACAAAAATTGTTGGAGAAATGGTTTCAAAATTAAACACGTTATGATCTCTTTACATTTCTAGAATTCTCGATCCAAAGCGATACGTATAGTATTACGTAAAAGTAAAATCGTTTGAAGTATGCGCGAGTATAACGTTCTAGCTTTTAATTAAATTCGATTTAGAATGTGAAAGATAAAATGATTGAGTAGCTCGTTGAAATAAACGCTTCGTTCGCATATCTCTCGTTATCGCACAGCAAAACTTCTCGGCAATGTCCACTTTAACGATGGTTGAAGAGAGTGAGAAAGAGAGAGAGAGAGGGTGATTTAATTAAGCATTTGGGGATTTTCGATGGTACCGATCGGTATAGAGTACTCGTACTGATTTGGTAAAATGTGCGGCCTTGTTCACGGACAGGCATATTTGCGCATCGATTAGCTGCAATTTTACGTTAATCGAGAGTCGAAATTTGTCGAGAACACTCGTACACCTTTCACCAATCGACACGAATCATTAATTGAGACGACTCGTAAATAATAAATGTATGTATATACATATATATATTTGTGTGTATGTGTGACAAGTGTTCTATATTGTTTCGTTTCAATTGATATTTCAAAAAAGAGCAATAAACAAAACCAAGGATATATGACGTTGATAGAATTACGATATCACGATGAGTAAACTGTCGAAACTTGAAAAATAAAATAAAAAGAAAGAAAGATATATACGAATAGATATGATTTAAAACCTTTCAAACGAACGAAACCTTTCGGATGAACGAAAAATCGTCTGACTTGAAAGGACGGCAAATGAAAGGAGTGATTTAATAAATGCGGATATGGTTATGATGGTCTCTCGGTATTAAAGAAATTTCATCGAAATTCCCCTTTCTTTTATTTTAATCAAACCAATAGGGATTCGTGATCGGACGAACTGATTGAAAAATACATACGATTCCACATCGATTGTAAAAAGTTATCCTTTGTGTTCTAAGATAGAAAAAAAAAAGAAAACACGTAGTAATCTCTTTAAAAGAAAAAGTATCATTTAAAAAGTAGTAAATCTTAGTAATCGTAAAAATACGTAATTTTATTTTGAAACGTAGAAAAAGTAATAGAAAATGTATAAGCCTAAAAGAAAATATCATCAAAAACACATCCATCGACGTCACAAGGATAATTTCGTATGCATACCAAATGAAATTCCAACTTGTTGTTTCCATCCAATCCTTCTTACATTCCCTCACCTATTTCCAAGTATCCCACACCTGTCTTACGCTAGACTCCGATTCACTGGAATTTTCATCTCATCGAGGATCCACGCTAATTTGTATATTCTCATTACTTGAACGCGAAACGGTGGATAGGAAGAAAGCAATTATTTAGAATTCTCTCTCTTTCTCTCTCTCTCTCTCTCTTTCCTTAATCGAAAAATAGCCATTAGTCTTTCCAAGACGTTTCATAGAATAAAAGAGAAATCTTCTTACTCTCGACTGAGTGAGTGAAAGTTCGTCCAAACTTCCTCTTGTTTTAAAAAAAAATAAAGAATAAAAAAAAAATAAATAAATAAATAATGAATAATACAAAAATACGATAGAAAACGAAAAGAAAAAAAATCCCGAGTAAGTTTCGCGTTCCTTGTCCCAGCTATTAAAAATGAATAATAAAATGCAATTGTGAAGAAAATAGGACAACGAACCATCGAATAACGTAAAAATAAAAAGAGATGACTGAAGAAACTTGAGGAAAAAATAAGGAGGAATAGTAGAAGGAGAAATAAGAGGAGAATGAGATGGAAGTGGGCAGTGGGAGATTAGGTAGGGTAGGGTATGGTGTACGAATGGTAGCGAAGTACCGGTAGGCTAATCGGATTGTTAGGAATGAACTTGCTTGAAGTTTCGCAATAAGATTTCCGTTTTCCCGGAGGTGCGAGCATCAAGAAAGTCGGCCGCGAGAAAGCTTGATTAATAAGTAGCAGCCATGACAAATGCCAATGTTCGAATGGAAATGGTCTCTCTTTCTCTCTCTTTCTCTTTCACCTCTCTTTATTCTTTTCAAACTAACCGCTAACTATCGATTCATCACTTCGTTATCTTCGATCCCGAACTTTTTCATTCGAATGCTCAATTGACACAAAATATTTCTTCCAATATTTTTTATCTTCTTTTTCTTTACTTTCTTTTATCCCCATTTTTCTTCTTATTATTTGTTTCATTGTTAATAACGAATTGAATGGCACTCAAAAAAACTCATCGACAAGTATAAGAGTTTGAGGGACTGAGCGGAGTCTAATAAAAAATAATGTTTCCTCGTGTAAAAATCACGATCAAAATAAATCGAACGAGTTCTTCTTCTTCTGTCTGTCTGTCTATCTATCTGTATTTTTCTTTCTATCTCGTTTATCCAGGATAGGAGAACAATGGAGAAATGGTATGAAGCGTTGAACGCGCGTAGATAAATCAACGAAGCTTTGCCACCAATGCGCAGTAAAGGTGAAGGGAAAGAGAATGTGTGTGTGTGTGAGAGAGAGAGAGAGAAACATAGGACTTCACTATGCTGGTGAAGGGAAGCATGCGTGTTGAAAGGGTCAGTAAACTTGAATAATCCACGAGACTATTGAAAGACAAAAGGGATAAATCTCCGGTTGGACTTCCGGTTCTTTACTCTTATTTATTTTTACCTGTGACAAGAAGCAAGAACATAACTCGGAACAGTTTAATGTTTAGTAACACGCACTCGATAAATGTACCCTTCTAAACGTAAGATACATTCACGCAAGTTAATCCGTAATTTTCCTACATGTAAATGTCAGTGATAGTTTTAGTTGATAACTACGCTAACTTACACTGCTATGATTTTACGCTTTATGGTGAAGTGGAGCTGATGCATTTCCTAACCTTTTCGTATAAATCAATGCATAAAGAGTGAGTGAGAGATATAGAGAAGTAGGGAAGATACATATGAATGTGAATTAGCGATCGTGTAAGTGTAAGTGAAGTGTATGAGAGAGAACGAATATGTGTGTTTTATGTGTGGATGTGAATTAGTGATCGAGTGAGTACGTTAGTAGTATGTGGAAGAAAGAGAGAAGATGAATGACTCTGTATATACGTGTTAGGATAGGAATGAATGAGAGTGTGTGTAAAACAGAGAGACAGAGAGAGAAAGTTAGTGAGAGAAAGAAAACGAGAGAAGATATTCGTGAATATTCGTGAAAATACGCATCTCGCATGGCTTTTCTCGTACAAAGGTGGTAGTCGACCTATTTTACATTCAGACAGAGAGAAAGATCGTGAGAGACAAAGACAGAGACAGGAACAGAGACAGAGAGATGTATGTAGATACTCGTCTCCTTTCAGCAACCGTGAATGCTGCGGTTACGTCCGATAGAGATGTCTCCGTGAGAATTATCGAGGACAGGAATACGCGTTAAACAATGGTACACGTCGCCTAAATAAGATTTACAATGTTATAACAACCTAATATTATGCGAATATCTATTTTCTTAGATACGATTTATGGAGAGAACGCGTGAAGGATGAAGTGACTTAATCGGTCTATGATTTTGTTATTAAAAGAAATGAATCTTTTCTTAGTAAACGTTTTGGACAAAAATTGTCTTCGTTAAAACTGATTATTTGTCTATTCAAATTATTTCTTTTAAATCGCGCATATACTTTTATATACTCGTGTTAAAGAAAAAAACAGAAAAAGATAGTTCTTTTCTTCGCATTATCATTTTTCTATTTACGGAAGCTATTATTTTTAAAAAATGTGTATTCGTTCTTTTTGTTAATTTCAACTCACACGTGAAATTCCCATTCTAGCGTGTTACACATATTAGTTTCTATTATAAAAATTAAACCAATTAAAATGATGTTTCCCCTGGTTGCAAGTAACATTTTCGTTTCATATTTCTTATTTTTTTGTTGTTACCAAAATTGCATCCATGTTTTAGTACAAGTACAAACGTACCTCTTTCTTTCTTTTTCTCTCTCTCTCTCTCTTTTTCTTTCTCATTGTCTAGTTTTATTTTTAATTTACCTTTCTATCCGCAAAAAACAAACAAAAAACGTAAAATCAAAATTACAGGACACGGGAGCTAACGTAACGACGTTAACGCAACATTTCCCGCATCGTTGCCCGACGATAACAGGAATTCGTATTCCATGCGATTTTATTTCGGCCGTTAAAAATCCCACTGACATAAAAAAAAAAAAGAAAAAAATAGAAGAAGGAAACAAAAGAAAAGGGGGATAAAAAAAAAGGAAAACGCGTATGAAAAACTAGCGTGAATGGGATCGCGGAGATGTATTTAGGAGTGGGGTTTGTAGAACTGTATGTAGGGGTTTGTAGAACTGTGTGTAGGGGTTTGTAGAACTGTGTGTAGGGGGTTTGTAGAACTGTGTGTAGGGGCTAGAGAGTCAGGCTATTAAAGAAGGAGAAAAAGAGAAAGAAAACGTAACGGTAACTCGAACCCTTCGCGACGTAAAAGGACCTAAAGTTCTCCACCGGGCAAATGCTTTGACCCTGTTAATCTTTCGCGAGATTTCAACGCCCGAGAAATTTACATAGCCGTGGGATTTTTATCGTGCTAAAGGCCATCCACCTCAGTCTCATTCTCTTTCTCTCTCTCTTTCTCTCTCTTTTCTTTCTCTGTTACTCTCGTACTAAGCCTCGGAGACTGTTGGCTATCCTTGTCTTTTGTACAGCACTGAAGAGGACGGTGTTAAAACCCTGAGGTGGAGAACGGAGCATCGATTTTTCATTAAGCTTCAACCCTCAACTATCCTCCTTCCACCCCTTTCACCCTTTCCTCGAAGCTTCACTACTCCACACAACTAACCACCCTTCTCTCACCATTTCTATCTTTTCCATCCAATCCCCACCCGTTTTACGCGAAACGTCTCTGCTTTGCATATACGCTACCTTCTTCCTTTACCTTCCAGCTTAACCACAACGTCGTCAATCCTTGTTTACTTTCTAACTTTTTTCTTTTCTTTTTCTTATATTTCCTTTTATTTCCTTCATGGGATTATAAGTTTTCAGTCGTATTTACTTTTTTCTCTTTTTTTTCTGGTTAATACTATTTTCAACCGTAGTTTTTCTATTCCAGGTCAATGAGATTGCGCAAAAATTATCTACGATATTAATGTGTACCTTTCTTTGTCTATTCAAGAATACTTCTATATCTAATTTTATTTATTAAGATAGATTAACGATATAAACTCAATACAAACAAACGATATTATGGTACCAAATTTAATGAAATAATAATGAATACGAGGTAGATGAATATTATTGCCGATGCATATAATGATTACATGTAACTAATTAATTAGCCAATATTTAATTAGAAAATATTTCCCGATTGTTTAGCCTAAATTCGCGAAATTACTATTCTATATTGATTTATGTAAATACCGATCATCGATTGAACGAACGAATCTAGGTACGGAAGAATCAACAAAAGTTTGAAAATAACGATGAAAGTTTATACGAATAAGTGATCTTTCGTCGGTTTTCATTCCATACCTTCTTTTTTTTTATACCATTCGATTCGATTTCGAATATTTTAACGTAGATAGTAACGATAGTTTCATTCTTTCTCATTCTATCACAAATCAGCAACTCTTGAAAAGTTTTCTCCTTCTCTTTCTTTCTTTCTTTCCTTCCTTTCTTTTCTTCATTCTTTACAATTTAATATAAAATCCGCAGCTATGAGATCGTCGAGACGTTGAAAAAATTAACAGACTCGAGGAAGTGTACTTGAGAAAGAATTTCTAAAATATATTCATCCTAACTCTCATATGTACAATGAACCACAAAAGTATTCAAGTGGTATTTCAAATTGAAGAACTTTTTCTATCCCGAAATGCTTCGAATTTTTGACCGAACACAGGAAAAAATTAATATCTTACGTGAAAAGTATGTCAAGTAGTTGAAGAAGAAAAAAAAATAATAATAATAGTAATGTGTCTTGAGAACAAATAGAAAATTTTTAAATAACTCTTCATCATACATTTTGGTTATCATCAAAAAATCAAACGTCAGAGTTGTAGCACACACACAATTGTAATATATAAACATATAATACAATTTATTCAAAGTATATTAAACTTTTAATAATTATTATGTATATTCCTAATTTTTAACATATATTATTTATACAAAATAAATAACTGAATATTTAATTTATTTTAATGTATAAAACATACTCAAACCAAGAACTTATTGTACAATTATTGTTTTTAAACGTCAATAGCTTATTTTTCTTATAAAAGCATTCTAGTTCTCATCCTATTACTACCTAACGATGTATATAAATACATAGGTATATGGGTAGATATGTATGGTATGTCGTCGTTACTACTACGGTCAGACATACGAATTTTTACTGGTCGTCGATACGATACGATAGATTTACGAGCGTAATTTCAGCAGGAAAATTACTCGAGGCTTTTACGGCGATCAATATATCAGAACGAACGCGGCCGAAATGCCGGATAAAGTTTCTCTACGATTTTCTCCGTTTTCTCGAGTGCACCAACCGTGTTCTCTCGATCGTACCAACATTCTGGCACTGTACTGGCTTCCGTTCGACGTAGAATCAACGATACCGTTCCTCTAACGAGACGTTACGTACATTTTTACTATTTTTATCGTCATTTTATCGATCCTTAGGAATAAATCGATATTATGCTTACTGAGAAATTTTTCTCACTCAATTTCGAATCATTCAATTAGGCCAAACTAACTAAGAAAGTTATCTAATCTCAATTATTCGAAATTCAATTAATTTAAATATCTGATTTTATTAGATTTTTTTGATATCGAAATATTTTTTTTAAATAAAAACCACAAGATATTATAGAATCTTCTTGAATGAACAAAAATTTGTCTACCACTTTGAGATTTGGTACCTTTCTATTTAAATTTGCTTAATTTATAACGAATAACGACAGAATCCCATCCTCTAGAAAATTTAACAATTTTGAAAAATTTATTATCAATTGAAAAAAAGAAACAGAAAAAATTCTCTTCTATGAACGTGAAATTTAATTCATCGATCGCCACGCCCAATTGTTCTGACTATTGCTTTCCTGCAACGTCGTCGAAATTGTATGGTACTTGAGACACCTTTGAACGGTGCAAAGGCTCGTAGATTTTCTTCCAGTGCAGTTGGGAAACATCGAAGGAGAGGGACGAAACCGGTAAATACGTGGAATCGAAGCTACAGCCAACGAGACGGTGTAAGCTATCTAAAGAAATGGCAAACTCGGTTTCCATTTCCTCTTTCCCCACTACTTTCTCACTTCTTCCCAGAACGAAAACTCATCCTTATTTCTACTATTTTTATTCCCTGGACATAGAAAGGTTTCTTCGTGATAACACCACGTACATGAATATAAATTGGAAATCCTTCACTAGACTTTGATCAAACAGTTTCTTTTTAAATTTTATACTTTTCCTTCTTTACCAGCTTCTTCTTGTTCTTGTTTTTCTTTTATTATTATTATTAAGTATATCGATACATGATCGCTTATAAAAATATTATTTCTTTTATGCGTCATTCGAAAAATTCTTTTTCCAACGTAAATTTCTCATCCGTTGTTTTTTAATTTGTATTTTTAATTTTTTTTTCTCTATCTTTTTTCTTTATTTCCTCCACTTTTTTTCTTCACAAAGGAGTCACGTGAATGCTTTAACCCAAGCGAAAGTTTAAATTAAATATCGACGTTTCACGTTTGTGCTCGGTACCTCCTTCTCTCTCTTTCTTTTTTTCTTCCGGCATGGTATCGTTCGCTATGATGATGTAAAAGAGTATTAGGAAGTCGCATTTATCACGAATGGAAACAGCTGGACGATTTAATTTATGTAAGTAGCGTGCTCGTGATTACTTTGACAAATACAATATCCGAAATTGAAATTTTCTTTATCCATTGATATTTTCGCATTTGCGATATGATCCCTTTGCGTATGGATTAATGTAAAATTGTATATTAAATAAAGTATTTTAAAAAATAACAAGAAAAATCTGTTCCATGTATTAACGAAATAATCAAATCACAAAGGTATTCTATTACAATAAAACAAATTCATTTTAAATTATAATAAAACAATGAGATCCCAAAGATATTCTTATAAAAATAAAGCATATTTATTTTAAACTTAAATCAAAGAAAAATATTTTATCACTTCTTAATTAAATTACAATATCAAAATTTAATTTGAATTTAAATGTTAGTTAAATTTTGTAAAGATATAGGAGAACTAATCGAAATATTCAATGATCGTATGTAACTTAAATTCTTATTATACGATAATAATCTCATATACTCGACTGTGAGGATATTTTCCAATTCCAATTATCCAATTATCGAATCTTCTGATTATCGATGTACTGTATTAAGCGTAGAACCGGGTGCATACAACGATTGAACGTTCGAAATTGGATTCATGGGATAGCATACATTTCAGACACTTTACATCTACGATAGATCAAAGGGAAACTAATTAGTTGCATCTTCGTTTCTAAATACAATTGATGATCTCCATTTGATTCCTTTTCTCTAAATGATAAATTCATTTATAATGATTGAGATTAATATTTAACAAAATGTCATCTATGTTCAGTTCAAAATTATTAACTAACATTTATGTTAATCTAAATTATTGCTCGTCGTAAGGTGAATATATATTTTGATAAATTTTGTTGCAATCATAGATGTACGAATGGATCATTTTAATTTACACACATGCTATATTACATGAATACATGTATTCATATATACATTCATTCATATCTTATTCGAATCCTAACCGTACCAGGACATTGAACGATTCCAATATTACGAAGCATGCTTTCACGAAGAGATCAACGTGATCCCGAAGAACGGAAACGTATTGAGGAATTCCAAGACGAAGAAAGAAAGAAAGAGAAAACGAACGAATGAACGAACGAACGATGGAAGGGAAAGAAAAAGAAAGGTTGAAGCATTCCTATCGTGCAAGATAATTCGTTTTACGACTATTTCTTCAGCGGGTGAAATACTTTGCTTGCTTGTTTTATAGAAAATACCGATTATCTGTATTCCGTTATAACATAGAATTTTACACGAATCTCGAAAGATTAAATCTTACGATACTATTCGTGTTGCTGTTAAAAATAATGAAAAATATACGTGAAAGGTTTCTAACAAATTTCCCATGTCCAAGAATTTTATCAAATAACTTCTACATCGATCAACGTTTCTTTCTTCTGTATTACAAAAAATATCCTTTGGACAGATATTTCAAATGATTTTTAATAATCACATGATTTTTATCTAATTACACGAGTAACTTTAATCAATCAATATAGCGAAATTAAAGCAGTTGATAAAATGTAGAAAATAAAAAAAAGGATAAAACGATGATATTTTTACGATATCATTGATAGGTCGTTACTTCGATCGTTCTGCCTACAGAGAAAAAGAGAAAAAAATTAAAAAAAGACAAAACAATCGTATAAAAATGAGTATTTTCTCGTTATAAAAATATATAAGAGATTTTTAATTAAAAAAACAATAAAAAGTGATAACGAAACTCGAATACACTCTCGAACGTTTTAAAACCGTTCATACATATATGAATAATCATAATTATTATTATAATCATTATATTATTATTATTATTATTTTTATTATTACCTATACGTCGATTGATTGCATTATAAATCAAATATCGAGAGACAATTGGTGAATAGGAAGGACGAGTAGGATAGATCGAAACGAGTGCTAGATATATTCTTGATGTCTGAGGGGAACAAAAGTATTGACTTTGATTGACGGCATTTCGAAGGACAGCAGTCCGTTGATTTTGAGCGACGACGAGGATGAGAACGTTTGCTATCGTTCGATTGATCGCAAGCTAAACTTTAGTTTTACATGATATTCTAGTTAGATAAGTGATAGGAGATAGAAGAAAAATTGAAAAAATAAAATAAAGTACAAGAAAACATATTACATTAGAAAATCGTCAATTAGTTAATCTAACGCGACGGGTATTATACTTACCTAATTAGAGAAACAATGAATATTATACTGAAGTTAAGATTATTCTCTAAAGAGGATTAAACGTTTCGAGCAAGTTAAATGAGCTTCCGTTAACACCAAATGAACAATAAGTATATATATATATATAAGCGAGTGAGTAATTAATTAGAATAAATCTTTGAAAAGTAAGTTTCAAAGTACACGGTTATATTTCACTTTGTTTTCATTTAATTTCTGTTTATTAGTTAGACAGAGATGGGGTAGAGACAAAGACAGAGAGGGAGAGGAAGAGGAGGAAGGAGTGTATCATTGGCCTTTAGAAATTATATTCACAGCTAACGGAGAGATCTACTTTAAGTCGAGAATTCTAAACACTATCTAAGCCGACCCTAAGACAACGACAAGACCGTTGAGATTATCAGAATTTAGTTTACAGAGAGGGCTAATTTCTAACGTGCTATATCCTATAAACACATACACACTCACATACATATGCACAAACGTACACGTACATATACCAATACATACCGATACGGAGTAGGTACATAAATAAGCTATTTACTACACTATCACCATAAATTTTCTCTTCGTTGAAGTATCAATTATTAAACAATCCTTCGACGTTAATATCTCCCAGCGAAACTAAATTTACGTTTTATGCACCGTTAAAAACAAACAAACCGAGTGAAAGTTACAATTTTAAACGAAAGCTCTAAGAGAATGATGAACAGATAATAAAAAAGAAAAATAACCTCGGAATATATTTACAGAGTTATGTGAGTTTAGGATTATTACCCATCGTCGTTCTGTTTAACTGCCGTAATCAAATATTTCGCGAATATTGTATATCCTTTATACGATATATGTACATTACGAATTAGCAATTATGATTAGATTAAATTTACGAGTTATTTCATCACAAGGAATACAAAAAAAAACTCTAATATTGCGGTTTGCATATTATTTTCTGCATGATAAATATTTTTGTAAAATGAAAACAGTTTCTTGTTTTTCAATATTTCTAATTAATTTTGATCAACAGGAAATTGACGTTTATAGGGGTTATAGAAAAATTAGAAAAAGAAATAAATGATAGAAGGTGTCGAAGGTTGCGTATACTTTCGTTGGCGATATTTACGTTGGAAAAATATAGACCGTGTTCGATGAACGATGGTATGTTGGATGGAATCCGTGGAGTAGTTGAAATAGGATTGATATTAAACCGTCGTACAATCATTAAACATTACTCATAATCAATTATAAATAAATAAGAAAAATTTTCAAAAAGAAATATCTATAATAAATTTTGATCGATAGGAATAAAGTGACGTTTATGACGTTAAAAAGAAAAATAATATGAAGAAATAAACGAGAGAAGGTGTCGAAAACTGCGTAGTATACGACTGGTACTTTAGTTGGTGATATTTACGCAGGAAAAGTATAAACCGTGTTCGATGAACAGAGATAGTGTGTTGGGTTGGATCCGGGGGTGGTTATATGGGGTGGATATTAACCCGTCGTACAAGCGTTGGTCCGTGCAGCTACTAACCCACTTTGCTTAGCTCGTATCTATAGACTCGCGCTTAATTACAACGCGAGGTAACGAGTATGTAGGTCGGTTGGCTCTGACACTACGAAATCGTCGATAGCAGCCGATGAACTTTAGCAACTCTGGTGTGTGCCACTTGTAACAGCACTACTACTACTACTATTTCTAACAGCAACAGCAACAACATCAGCAGCATCTCGTCGCATTTCTACCTTCAAAGTACCTTTTACGTGCTACTGAGAGAGTCGACTTTGTTGGTAAGTTCCACACGATTAACGAGCCTTCAACCGAACGATGAAAATCTTCAAAGGTTTATTGCAAATTAAAAATCGCTGTGTCCCCTTCTTTCGTTATTTATTTTTTTCTTTTTTACTTACTACGACGGATCAAAAGAAATTCAGGGATAAGTTAGATTTGATTTTTCTGATAGGGACATTCAAAATTTTTTTTGTTTTTATTATATTATGTTTTAAATAATAAATATAAGTGTTTGCCTCGAAGATACGTTGACCTATATTATTTCATAAATGATATTTCAATGGTAATTAAACGGCTTGAATTGATAAAACAATATTGATCTCCGTATCATTTCAATAAATAAAATCAAATATGGAAATTTCTACACGAGCTATAGAATTCGTGCATTAATGTAAATTGTAATCCCTATAAATTATTTTCAGTTTATTTAGCTTCAATAATACGCTGACAAAATTATATGGAATGATTTAAAATTTGTCAACTCACCAATTAAGTAGTGGTAGGTTTGTTCTCCGATGACTCAAAAACATCTGTTTCTGTTGTAGGTAAAAATCGAGGTAGATTGTAATTGTTAATCCATGCGAACATCATTTTTCTTTACGAGCTTATTTTAATACATTATCTTTATTCATTGTTCACTAATAACGAGACGTTTCATTGCTTCGCGCACGATTGTAATAACGGTTTTTAAAAAAATATATCGTCACTATAATAAATAATCGTTGGAATTATTAAAGAAAGTTGAATAGAAAATTATTATGTAATAAACATAATAGATAGGGTAGAAACAGAATAAAAGTATAAGATAATGAGAGGGGAGGATAAAGATAATATGAGAGAAGAAGAGAGGAAGAGAGAAAGAAAATGAAATATAGAATTTGCCGATGTCTCGAGATGTTTACGCGACGAGAAACTTTGTAATACTGAAGAAACGAATCTCATAACCTTGATAAAAGACGAACATTAAATTGTTTACGTCCCCTTCTCGACCGACGAAATATGGAACTCATAACTTTCCATTTATTTACACGTCGAATGTTATATACCTCTTTTTATTACATCTCTTTTTTTTCTCTTGACCTTCAAAAACAATTACTTGCATATCTTCAGATAGCTACCTAATGATCTGTACTCTGTTTCTTATTGATGTTCTTCTCACCTCGTCGGATTCTTGTGAACCTGAAAACACACAAAATCGTATTGTTAAAGTAAGAAATATAATTATGTGTGTATGTAAAACGTTTAAATATTTACGTATATACATGTACTTCGAAAATATTCATGTATATATATGTTGATGCATGTAAGATCGTATTAATAGAATACAAAATTAATTATATATGTTAATAATAAACTAAATCATAATGTTGAATGTGTATATTGATTAAATATAATTTAATTGTAAAATATCATTTGTTATAAAAGTAGAAAGAAACGTTTGATTTAATATATTTTTGTTAAATAATTAAACGATAAACCGATATCCTTTCCAATTATTTGGTTTTATTATAAATATATACATATAAGATTTTTTGATTCATAAATGAAGGTATACAGTTTGTAAATACTTATTTTGAATAATTCCAATTAATCTGAGGTGCAATAATCATTGTTGGATATCTCAGCGAGTCAGCCAAGTGGCTTAACGACAGATTACTCTGAGCTTATACTAAAGCATAATTTAATGCTCACTACAACGTGAGTTAGCATTGAATCGATCGCTTTCGAACATCGTTCATTGACTTTTCTCACGTTGAGCTCGGCATCGTGCTCTATTCCGCATGAAATATATTCATCCGACCCAAATTCGTTTCCATCGTCATAATTTCCCGCGAGAGATGATAAACGATTAGAGCGTAGCCAGGCTATTATCCATATCCAACGATATATATCGAGTGGATAACGTACGAGTAAATATTCGAACCTCGATCGAGACCAGATCGACCGGAGGTTAACCGAAAAAAAAAAGATTACGATTCCCCCTATACTTGAAAAATTTTTGACACCTTCAAATTTATTTTTATAATATTCATCATTCATTTATTGTTTTGTTGTGAATTTTTATATATTTTTTTTTCATTATTTTTCTATATAAATGTATATTTCAAATTTTTCATTAAGGATTTAAATCACGGCATAAATTTATTAGAAATCAAATCACACGTATCTAATATATATTAACGCCTAATAATAATAATAAATAAAAATATTTATATAGTTTCGAAACGAATATTTATGTTTCATTTCTTTTATAAAAAATTTTTTTTATATCTAATTAAAATTATGATATATAAAATAATTTAAAATATAACAAGCGTAGACATTAATTATGTGATATATCGTATAACTTTTAATACAAAAATACAATTAAAAAAAATGATACATCAAATAAAACATTTCATTGAATAATCGGTTTATAAAAGATAAAAGGATTTTGCATAGAATTCACGTACACATATCGGAAAGATAAATTTCAAAGAAAATTCAACTTCAATGGATTACTTTGGTATAATTTCGAATTAGCTTCACGTCCACCACAGGAACGTAACTTTTATCGTTACAGTTCGGAGAGTAACGGAAGTTCGAACTTATTTCGGATGTAAAAGGGCAAGTTCTCGTTTTAAAACACGAAAAAGAAGGGTCTCTCTTTCTCTTTCTCTTTCTCTCTCTTTGGAAAGAGAGAAATAGCAAAGAGAAAAGTTCTCGCACGTAGAACGTTCTGGTCGACCGGATGTCCGCTTTCGCGTGACTGGACGCATCAATCGATAAATCGATTCACATTCTCTTTCTATTTCTCAGTATTCCCACCCTGCTCAACTTCTGATCGATCTACCTACAGATCGATCGATAAATCGAACGGAAACGCAATTGATTTCGATTGACTCACGAACGACCATTAAACTTCACCCTATCGTGGACAAAGGTATCGCATGATTTCTGTCCTTGAGGGATCCACACTAAATCAAGTGGTACATGTAGAAATACCCTTTGGTAACTTCCTAACAATGCATCTCCTCTACCTGGTCATGCAATTCATTTTATCAAATATAATTAATACAGCCGATTCGATTCTATCAAAGATATCTTTTGTCTCATACTAATGATGGGTTTGTTCAAAGTAATATTCAGCGTGTCGATAACAGCTTTCACATTATGTATACATACACCTAAAGTTTCTTGAATATAAACTTTCTTCCCTTTCTCTCTCACTCTCACCCTTTGTCTCTTTTGCTCTCTCGTTCTATCTCGAAGATCGACTATCTTACTTTTTCTTTTATGAAACTTTCCCCCCCTGTAAACATAGACGATGTAATTTGTAAATATTTAAAAGTGCACAAATATAAAAGTAGCACATTTTGGTAAATTTATTATCATTCCAAGACTATCGGAAATAATTCTCATTCAATGATATTTAAATGAATTATAAAAATAAAATTATAAAATGAAATTTATTTTTCTACAATATGTAATGTAAATTAAAAAAAAGAAAAGAAAAAAATAGTATTACCGTTATTCGCGTGAATAGTTTATATAACGTGTGAATGGAGGTTTAACCCGAGGAAAGGATATTGCGAAAAACGACATCGCATTTAGAGATAAAAAGGGAAGAAAGGGGAAAAAGAATAGGATAGGAAGTTCTCGTCTGAAATCTCGAAACGATCGAAAGCTCATTTCGTGACAAAAGGCGTTTGTACGTGGTATGGAACTACTACTGCTACTACTACTGATGCTGGTGTTGTGGAAGAGACGGTTCCTAGTAGTGTCGATTGATCTCGATGCTAAGAGAGGAACCAGTGAGATTTATAAGCAGCAACAGTAGCAAGCCCTTGGCGATATTGAAATAGGAGAGCAATGGAAACGACTTGTCGATGTCGCTTTCTTTTCTCCCAACATCAAAATAGATTTCTTTTCCTAACCTTTTCACTTATTTGCAAAAGAAAATGTTTTTCGATATATATTGAAAAATGATTCAACAAAAAAATAGTTGTTCGATATAAATGTTTACTATTATCATTCACAAAGTTTTTCTCTAAATTATTTTCAACCGATTTATCTGTTATATTACAGTATGAATCATGTTTTAACAATATAATAATAATAATAATAATAATAATAATAATAATAAATGTAATTTAATATATATATTTATTCAAAATTATAATTCATCGTAAATAATCGAGATAACGAATTGTCGGGATAGAACATTTATGGAGAAATTCATTATAAAACATAATATTGATAAAACATAAAACATGCGTAAAAGATAACACACAGAAGCATAATTTTCTTGCTTGTAATCTTTCATTAGTATAGACTAGCTTTCGGTGAAGTAAAACGTTTATATACTCAGACAGTATATATATGTATTTATGTATGTATGTAATATGATGCGAGTAAACGAAATATTCATAAGCGTTTGTTTCTCGCGAGGATGATCGCAAACGGAAACGCCTTTGGACAAACGTTGGCTACTCGTATAACTTACGTGAACATGGAAAAGCGCGTACGTTCGACCGAGAAATAGAGAGAGAGAGAGAGAGAGAGAGAGAGAGAGAGAGAGGAAAGGGAGAGAAAAAGAGATAGAAAATGTTCACATGGATAGAACCAAAACCTTTCAAACCTTTCAACGTATGCAAATATACGCTGAATGAGAGAGGACTTGCAATATTTGCATAGCGCACGCAGATTCAGCTCGTGGAAAACGTTCTTCGATTGACCACCCTTCGAATAATATAGGCTACGTTTTGAATCTGTTATTTTTCCCTTTTTTTTTTGTACCTTTATTTTTTTTTGACATTTACAAAATATTTGCTTACGGTCTATTTGTCATCCAAAAATTCGATATCTTTTAATGTAAATATTAGACGCTATTGGTTGTTCAATTAAGCAACCTTTGGAAATATAAACTATGCTTTTTTTTTGCTTTAGTATGAATTTTTGTTTGTTTAATATTTGTATTTGCTTTTTCATCGACATTTTGATACTTTGTATTAAAAATTAAAAGTGTTTGCATATAACGTTTGGGTGACTCTCGAAAATACATACTATGCTTTTATCATAGCTTTTATTATTTTTTTAATATTTTGCCTTTTGTATTTTTGTTTTATTTTATCGAAAAATCAATATTTACGATTAACAATTAGAGAAATTTCTTTTTTTTACGAGAAGTGATAAATAAATTGTAGGTAATGATGATAATAATAATATAATAATGATCGTAATTATCATTAATGATTTTTATAATTAAAATTAATACCTTCGATGTAACACATTTGATTTGATATTTTTAATTTAAAATAAAAGTATGTTTCACGTTTCTAAACATTGATTTTTTATTTATTTAAACGTATCGAACATATTTAAAAAACTAATTCATCGTTTTCGTCATATTCCGCAATTCTAAATTTCAACACATAAAACGTTGAACGATCGATACTAAATCGATGCTTCCACTCGCGATTATCAAAAAACGCCTCGGGTGTTCGATATCCTGTAAATAAAAACACCATTTTCTTCTCTCTCTCTCTTTCTCTCCCTCCCTCTTTCTATTTCTCTCTGATGTTCCATTTCGTGATACACCTCGGCTGGGATTTTCTATCTCGAAGCAGTGAGTTAATGCGTATAAAACGTTTTCCGTCGATAATAGATTTGCATATCGTTGGGCAGTCTTTAGTTTAACATTTTTCAAATACACGAGATTCATTTTTTCTTTCTTCCTAATATGCATAATGCAATTATTAAACAAAAAAAATTATTTTCTTTTAAACTTAATAAAGTATCATAATAAATTTAAAATCGTTCAATAGCGTACAATCTAAAATTACAATAAATTGAAAAAATTATTAAAGATAATTAATCAACTTACATGAAAGAAAAAATTGAAATGTGTTTATTAAAAGAAATTAATAACAATATTAAATCAACAAATAATGATGATTATGTAATAACCATCGTAACACTATTAAAGATAAATCCAAGGCATGCGTGTGTGTTAGGTAGATTGTTAATTAGTTTAAAACTAGTTACAATGATGGTATAATTATCGAGCACGGTAGATGAGTAAGTAGTTAAGTGTGGATATATTCGAGGGTTTACCAAACTGTAACTTCGACTATTTAACTTTAACATTCAAATTGGAATATCGTTAACGAGGACAGCTCGACTTGATTTTCGTTAACTTCCAAAAGGCTTTAAACAGGAACGGCAAATCGTTAAAATCTTTGAGAAAATTTTTTTAAAGTACAACGATATTCTTTTAACTTTATTTGTCTCTCTTACTTTCTCTCTCTCTCTCTTTTTTCTGTCTTTCTCTTTTTCATTCGACGAGCACACTGGGACTATCGAATGTATAAAGTTTCTCCATAGCATAACCCGTGTAACGCTGCGGAACGTTACGAGCACGCGGAATACGAAATTCACGGAGACGAGAAAGTTTGAAATGCGACGTGGCGCCCAGTTATGCGAGTCTTTCTCTTTCTTTCTCTCTTTCTCTCTCCCTTTCAAAAAACTCGAATAAAACGTTAGAGAGACGCACGTAATGCGAATGGCCAACGCGTGTTACACCAAATTTACGTCTTCCGTAAACGTGACTCGTCTATTATTATTTATTATTTTCTATTCTTTTTATTACTTTCAATATAATTTTTATGATTCTCTAACTATCGGTCAGAACACTGAAAAACAAATTTTATTGCAACATAAAACGAAATGCAAAAGTATGTTTCGGATTAAATGTTTTCAGTATGAATAAAGTTATTTTATAACTTAATTGAAAATATTTAATCGTATCATTGAGTGTGTGCAATACAATTTAATTCATATTCGATGCATTTTTTAAATTATTCTTATAAATAAAAATATATTACGTTATTTTATAAGTAATTTCGTTTTTCGAATTTCGATATTCGCGTTTACCGATACATGAAATTACTTTGAGTTTCAAAATCATTTGACATTTTAGCAACAGACATTTCAGATGTTATTCAGAATCTTCTTGTGTTCCGATCGGTCAAGTAATTTTTGTTTCTTTGATTCTTGATGACTTCTTGAATTCGATGATTCTTGAAATTTTGTTCCGGTTATTTTCTATTTAAAAAATACACCACGTTTAAAGTGTTCAGTTGAAGAAAATGAAGGAGAAAAAAAAGGCACAAATGAATGTTAATTGTCGCGTAACAAATTTGACATTTCTACGATCATTCAAAACGACTTGGAATTCGAAATGTAAGAAGACATATTTTTTATTTTGCATCGAAATAACGAAATGACTTTTAAAACAATTTAATATTAAATAATTAAACAAACGATGAAAGTAAAAAAATAGATGTAATTTTATATTATATGAGAGAATATACTCCAATATGTTTACAATGCACTTGACTGTGTCACGTAAATTAACCTGATTATATACCCGTGAATAGGTTATTCCCATGCGATAGTCATTACTAAACATAGCTTTGAACAAAAGATATGACTTTACATAACGTATAAATATGGTCATAAACGAAAATGTATAATGTTATGAGTGATGTGTATTCATACCTTTCAAAAACAATTCTCCACACGAATAATACTATTGTAATTAATCATTTGACAATAAAATTTTCCGTTATTTATGATATTATAAATTTAAGTTAACATATCACATTTTACATTTTACATTTTACATTTTACATTTTATATTTTTATCATGCTATGTTTCATTCAATAATATCAATTAACGTCGAATACAACAAAGCCAATTTTATCTGTACTAATAAATAAATCATATTTCTTTTTTTTTTCACAACATTCATATAAATTCCAGCTATTAAATTCAGCATTTTTGTTTTTTAATACTCGAAAAAATTTATCGACAAAAAATAAATAAAACTTCAATAAAAGATATCCCAATTGTTGGAATAAAACAATTCATTATATTATATCTGTACCATACTATATAAAAATCAGAATTTTTGAAATAAAATTATTATAAGCTGAGCTTTTATAATCCCTTAAAAATGTATAAAACCGAATAGAAATAAAAATAAAAATATTATTCGCGTAATACTAAATTTAATATTATTATTTTTTTTTTTTTATAACACATTGATCATTAACGTAATATAAAAATTATTATATTTATAAATTACATCGAAAAGTAACTATACAATTTTTCAATGAACGTAATTAATTAAGTTGAGACGAAAAGTGAGGATAAAAATGGGATAAAGGGAAGATATTTATTTTTTGTTTTCAACAAAATTCGTCGTTAACGACGTACCCGGTAGTACCATAAACGCCATGGAACGTGCGTTTATTTTCTTTTTTTCTTTTTGCTGCTTCCTATCTTTTTTTTTTCGTAGCAGACTAAGCTTTATTTCTACTTGGCGAGAGTATCCTGATTTATCGATACGCGATCCGGTAGCATGTGCGTTTCCGTGTATGCGTTTCCGTGGTACGCGTTATTAACCGTCGATGGGCAATTGTGCGAGGAATGTAGGGCGGATAACAGGGCGCGCCCGGCATGTCCATTGGGATTAGTTTCGGAAAATAATGGCGTTCAGGATATAAGGGCCAACGAACGAACTGCTTTTCAACGCTCGCGACATACTTTTTTTTTGTTTATTTTTCTTCCATTTTCATTCGCTCGATATTATTCTTCCACATTCACGAGATAACGAAAAATAATATAAAAAAATCGACATTTATTTACATATCCTATTTTGTCATTAATTTTTATTTATCTCTATTCATATTTCTTTATTTTTTCGAGGTTCGACGTAACTCCACGTTTTTCAAAGTACTTTTTCAATCTCACGTTCACGTCTTTACCATTTCTGTAATGGTAATAATAATAGTGATAATAATCGTACAAATTTCTCTTTTTTTTTTCAATTTTATACGACAATAATTAACTGAGTATATCGATTTTTTATATATATTATATTATTTATTATTTGTACTCAACAATCGTACTCTTTCCGTCCGATATCGAGAAATGACAAAATATTAAACTAACTTATTTCTGTAACTTCATTGCATTAAAAAAAAAAGGAAGAAAATACATAGAAAAATATAATTTTCCCTTGTACGATATTACTTATTTGTAGAAAAATAAAAAATAAAAAATAAAAATGTACAACGAAATAAAAAACAAGAATCGTTATAAATGTTCATCACAAACATCTATTATTTTTCTTCGGTATTTATAAACCAATGGCAAGACAAATGGCTAGGAAAGACTTTTTCCGATTAAAAGTTGGAAAAGGAAGAAAGGAAGGAAAGAAGGTAGAGTTAAAAAAAAAATTGGATATAAATACAACGTAACAGATGCTTGCGACATTATTTTCCTTGGAACCAACTCTTTCTCTCTCTCTCTCTCTCTCCTCTCTCTTGTAGCACCGATACGATAGGTTGAAGTAGCAGTTGTTGGATGTACTTCGAATCCTGCGGTTTATCCTGGTTTCGCGTGCTAGACTCTCGCTTCTGGCACGACCCAGCCAGCTTTTCCCACTTATTCACGCGTCCGTTAGAGTGAGCGTGCATTACGCTAACTCAACGATAAACTCGATTTCCTGGGAAAGCAGTGGTCGAGGTAGAAATAAAGAGACAGCATTCTCTTTCTCTCTCTATCTCTCTTTCCCCAAACCCCACTCTCTTTCTCTTTCCCTTTCTTTTGTAGGTGGACCTCGTTCCGCAATGTATGAGTACGTACGCGTGTGTAGTATATGTGTTTGCTCATGTATGGATACATGGTATTCGTTGCTCTTGCTTTTCTACAACAAGGTGAACCATCGACCGTGTCCCTTTCCGCTATTTGCTTCAACGATTTCTTGTATATCGCGTCGAATTTCCCGTTTAAACTCTCAAATAGTTGTTCTAATAATGGACCACGAACGTGTATGATACTATTAAACGTAATATCAACGATTTCATTTCATACGGAAATATTATATCCGACTTAATCCAATTGCAAACTCATTTCCGAATCAATTTTATATATTATCATTTTATCTATTTTAATTGATTTTTTTGTGTATTTGCGTTTATTAGATAATTTTAATTTGTTATTTTATCGTAACATTTGTTTTATTATTTAATTTTAATCGTATAAAATATGATCTGCTATCTTTTATTTTTTTGTGTTTCAATGATCTTGTGTATTTTCTAATTATCATCGACGATAGAAATAATTAATCAAAAGTGGCAAGTATGTCAATGGAACGTTCAATGAAATGACATTTGATTTGAAAAAAAAATAGTACGTAATACTTTCTAGCAACTAGAATTTTATGCGAATCGAGAGAAGTTTCTGATTCAAGAAAAGAATTCTCAATTCCATCTAGAAATATATTTCTTTATGTTTGAAAATGATGCCGGTAAGATATATAAGGGGTAAGAATATATAAATTGAAATACACAACAAATGTGAACGAACGAAATTGGAAGGTTGCATATAAAAACGAAATAGTACGAACGAACGAACGAAGCGAGAAGAATATCGCGAATTTGATTCAAACGTGTGTGGGTGATCGTAAGCTTTGGAAATTTTCTTTCTCCCTTTTAACAGGTATACGGATTTCAACGATGAAAATTATCTTTGTTCGCAATATACCAGCAAAATGAGAGAGAAAGGGATAGAGAAAGAAAGAGAGAGAGAGAGAGAGAGAAAGCTGCTCTCGCGTTGATGCATTAAACTAATTTCTAAAGTTTCGAAATGGAAACCATGCCTCGCGCGTTCGTAAAAGTTAGTAGGCCGAGGAGAGCTTTCGAAAAGTTTTTAGTAACGAACAGGATAACGCTCGGTTCTACTTGTATTACGATATTAGCAGCAGAACTATGAACGTACAATAAGTACGATTGTTCCTCCTAGTGAGAAATAACTAGGTGAATCTGACATTCCTCACCTTTCACTGATTATTTCCACTTATACTTATTCCCTATTTCAAATAGTATTTTCTTTTTTTTTTTACGTTCAAATATTTTCAAATATAATTCTACAATCCATCGCATTTCGATGACATAAAGAAGAACAACGAAACAAAAAAAGAAATGAAAATATAGAAAATATTTCAAAAACGATTAATACAAATTCAAACAATAATGAGTGTTTAAAAATGAAAAAATTAATAAGAGAGAAAATTTGTTCATTAACACTTTCTTTATGAAGCTGAATTCGATTAAGTGCCATGTGTACCTTACGCGTTACACGTGATAGGGAACGTATGAAACATATATGACCATATATAAATGTTCAACCTATACTAATTTAAAATCACACATTCTATCTCTAAAATATATAAAGTAATTTCCACGTGAAATAATACGTAATGCAATAGAATCAAAATCGAATATTTATTATATGAGATAGAAAATCATGCGACAGTTTGATAATTTTCAATCGATATGCAATGCTTTTGAAATGATTGATAATGTCTCCGTCGAGATTGAAGATTATAGACAAAATATCGAGAATCATCTATTCGGAATTACATTGAAAAATGATTCGATCAAATTTCGAACATTCGAACGCTCTAACCGACAATATATAACGTTCCCTTTAATAGTATGTTTTCCCTATCTGGAATGGGCCATTTCGATAATAACATTTCCTCGCAAGCTTTTAAAAGACTTCTCGTAAATCGACGAAGGAAAACGTTTTCCAAACGTTTTAGATCTTTATTTGGCTTATGCGAATGTAACATTGAATACGATATTTGAAAAACTGTGTTGCTACTTGTGCTTGCTGTTGTAAGAAACGTAAGAAAGCTGCCTGGAATAAGGATTTCATGAAAATATCGTTGAAAAGTGCTTCTTCTACTTCTTCATCCTTCTTTTTCTTAGAATGATAAAGCTTCTTTTGAAAGGAACTTCGATGTTAACGGGTCGAGTATTGCCTGATATCCGCTTATTCAAGAACACCGAATAAACAGATTCAAAGTTAATCGAAGAAAATACAATGCTACTAATATCTTTCTCCATTATCTTGTATGTGCCTGATATTTTTAATGTTAAAGACTCAAAGAAATTTTTATTAATATTTCTGTTGTAATTAATTTTTTTAGATTATCAGATAGAATAACATTATATATTTTAAAATTTTATTTAAAACTCTTTAATGAATGCTAAAGTTAAAATTGTCCCACCTGTTTTTAATTCTTAAATATTCATAGTGATTATTTTTTTCACAAATACTGTAATAATTAAATAAAATTTCGTTGTTTTAAAATTATGACACAATACTCTCGTACATTTTGAAATTTAATGTTTCAATCGATGATAATAAAAAATATAAATATTATTTCATATTCTAATTAAACTCTTTTTTAAGTTTACATATTTTATATTATTGATTTTAATTATTGTATCATCGATTATGTAAAATTTGTCTTACGTTATAAAGTTAAATAATTTGAAACGTGTAGCTTTAAAAAAAAAAAAAATAAGATTGATAATAAGATTCCAAGGTTTACCTTGGACGTGAATGAATATGTAGCATAATGACACGTGCCCTTGCCCTATCTCGATCAGTGTTATAGACGAACGCGATAGGTCACGATCCGTGTTGGAGGAATAATAATACTTGTAATGCTTCGTTTGCCGAGCGATGCATTATTCGTTGCCGCTTATCGGAAACCGATCACGAGAAGATTTCCCACCTGAAATCACGTTGAGGAACTTTCCTTATGTACGTATATACATATGGAAGAGAGAATGAGACTATCTAAAATAAATTTCATTTAACAATACCGTCGGTAAATCCCCCACGTTCTTAGTACGAAAAGCACGATCCGCTTTAAAATTTAACATACAATGGATTCATACAAGTAAGAAATAGGAAGATAGTTAAAAAGCAGTTAGAGTTGACTCGAGAAACTAATTAGTAGAAATAATAAAAAGATTACCACGACAAATGTTCCATGTGTTGGTCTCGAATAGTATCCAACGTGTTAAGTGTATAATTTGTTTTTAATTTCAAAACGATTAAAATTCATTTCAGTATTTAAAGATATTTGTTTACATGTATATATTCCTTAGTTAATTGTTTATTATTACTAATTTATTCTAACCTAGTCTCGGTCTTAGAATTTATTGTTGGTAAGGATATCACAAGTAATCGTATTCAGTGATGCTTTCAAGCCTTCCAAAGGAATTAACATAATCCTGTATTTACTGAGCAACGATCCAACCTTACAGTTCCATCTCTATTTCTCCCATTAACGTTTACAATAGAATACATGTGTGTAAACTTTGAAATAGATCGAAACATCGACTTCGAAAACCTTTAACGATCGTATCGGTCAGTAATAAACGAAGTGTTGGATTTTCTCGAAAATTTGGCATTTATTAAAACAAATACAGTGATTGTATATGTACATATACATATATGCATCAAAGTATGCATATATATATACGTGTGTGGGAAACTTTGAAAAGTACTTTTCGTGCGTTCATGTTATTTATTATCGTCAGAGAGCATTTACCTGTTATCGTTTAATGAGTTTCGACTAGGATGCTCGCTGGCAAAATGTATCCATGAAATATGACGGCGATGAAGCACGGGTGGCACAGGTGAAAGGGACGCGATAGCGACCTACTACTGTGTTTTATCTGATGAAAGCTCGGTAAATAAATCGGCTAGTGAAAATTGTTAATACTTAACGACACGACCAGATCTACATTGCGTTCACTCAACGTTTCATTGTATATTTTTATTTAAGAAAAAAAAAAAATATATATTATTTTTTATTTGACCAAAACAGAAAAAAAAGGGTTAAAAGTTGTGGATGGATAAAGGCGAAAGAAGTAAAAAAAATAAAGAAAAAACAATAAAAGAAAAGAAAAAAAAAATCGTAAAACGATCGATCAAAGTGAACCGAAGCGAGTTACGCGAAAGATACCAGAAGCCCAGCTTAAAACTATATAATCTGTTGGAAAGACGAGTTTAAAGCTACCTGGATTAAATTAAGATTAAGAACTTTTAACTGTGATGCTGCCAACTTGAGAATAATCATGATGAAGAAGGTTCCATCGATTTTTTTCCCCAACCTGATTATTCTTTATATCCTAATATTTTGTAATCAAACATTTTTCACGTTTGTTTATCGAATAAATAAAATTATTCATTCTCCATCTTTTTTACTATGTATCTCTTCTTTGTTGATTATCATCATGTATGAATGAATATATTATATATATAGTATTACCTCTAATTACTTCGTAACACGTTATCAAGATTCATTTATTTATATCAATTTTCATTTATAAGTAATATTTCTCTCTCTCTCCTTCTTTCATAAAAATAATTTGACATACTATATATATATTTTTATTCGTATTCCACCTATCAATCGTTACAAGTGAATAAATCTCCGAATCATTAAAATAAACCAATATCGAGAACGTATATATAATAATAAAATAAAATCTCGTAAAAAATTAAATGTACAAAAATATATAACATTGAGAAACATTTATTTACAAACGAGAAGAAAGAAAAAGGCGACAGTTACCGTTGTTGTTCGTCGAAGCATGGAAATAACTAAAAAGTGTAGAAAAGGGTAGAAAAAGAAAAAATGAATACAAAAGAGAAACAGAGAGAAGGAGTGGGATAAAAAAATAAAATAAAAAGAAAGAGGTGATGCAACTGCCGTGAGATTGGAACGAAATCGACGGGACGAGATTGTAAATACTTTTGCCCCGAAGACATGAGAGAGACTCTTATCAACGAGATCGAACTCGAAAGCAAACGATTCGAACGAACGAATGAACGATCGAAAAGCGGTAATCGAACCTGAAAGGACTCCCCGTTATTTCGTGTGTTTCTCGTCGTCATCGTCGTCGTTGTCGTCGTCGTACGCTAAAAGTCGACTATGAAGTTGGTTGGTTGGTTGGTTGGTGCACTGGATGCTTTCGTCGTTTTTCGACTCGTGCGTGAGAATTCAATTCAAGATCGCTCTCCTGTGATACGAAAGAGACCACACGACCGAAAATTCACGCCCATAAAACGTACGTACAGCTTTCCCCCCTTTTCCCCTATCAACCCTCTTCACCTTCCCCTTCCTCTTTTCCCCCAACCCCTCCCATTAACAACACCGTATCGATAACCGATAAACGCCGAATTCTCTAGACACTCTTTTTATTTTATAGCTTTATCGCTCCCGCCATCGTTATACGTCACGAACGTTAAAGACTTCCGTTTAAAATATCGCAAAATTGTAAGCTTTTTCCTCGTAAAACTTTAGTAAATGAAAATTCGATAGAAAAATAGTAATCTTAAAATATAAATAAATATTACGATTCAATTTTAAACAAGTTGTTTGGAATAATATAAATAACTGTATATTGGTTATTCTGTATATAAATGCATAATACTTTAAGTAGAATTGAAGACAAGTTTCTTTTTACAAACATGTTTATAATAATTGTTAATAACAAATTGTTTTCGTAAAAAATTATTATATCTGTTAATGCAAGTTTAAATTTGCACATTAAACTTATTTTTGCATACGAAAGAAATTTTTTTAATTAATTGTTTATAACAATTGTTTATAACAATTTGTTAACTATACATAGGCACGTAAATGTATGTAAAATAAAAAGTGTAAAATTTCGATGAGATTGATTATAAAAATTGTTTATAACAAATTGTTTATAACAATTAATTAATTAATTGTTATTAATAATATAGACGAAAATTAGCAATCTTTGAATCATATCTCTGCGATTATTAGTTCCAGAGATATTACAATTTAAAAAATATGCATTTTATCTTTACTGTCTACCTAGTAATTATTTTTGAATGGTACTGACCCACTGGCCCACTGACCTACATAAATTCTTGGAATTTACGCTACTATGATCAGCTGTTTGACGTAAGCAGTGCGTACTACTATTTACTACGACTCGTATGCGCCATCGGTTCATTGAAATATTGAATGAAATCTTTAAACGCTTATATCTCCTGAACGAAAAATCGTAGAGATTTGAAAAAACCACCATTTTAAAGTAGAAAATACTCTCTTTCTATTTACAATATCAAAAATATTTGCTATAATAAAATTGATTTTATAAATATTCATTTAACATTGATTTGGTCGTAATGCACGTACTTACATTTCTATGATTTTAAACCATAATATGATTAACTATAATTCTTGTTTAAAGAAACCACTGAGAATGATAAACTTTATAAAAAGTAACAAAACAAAAATATTATAAAATCTCGGAATATGTTAAGACAAAAAGTACAAATAAGAAAATAAGGAAATAAAAATTGGGTTTGAGGTAAAATAGAAAGAAAAGGGTAGGATAAAACGTAAAGTTTCATCGCGAGAGAGGAAAAGAAGATTTGTTTATAAATTTACATGGACCGAGCGCACTGTATTTGGAGTCTTGCGAGAAATAAGAATTAAGGACGGGTATGCACTGACAGGCTAGTGGAAAAGCAGTGTGGAGGAAGTAGGAGGATTGAATGAGGAAGAGAGGACAGAGGGGGTGGGGGTAGAGGAAAGAGAAGGTTAGAGTAGAACCATGGCAAGGAAGAGATAAAAATCTAAGGATAAAGGAGTCAGCTTAGGTGGACGAGAATGTACTTACACGTACATACTAACATACATATAACCATACACACATACGTACATACGTATGTAAGTTCATACATGTACATATATATACACATCCATGGCCACAGACATACTCTCTAATCCTGAATAAGGAAGGAGTGTGCCAAGAAAGAGAGACTTTCGTGTTTCAAGAGGACAAGACGAAATATACGGACCATATTCGGTCCACGTGCACTCACACACATTCTTACACAAACATACATATTCTTACGTTCGTACATACATACATTGAAAAGGGAATGAAGTTCGAACAGACAAAAGACATTTCGACCTAAAAATAACGAGTTTTATACTTGTGAGATTGCGTAACCGAGAATAAATCTTTTTCGTGGTCGAACGTGGTTCATCCCTTACGTATTCCATCCCTAAATCGATCCGTCGATTTATCACGTAGAACCGTGTCACCATTCTTTAGCAATATTAAAAACTCTCAGACGTATGTACTCAACGTCGATAGAAAAAAGATTTTAATCATTCGAAACGTTACTCTCTTTCTTATATTTTCTTTTTAATAGGAAAAAAAGGGATGGAAATTCTTCTAGTAGAAAGTTAAACGTTGTTGCTTTATGAAAGCAAGTAATATCTGAAGATTTTCAGCGGTTATGGTTTTTAATTTGTAAGAAAGTACAAGTTTAACGGTAGGATATAATACTTTGTTATTTTTTCAGAAAACTTAATTGCGTTTTTTACATTTTTATGAGATTTTATGTAATGAAAAACATCTAATAAAAGTAAAAAAAGAAGAGTTTAAAATAATAATAATAATAAGAAGAAGAAGAAGAAGAATTTCGTATGTGTTATTCAAAGAAATTCAGAATGAATTCGAATATTTGGGCGAACGATTTTTATTGAACGAGAAAAAGACAAAGTGTGAGAATGTGTTACTGATTAATTTATAATGAACTGAAACATCGTTATTGGGAGTAATCAGAAAGTATGCGTGTGTGTGTGTGAGAGAGAGAGAGTAAGATTAAGCGTTAATTTATAGGAAAATGATCGTCGTTAATGGCAAAGGAAATTACATTCAGTAGATTAGAGTATTGAATAGAAAGAGAAAGAGAGTGAGCAAGTGAATGTGTGTGTGTAAGAGAGAGAGAGAGAGAGAGAGAGAGAGAGATAGGACTATAAGGGTTGCCTCAGGAGAGCAAGCAGGCAGGCAGGCAAGCAAGCAATGTCCAAAGTAGGGCATCGGTCGCCAACTGGCTTTGATACATTACCGAGCGATAAACCTATCTCCTTGCAAAGCCAGGATGATACCAACCAACTGCATGCCATCGCGGGCTACTGTAGCATATTTCGAATATGCATCCAGCTGCCACCGTGTTACAAGCCCTCACCCACTTTCCTAATACGCCAGGATATCTGATACACCACCCGGTGTTTATCCGCAATATGTCTTTTATCCTCTTAAGATTTTATTCCATCGGTGGAAATGCGAAAAGAAATGAGAAGAAGTAAAAAATTAATAGATAGGAAGATTTCAAATTTTTTTTTTTAGAAATACAATTTAAAATTTTATCCGAACATTCTACGAATGGTTTAATAAAAATCGCTCAAAAATATCTTCTATCGAAAAGAAGAAAAAAAATAAATAAAAAAGTAAATATTTTGTTAACGAATGAATAAATAATTTCTCGTCACCTATTTTATTCGTGTAAATTGTTGTAAAGGTATTACGACAGGATGTGATCTCCCTTATCGGGTAATAAAATCCAGGAAAAACATGGAGAGATATTGTTGATATTTAAAGAGAGTGGAGTAGGAGGAGAGCGAAGGTGAAAGTGCTAGTTGGTTGGTTCACTGGCTGCTTAGGTACAGCATTGTCGGTGATGGTGGTACGGCATGGCCCATGGATGCCGCAGGCTGTCGAAGGAAATTGCATCTGAAATTTCAATATAGCAGTTTGCGCGTTTCATATTTCAACCGCAAAACGGCCCGAGGGTAGGTCGGTATTACTTTGAGCTTGCCGCGTAAGCTGACTTTGTCGAAAAATTATAGAGATTTCAATTCAACTTATCCTATCTTATTATCATATCTGAATATATTATAAATATATATAGATATATATTGTTTACACCATTAGATGTCGATAATCTTTCCAAAATTATTCACCGTTATCCGTTTTATACAAATCATCTCACAAATTTATAAATAATTTAAACAAAAATTTCCTTTTAATTTTTTTCTTCAATTACTTTTATGTAAATATTTTATTCATTATTTTTTATTTATGATGTTAACAATTTATCGAAAATTTGAAACACCTTTGATATCTAAATAAAATCGTAAATCAATTTCTTCGATTAACTCTTTAAATTCGATTTATTATAGAATCTGATATGGTTTAAATAATTAACTAAATGTTAATCTCTCAATTGTGTATATCTATCCTTCTCACAATGAATGAATGCACATGGTTTAAATTAAAAATCGACCGTTTTTCTTTTTTCCGATGAATTTTCAAAGAAAAAATCTTTCCATTCATATCTCGTTTTTACCGTTCACATCGGTGGTTCAATTTTGGTGCAATCGATCATCGTTATTTCAATTTCTATGTATATATATATATTTCTTTTTTATTGTTTTTTTTTTTCTTCTTTTTTTTCTATGTTTTATTTTTGAACCATAGACAGACAACGTGCTTCTAACGATGACAAAAGAATCCGATCGTGATTTATCTCGGGATTCGTGGATGTCTGTCCAGTAAGCGCAATCGGTGATTCCGAACAATGGACCCAATTGAAAGCAATGGCACTCGGTGACGCGAAGTTTTATCGTAAGGAAAATGACCCTTTTTTTTCCCCCAATCTCTTTTTCTTTCTGCAATTTGTAGAATAAGAGAAAAAAAGTGAGAAAATGATAGAGAGAGAGAAAGAGAGTGAGAGAGGGAATGAGAGTTGGTTCGAGATTCGAAGGAATAGTGTGGTTAGAGAAAGATGAACTGCAGAGTTCATTGCGTTTGCTGTCGGAAAATCCTCGAGCATGATGATTTATTCTTCGGCACGGAGAAAAAACAGAAAGATATAGAGAAAAAAACCAGAAAAAAAAGAAAAAGAGAGGAATAAAGAAAGAAAGAGTTCTATAGCGATCAATGTGAAACTTATGTACTATAAACGAGGTCGAGCAGCCGGTACTATGGTAACGAAAACATTTATTCGCCAAATTAAATCCTGAGCGAATGGAAGTGATTGATCGGAATTTATTTGCTTCTCAAGAAGAAAAGAATATCCTTTTTTTCTCTCTCTTTTTCTTTCTCTACTTTTATCACTTTTTCTCTCCGATTTCTTAGACGTAGAAGAAATTACGTTTCGTCGTTTATCACGCATCTCACTGACCGTTTCCACTTTGACGATCATTTCGACAGTATCGAAACGACGTAACTCGGATCATTGAGCTTACAAAAGATCCTATTCCAACGAGTTACCGTGATTAATTGTATGAGATAAAGAGGGAGAGAGAGAGAAAGAGAGAAAGAATTAAGCTTTATATAGGATACTACAAAATTCTTTATTCTCCATGGTTGAAATCTGTTTGGTCGAAGTTTAATCGATCAATGAGAAATACAGAGGATAACATTCCAAGTTTTATACGTTAAGGGCTTTTCTACTTTTTGTACCTTTTTTTATTGTTTACGTCGACATGAAGTTTGATAGCATTGGTTATTTTTAAAAGTACGATAAACCAAACGTTAAAATTTATTTCCAAATATCTAAATAATATTTTGATGTTTTAAGTGTTACAGGAAGAATGTATGAAGTTTATATTATAAAAGTAATATCATAACTGTCGATTATTTAATATAGAAATGACATAATGATGAATACGAGAGTAGATATTACCATCATCGATTTCTTATTGCAGTGTGCCATTTGTTGCGGAGTGGCGTAGCTGCAATTTTTGGACCTCAAAGTGCGCACACCGCTTCTCACGTGCAGAGCATCTGCGACACTATGGAAATACCGCACTTGGAGACACGTTGGGATTACAGACTAAGAAGGCAAAGCTGTCTCGTCAATCTTTACCCTCATCCTACCACCCTTTCGAAGGTATGTTTAAACTTTTGTCAAGACAACCTTACCATTTAACCAACTACTCTATATTTGAAATTTCAAATTTCAAATTTGATATTTCAATTTTTGCATTATTTTATTTTATTCTTTACACGAATTATTGTAATATTTTTATCCCTATCCTACAACTCTTTTTCGAAGATACATTGAAACATTAAAAAAAAAAGGATTACTTTCAAACAAATTTTTCTATAATTTCCAATTTCAAATCTCTAAATTTTCGTATATTTATTTTATTATTCTTTTCTATTTTAATTACGTTAAAATATGTTTCTTACTTTTATTTGAATTTAAGAGAATATTGCAATTAAAAATTCGGTACTGTGAGAAATGAATGAATATAGGATTTCTCATTTCAGTACTATTCATTTTGACTATCTTTATCATCTCTAATTAAATAAGAGATTTCATTGTGTCGAAGTTAATAATAAGGAGGAAATATTACCCTCGAATTAAACGAAACGGAAGAGAATAGTGTAGACTTGTCGTTTAATCGCAAAGTCTTTTTCCAAAAGTTTCAACATCTGTTCGCATACTTAAAACACCTCGTACCTTCCCTTTCAGAAGAGTTATCAGAAAAGAAGGAAAGGAGTTTTGGAATTTCTCTTTCTCCCTCTCTTTTTCTCTCTCTTTCTTTCTCCCTCTCTCTCTCTCTCTCTCTCTTTCTAAATAAGCAGATACTTTCGAGAAGAAAGCAGCGAAAATCTAGCACTTGCAAGCCCAGGTTATACATCTCGAGCTTTCGAGTTAACGAGACTTTACTCCCTTTCTCTCTCTCTTTCCTTTTCTGTACCTTCCTCTCTCTCTTTCCTCATCTTCCTGACATTTCACGAGAAACCTCGTAACTCCTTCTCCAATATTTGCCACTCACGAATACTCGTATTCAACGATACCACCTTACCCAATGTCTCTCTCTCTCTCTCTCCCTTTCTCTCTTTCTTCCTCTCTCAATATTTGCTATTTAAGGATCCTAGCAAGGAACATGAAATTCTCTACACCCTAGGTTATGTCACTTTCATACCTACTTTATTTTTTATTAATTTCACTTAAGTATAAGAAAGAAAACAAATAAATAAATTAAATTAGAAAATAAATAAAAATAATAATTTTTTCACGACGACGATAAGAATATATACATTTAAATTCAAAATTTGCTTTATGACATATTGTATATAAAAAATTAATTAAACAAATGAAAAATTAAATACTACAGAGAAAGAAAATGATGTATTTATTGGTCATAGATATTCTTTTAATCCGCGATAAACTTTGAACTCAAATGTATTCGGAAATCTTTTACTCGTTTCTATTGATAAACAGAGAAAATGACTATAAGCTCGAAATCGTACGTGCGAGTGAGAGAATGAATAAAATAGAGTATGAGGAGGTAGAGAGGATCAATGTGTCGGTATCGCGAGACAAAGAGAAAGCAAATAAAAGCTCTATCCCTCTCACTCTCTTCGTATTTTCTCTACAGAGTAAGAATTCCAATTAGAGTTGCCCTAGCACACACAAACGCATATACAAACATACACACACATTTTCTCTCTTTATACATATAATCTAATTGTTAACCGACGATAGATAGAAACTACCTTTCGAAATCGCGATATCAGAGGATTTAACAAATTCTTCAAATAATCTGCCACATCTGTCGAATATTTGGGAAAACTTTTATACGTTCGATTAAAGAAAAAAAAACGTATTATTCAACTTTTTCGACAATCGAATTTTACATTCACGTTTTCTATTATTCATCTATATTATTTCTCTACGAGTTTGGTCTAGAGAAAAAAAATATTATTTCGAGTATTTGATCATTCCTAGTTTTGCCTTATCGAGAAAATATCTTATCGGGTGATGTTAGAACTCAACGAACCGATACGATGTCTTCTAGATCAACCTATTTGAGGGATCAAAGGGTAAAGAAGTTTTCCTCTCTCTCTCTCTCTCTCTCTCTCTCTCTCCTTCTCCCTCTCCCTCTCTTTTCGCAAGAGTTTTAAAGACGGTGTGCTTCAATTTCATTTGCTTTCCAATCTCGAAAAGGAAGAAGCAGGAGGAACTTCTTAACCGAAAATTTCTTGTAAAACTAGTAAAGCGGAAACTGATGGTTTGCTATGACGCTCTCTGCCCATCCTTGCGTTCCTTTCCTTGATGTTTCTCTCTCTTCCCATCTTTTAAAGAAGCATGCCATTTAATAGAAGGAAGATATAAAATTCAGGAATAAGAGGAAAAGGATTGAGTGAAGGTAGTGGAGTAAAGGGTGGGGTAGGGATAGGGGAAGGAGAGAGAATTTCCTTCTGGTGATTACGAAGCATAGAGCAAGAAAAAGATGAGAGCTAGTTCCTATTTTTTTTTTATATCTTTTTCTCTTCTTTTATCCAATCGATTTTCTCAAAAGACCAACGACGTCTCTTAGCTTGCCACTAAAATATTTCGATTTGCGGTTGCGCCTCACTCGAGAAAACTAGCTAAAGGTTCAAAGGGTATCCTTAGTCCAGCAGCGTATAGCTTAAGGGAAAAGGCAAAGCACGAAAGATTTTTCCTTTTTTCTCGTTACTATCAACCACTGAACTCTTTTTCTGCTATCTTTGATACTTTCTCTGTATGTGTGTGTGTGTGTGTATGTGTACTTCGAAAATGTTGATTTGTCCAAGTCATATTTTATGTATGATTTTATATCTTGTTTTAAAAAAATAAATTGTTTTAATATTTTTCTGAAAGTATTATTCATTCATCCAACGAACAGTAATATTCAATGTAGAATGTTAATTATATTATATACCATTTGATTTAAAGCTTTTAATCATAATAATTAAAAAGAAGTAAAAGATAATAAATTTTTGGTATTTTTTGTAATATATAGATCAGAATTATTTCATTAATTTAACTTCTTTATTTTCTCTTTTCTTTTTAATCCTTCGAGAATGAATTCTCTTGGCCTGGATTTAAGGGCCAAGCTCTATTTAAAGAAAGCAGCTTACGTGGAAATAATTGACGCAAAAGTTTTTCGACGGTAATGCGAATCATGAGTACTTAGACTTAGGTTCATTGATGTCTTCATAATAATGGGTGGCTCAACTTTTCGTAAGGCCCTTATTTAACGTTCGGACAATCAATTTCGTCTTGGTTGAAGAGCCTATTCAATGGTTGGTGATACTTCTAGCAAAGACTTTTCATCGAGTGGCCTTTGTTACACGAGTACCCATAATATCGTAATATACCTTCATGTCAAACAAACCTGTTATATCGAACTCTGTTAAGTAGTTGTTCACTCTCTTTCTCTCTCTCATTATTTTTTTACATAATCAGCATTTAATATTAAATTACAGTAATTTATAATTATTCTCATAAAAGAGAAAATAGAAATATTTACGCGACTGATGAAAAGCTAATGTAAATTTTATTTATTTATTTATTATTATTATTATTATTATTTTAAAATGTTATGAATATTACAAAAATTGTTTTTCGTTACGATAATTAAATGTAAGTAATTTTATTTGAAAAATTGTAATGAATGAAATAACAAAATGTTAAAATAAACGAAATTTATTTATATGCTAAGTTAAGTTATATTATGAAATAATATATTTACGTATTACTTTATTTTCTTTAGAAGAAATTTAAGAGATATCGATATTAAATCGCGCGAATACTCTCTTCCTTGGTTGGTTGATTTACTAGTTTCTTTTTTCTTTCTTTGGACAAATACTTACACATGTATACACGAAAAATGTTTCTCGTGTAATACATCAAAACATATGAAAACTTTAATACTTTACTTTCAAGATCCTATTCACTTACTCGTTCGTTATTATATGCAGGATATCTGGTTTCTCCATTCTCCGATAGGAAAGTTATATTCGTTTCCGCATATTTCTAAGAATAATGTCTGCCCTATTAAAGTTGTGAAAAAGTTAAGCTCGAAGCAGCGGGCATAGTTCGGTGTAAGTTACATTATGCGAATCTCAATTTCGCGAAGGAAACCCTTTCGTCAAAGTTTCTAATAAAGTTTCTCTCTTCGTAACTGTTAGAAATCGAGTAAAAGATAATTAATTATTAGAAGAAAAATGAGAGAGAAAAGGAAAGAAATACAAAATAAAGAAAACAGCCGAAGAAAAAAAAAGAAAAATAGAAAATACGTTATCTAATAAGATTGGTTGTTGGAATAATTGAATTACGCGTTGGTACTGTCGTTAATTAAAACAAGACTGAAGCCTTTCTCGTTCGCACTTTCATTCGAACACGACTGAAATTCAAAGGCTTCTACGAATTTCTCTCTTTTTTTTTTATTTTTTTCCATCGAATTTATTCCACAAAACTAGGAATAACAATACTTTCTATTAATGTGGAATCTAACTTTTAAAAGAATATTTCTAATCGTTAATCAAACGTATTCATAAAATTAATATCTGATATCGAGATGGTAGACAAAAGCAAAGAAAAGAAAAGAATAATGAAAAGAAAGTAAAAAATTAAAGAATTCCTATTAACAGATTAGATCATCTAATTACCGTATAATAAATAACCATAATCAATCTATCAGAGAATCCTATCAATAATGTATTAACCGGTCAAACGCTATGAATATTAAACCACCCTACGATGATCCATAATATTCGTTCGACTAGATAACGTCATGCTCGCATAAACAATATCTTCTTTATCCTACTCTTTGAAAATCGTTCCATTAGTCTGACGCTTGAATTTTATCATCAAGCTGATAACGAACAACCGAAGGTTCCGTAAGATTACCAAATCACGATACGTCGATATGTTGCTCTAATGAAGCGCGAAAGCTGTAATTGCAGGCACGATGGGAATGATTTAACGATGTTCCTTCCCCAGAGCGATAATGGACCAGCTCTCCCACGGGATATAAGGTATAGGAGAAAGACAGAGAGATAGAGAGAGAGAAAGATAGCTTGCGTTGTGATCGTTCGAATCAGCCAATGGTACCTAGCATTGGAATTACCGTTAACGCTGGAATTCGATTTGTAGCGTTTCCTAGTCGAGCCTTTGCTCGTTACGCTTCCACACCCCCTAACCTAACCCTCTTTCCAACTTCTACCTCATACCCATTCTCCTATCCCCCTATCCCCCGTTCCACCCATCAATCCCCCCTCCCCACTCTACTTCCACCCCTTTCTATCTATACAATGACTCAACTACCAACTCGTAACTCGTATTCTCTTATACGGATAAATACTAGATCTTGTTCGTGTAAGCTCTGAGAACCGATCCACCCTATTTTAAAGCTTACCTCTCTTTCTTCCTATATCTCTTTCTCTTTCTCTTTTTAAATGTTTTTTAGTCTTTTTCTTGATTTCTTTTCTTTCTATCTCTGTTTTCTCTCTCTCTCTCTCTCTCTCTTTCTATCTCACTTTTTCTCTCCTATCTTTCGTTGTTTCTTTCTTTTGGTTTTCTCGAAAAGATTCCTCTCACCTCAGAGAAAGCGAGAAAACGATACATCCTTGGTGGTTCTACGAATTCTCATTTATTTCCGAGAGTAGTTACTAATCAACGCCATTCAATCTACTAGGCTAGCTTTATCCTACTCTTATCTTCTCTTATTTCTTTTTCTTTTCCACTTATCTACACGGAATCGTGTACCATCAGTCTTACGATTGAAAGCCGATTGAATTGAAGCTACATGAATGTTTGCGGATTAGCTATTTACTTCCTTTACTATACGCGTTTTCTATCTTCCTATTTCTACTTGCTCGATCTATTCATTATTATTGAACAATCATTAATATCTCTACGGATTATTTAATTTTTGTATTCCGGTATTTTATATTTACTTTATTAATAATATTAATTTTATTTTTTATTCAGGAATTTAAACATCAAAATATTTTTCATTCTTCTGGTATTATACTTTTGTATTCTTTTAAATATGAATTTCATTATTATTATTTTCTTCTTCTTCTTTTTCTTAGATTTAGATTATCTTGAGGATGTTTAGGCGTACGTAGAAACTTTGAAGATCCATTTAATAATATTGCTGTTCAATCTTATTCAATTTCTTTCCGATTGGTCGACGATAAGTTAAAGTCCTTTCTTCAAATGCATTAGAAAGAAAGAAAAATGGGTATGATTTTAATTTTATTCCCCGATATAATTCATACTTCGTGTCTAATGCACTCGCAAATAATGCATTTTCGTGCTGCAGACCTTGAGTGCCTTTTCTCCGTACCTACTACTACTATTTCTCTTTCTCTCATTTTACTTTCCATTTATAGATGTCACTGACGACATTAAAGTTATGATTCTAAAAGCTGTGAAAACGTTGATAGGAACTTACACGAAACGTCGCTTTCTTCCTAATAAAATCACATTTTTCGTGTTACTTTACAGAGAATTTTTTCATTCTTGATAACAATTGTCTTAATTAACACGAAAAATATACATATACTGCATATTAATACTACATACGCGTACGTGTTTGCATTAATTTTCGTTTCTCATAAACACATACGTAGCATTGAAACAAAAAAATTGCATTAACTTTTCTCTCAATTTTAATACTACGTTTTTAACATGTTTTTTATTTAAACATTTAATCGAATCAAAGGCTTTTTAAAAGTAAACGAATGTTGTTGTTAGTTTGTTTTTTTCTTTTTTGTTTAAACAAGGAATTAATTTTAAAGAACAAATAAGAACTCTACAATATTTTTTTTTCACATAAAGATTAAAAAGGAAAATGAAGATTAAGAAAATAAAAGAGATAGGGAAACAAATTTTTTAAGTACGTGGGTGACAAAAAAAACAAATAATCCAAATGGTACAAGGACGATGGTGGCTCTGTTTCGTTGTAAGCTGGTTTTCTCTCTCGAAGAGTAAACAAAGTATCATTTGAGATGAAAATGTAAAACGTCGTATTTCGCAGGTGTACTTACTTATATCCATATACATACATATGTATGTGTAATGTGTATGTATTTATGTATATAGACATTGTATATACATAAGTTTTTGTAGGTAATATATACGAGTTCGTAACGTAGAGCACATACGTATATGTACGTACAGTATTAGATAGATACGTATATATATGCATACATAAGTGTGAGCGCATAATAATGCATGCTATGGTGATACTGGATTTATATAACTTATATGTATGAAATATAACGAATGTAGAATACGTGCCAGAAAAACGAACGCGCCCGAGGTCACTTAGGAACAAGACTGGGCTCATTTTTTATCTCTTGCACTAGGGTTGCTTGCTAAAAAAGATATAGAGAGAAAAAGAAAAATAGAATACGAAAGAAAGAGAAAGTGAGAGAGAGAGAGAAAGAAAGAGAGATAGCTATTATCACGAAAAGAATGTTAAAGAAAGTCGTGACGACAAAAGCCGACTGTTTCCCTACGTCATCGTAGATATTTTTCTACTTCTTCTTTTTTTTTTCTTCCTAAACTAATTCTCATATTTATTTTTATTTTTTAGATATATCCTTTTTTTTTATATTTCCAAATAACACAAAATTCTATTTTACCTTAATACTTAAAAAAATATATAAATGTAAAAGATTAAAAGATTAACCATCGTAGAAGACGATTGTTTGCGTGGTTTCTCTTCTATCGCACGAACGATTCCACAACGTGTCCTTTGTGGTCGACCATCCCTGACTATGGTAACGCGCTTCCCCACTCTTCTCCACTCATACCAGTTTCTCTTTGTTGACGATTAGTGGTTCGAAGGTTTCATAAGGTAGTAATGGTAAAGTTGCATGTGTCTTGTCCCTATCAGTTTACGAATAGATCTCTCATCTTTTGACTTTGTGATTTTATTTGTTGTTTTATTGTTGCTATTACAACGTTGACCACTGGCTACGAATTCCTATCGAGTACGAATACGAAAGACTAATGATTAATTAATAAATTGTTATAAACAATTAATAAAAAAATGTATTTTATGCAAGTTAAAGTAATATTTGGACATATACATGAATATCTATAGTCAAGAATTTGTTTTAAACAATTGTAAAAATTATTAATTAAAAAAATAATTAGTTTTTAGTAATTTTATACTTAATAATAATACACGAATATCTTTTTCTCTCTCTATGCATATATGCATGTGATAATTTATTATAAATAACTAATGTAAACAATTTCCTATAAACCGAAACGATGTAATTAATTAACATATATATTAGTACATGCACATTTATTTAATAATTATCATGATTTAATTAATTCATGTTGATATTTGGCAGCTTATAATATGTATTATTATAAACTACCCTATGCAAAATAGTTTTTTGTGCGGTTCTCGAAACTGTCGATTCTGGTGTGAATTCAAACTAGGACGCTTGCATAATGTTCATATGAAGAAAGACAGATGTATGCGAGAGATAACGCGTGTGTGTGTGTGAGAGCAGGATAGCGATAGCTCTTTTTCGTTGCACCCTTCGACGTAACACAGGGCGAATATTCTTCCGAGAAATTATGTAGGTCAGTATGTCGAACTCTTTTCACGAATAAATTTACGTGTCTCTATAAATCAATCTTCGTACGAAACGAAAGACTTTTTTATTTTATTTTTTGGTTTGAATTAAAAAAAAAACTGAAAATATAGATTTTCGTGATTTATACGAATAGGTTTATTTTACGTAACAAATTTTTCTTTACCTAAAAATTTGTAAAACATTCGTTTTATAAATTGAAATTAAATGTAAATGTTTTGTTTGTTGTTGTAAAAAATCATTATTACCACCTTCTTATTTGATCGACAACTTTTCATCTTTCACAATCCGAGTTACATTTATAACTTATATACACACATATGCGCACACAGATTATGGCTATTTAAACTGTTATAAATTTACGAAGTGATAACGAAGAAATAGGAAATCTAGTAGGATTCTTCATGCTCATTCTCCTCATCTTGCAAGTAGTCGAAATTATCTGACATATTTCGATATATGCTATAACAGCCATCGTGTAATATACTTTCTGACGTAGTAACGTGTAAAGATACGTCTACCGAAACTAGACAGTATAACTTACTCGATCATGCGAACGTGCCTGCAATGATAAGTTAGATACTCGATAGAGAAATGATAAATTTCTTCTACGATTCAGACTTGAATACCGTTCATTCTTACGTTGAACAAAGAACAAAATAAGAAGAAAAAGAAGAATAAGAAAAAGAAAGAAAGACAGAAAAAGGAAGATAATGGTTAGAATAAAGTTGCATGGTAAGTGCAAGGGTAAGCACAAAAATTAAACACCATGGATACAAAATTTCAAATATGAATTAAACCGTCGATCAATGCAATTTATTATCATTTCAATAAAATATATACTATAATATTTGTCTATTGTATATCTTTAAAATTTAACAATTATTTCAAAAATAAACAAAACCTTTAAATCGATGAGAAATTACAAATTATTTCAATAACTGAATTGATGATTTTACATTTTGTAACAAAGATCAAAGTATTTCGATTTATTCTATTGAATTATTAGACCATTTTTGGATGTTAAGTTTCGTGTTTGATCCGATGTCATTTATATGTGTCAGTTGTAAGAAATTTTTGTATTCGTAGAGTACGTGATGATAATCGTCAATGGTTGATTTTCGCAGAATACGCAATAAGATAGTTCAGTTGTGTTGAGGTTCAAGAGAAATAGAAAGAGAAAGAAAGAGAGAAAGAGAGAGTGAGAGTGTGTTAGATAAGGGGGTTAGGAAGAAGATAGTTCGTGAAGCTTCTGAAATATTTCTAACGCAGAGGAAGACCATCGCCATCATACTGCGGTCTCTTATAAGCAGGAGCAGCCATTGTGCCCGTTGAGAATACGTAATGCTTTTGGCTTCCGCACCTTCACATCCTCGTACTTCCACTTCCTCTTCTTCCACCTCTCCCATTCCTTTCTCTTTCTCTCTTACATAAGTCTATATTTCTATCTCCTTCTCTCTTCCTCTTACAAATTATTGTCCGATCGTTCGGTAACCACCATTACGATGGGGCTCCATCCCATTCGATAAAGCGATACGAAAGTGAGACAAGGTACAAAAGGGAATTGAAAAAGAGAGAGAGAGAGAGAGAGAGGAGGAGGAAGGTAAATTCAAAATTTGAAATTCGGTGCTCGCGTAAAACGGGGCTACGTTCGTGAAGCATAATAATAACGGGTTGATAGAAATTTAGAATATGAATGGAATCTTTGATCTAGGAAGGAAATTTGTTATCATTTAAATAATCGATACTTATATTATAATACATAATGACATTGTTTCTTTTATACACGGATACACGTTCATTTTATTTCAATTACATTTAAAATACTTTAGGATCAAACGAAATATTCAAGGAAAGATAAAAAAGAAATTTATCTTATTATCATATAATTTGCATATAACGTTATTGACGGGGAAAAAAACAGAAAGAAAAGAATACAAAAGGGTCATTAAAAGTATCGATAATTCGCAGTAAAATGTAACATACGCATATATGTATAATAATATAAATAATTTGAAACATGGAAATGAAATTGTTAATGCAGTCGTTTTAATGGCAAAAATTAGTATGTAAAATACAATATCGATAAGAGTAGTGTGCTTTGCTTTTTTTTTCTTTTAAAATTTATTTGTTCTATAAATTCGTAACTGACGTTCCTGTTTCATATGGTTATTTTCGATCGCGATGTTTCCTTTGTGATTTATTTCTCCCTCTTTCTTTTGTTTCTTCTTCTTTGTTTTTACATATATACCTTTTCGTTTTTCTCCCGTTTTCTACGGTCACCGGGCAAATCCACGTGAGATTCGGTGGGTAGCTGGCAGGCCTGTTACCGGCATACATTTGCATACGTTTTCGAAGGGTTGCATGGACTCATTTGTCATTCGGTATCGCGACGATGTAGTTGTGGTTACGATTTACCCGAAACCATCCTACCATCAGCTTTATATTCTTTCTCCTTTCTTCTTCTTCTTTTCTCTAGCTCTCCCTCTCTCCCTTTCTCTCTCACTTTCTCTTTCTCTCTAGCATTTTAGACTTTTTGCCACGCGAGAATAAACGAAATGGCGTGGAAACCGAAATCGAAGTGATTATTCGTCCGATACGAGAATCCCATTTTAACTTCGCTAATTTAAAAGTTCCTCCTACAATTTCACAATTGTCGATACACTTTTCCCGTATAAACAAATACGTCGACCGAAGGAAAATAAACAAACAAACAAATATGAATAATAGTTATACCAATAAATGAGAAAGAAAAATTTATGTAATATTTTTGTCAAACATGAATTGTTAATTCAACAATTCCTTTTAAGATTTTCTTCTTTTAGTTAAAACCTCTTCGATAATCTCCCAAAAGAATGTTAGGTAAATTTCTTAGATTTTAAAATATCTGATATATTTTAAGTAAAAAAAATTCATTTTTTTTTTACTTCATTTTTATTAACGAATTTTAAATTAAAAAGTTTTCCAGGTTTTTCTTGTATATACTTTGAAACCTTTTAAAAGTTTTCCGAAAGAATGTGGGCAAAAATTATTGGTAATAAAGTATCTAAAAAATGGAGTAAAACAAGTTCACGTTCTTATTCATTTATCTGCTTTTTTTTCTTGTTTTTTTCCTTAATAAAAATACGAGACATACGTTGGAAAACTCTTTCAAAAATTTTCTAAAATACAAAATAAGAAATTTTATATATCTTCAGTTCGTACAATTCGATATACTTAAGAATTAAAACTTTGATCCTATTAACCGTAAGAGAAGCCAACTAAAGTTAACTAAAAATATTGATCTTTCCCAAAGAATTATAATCAAAGATAAAATAAGATAAAATAAAATAAAATAATATAATTCCATCGATTGTTAAGAGCCTTACTTAAACTTTTTGCAAGGAAGTTTAACGAATATACAAATAAATAAATAAAATAAATAGAAACTATTTAAAAAGGAAGGAAGAAAAAAAAAGAAAAAGAGAGAGAGAGAGAGAAGAATAAAGAACAAGTTTGACAAGTTAAACAACTTTCAATAAGAATGACAATCCCTTCGTCGATCGGAAAGTACGGTCCACCTTCATTGAGTCCTTTGCAAATTTTTCTTCCTTTTTTTTTCTACTTCTTCTTTTTTCGTTTTTTCATCCAAGGAACTCGGTTGGATCCTTATATTCTTGAAAAAGCGACAAAATGGAACACGCGCCGCCGAGACGGCATTGCGGGTACGGTAATACGGTGGAAGAAACTCGAGGAAAAGGATATAACCTTCATAGAGAGGAATGAAAAGGACTTTGGAGGGTAAAGGGAAAAAGAGGAAGAGAAAGAGGAGGAGGAGAACGAGGAGGAGTAGAAAGAGGTGGGAAAAGAGAGGAGGAAAAAGGGGGAGGGTGAATGCACGAAGGTGCTTACCCGACGAGGAGGGTAGCTACTGCAAAAGTTACTCGCTGGAAAATATACAGCCTGTGCTTTCAGGAAGTTCGGATTATCGGAAAAGCGGCTTGGAAATACGAGTTAGCGCGAAGGCGTATCCTTCTACGGCCACGAACTTCACTCTCCTCTCTTTCTCTTTCTCTCTCTCTTTTTTATTTTTTCTCTCTCTTTCTCATTCTCCTTTTACTCGTATCGATTGCACAGGGTAAGAAACGAGAACGTTTCGTTCCTCGAATTAAGTCTTCGATTCGAGTGGCGTGGCCAGTTAAAAGGTTCCTATTATATTCTTGAAATCCTGCCTCGCTTATCGAAACGTTCTGAGGATACAATACCTGGAAAACTTGAGACTTTTATTATTATTATTATGTTGTTGTTGTTGTTAGTTTTTTCCTTTCTATATTTTCTATTATTTTTTTTTGTTTGTTCTTTAATCAGTCCTTTTCGAAACGGACTCGAATAAGAAGAATCGACAAAGTTGCATAATCCGAGCTTTAATTCAATACATTGTTGAAAATAATTGAAATTAATTACAATGATCAATGTTCTTCATCGATTTTTATATACGCGCGTATGAAATTTTTAAAAGAGAAATAAGATAAAAAATAATTACAACAACCAATCGATCTTCGTTCAATGTTTTTCTTTCTATCAAATATTACGATTACATTTATATATTTATATTGCATTTTTGTATGATATTATTAGTATTATTTATAGTAACGATCTTTAGGGATTAAAGAATTTAGGTGTCGTAGGACAAAGATCGATTCTGTACGATAACACGAATCGTTTCTTAATGTTGCAGGCGTACGTCGACCTTGTGAAGGCATGGGGTTGGAAAAGCTTTACCATCATATACGAGAACAACGAAGGATTGGTGCGATTGCAGGAGCTTTTAAAAGCTCACGGTCCGAGCGAATTTCCCATTACCGTTAGGCAACTCAGCGAGGGCTCGGAATATCGGTGAGTTTTACTCATTTCCCACCATTCACGTACCATTATACCTTTCACTTCTTTTTTTTTTCTTTTTTTTTCTTCGGTTTACTTTTTTCTCTTTACTCTCTACATCCACTCACTTTCCTTTTTAGCAAACTGAAAAGAATATAAAGAGGACGTATCCATCGTGCATCGATCTGTTCTTCATCATTTCTTATTTTCTCATAAATCAAACTTTTTTTTAATGGCAGTAAAAAAAAAATATACATGTATATATCTATTATATCTTAATACTTATGCTATTGTATTATTTCTTATATTTTTTTTTCTCGAAATCAATACTTTAACAAACTTACGTTAGAATATTATCGATACAAAATAACAGAATATGGAAATGAGATATCAAATATTTGTTCGTTATTTTACACGTTAACAAAAAGACGCGTAAAAGATATTTCAGGCCATTTTTCTTCATTTTTAAAGTACAAAGATATTAACCGTTTAATTTCACTCGTACAGTATTGAAAATATTTGCCAATAATTATACGAAAATTAATTTCGAATTATTTAAATAATTTAAATTAAATCGATTGTACACAGAGATACTCGATGTTGTTTAAATTTCATATTTGTTTATTGATATTTCCTGTGATCATCTATAATATTCAATTAATTCAATTAATAAACACGACAGATATGGCGGAAATACGTTTTACGAAAATTCGTCGTTTAGTATTTGAACATTTGTAAAAACTATTAACAAAATAAAGGAAAAAATAATAAAGAATAAAACTATACAATTTTAAAAGGTCTATCGTTATATATCGCTGTCAGATGTAATTTCAAGACTGGCAGGAAGTTGAACGTCGATCAAATTAACGAGAGAGCACACGTCTGATGGGAAACGCGATCGATGTTAGCTCGTGTGCGGTACGAACGCACCATTTCAAATTAAACGTCTGGCTCGACGCCTTGTCCGCAGTGATCTTACGTGACCATCAAATCGCTAACACGATTGATCGGATTACACGTTGACCGAATTATAGTCTCTTATATTCGATTAAATAACGTTTGGAGATAAAATTTAATAATATTTTTTTTAAATAAAAATATATAAATAATAAAAAAACACTGGTTAACGAATGAAGTGTACTAACTCATTTTTACGAACATACATTTATATATTAATAATAAGTAAATAAATAAATAGAAAATTATGGCACACTTGTGAGCAGACAAGTATACGTAATAATGAAAAATTAAAAAATTAAATAATAAACTAAAAAATTATGTAAATTACTAGCACAGTATTGTTAATTATTAATATTTGAATATTTTTGTATTCTGATAGAGGAGTAATTATTGATATGCCTTTGAGTTAAGTATTGATATGCATTAATTTTTAATATTAAACATCTGACCGGTATGTTTAATATCGTTCATTTTTAAAAACGTAATAGAACATTTATGATAATGTTTTTATGTAATGTTTAACATATAAGATCTAGGATCAACGACATGTTGAAATATGAATAGGAAATGTATCCACCGTGCATTTTTATTTCATCTTTTAGAAATATATGTAATATATATGTATACAAATAGGTAGATATACGTGTACGCTAGTATTTGGATAGAGTATGTTCGTAAAAAGGGTGAGAGGGGTAGGGAAACGTTTAAAGAAATACATCCGTACATCCTTCTTTCCATTCTCGTCGGTTTCGCGCTATCTGCTCGTTGAGGAAAATTCCTCCTACGTTACATTATTCATAAAGATTCAGGACAGTGACAGTGACTTATCGCGAATGCCCTTCAACTGGAAAGAGAGCAACTACAGGATTTGAATAATTCAGTATCAGATTCGGTAGGACCCATTCGCGTGGTCCTTTTCGTATAATAATTCATGATTTTTCTCAAGAACACATCTTAACCTTCATAAAATCCACCTATAAGCTTGTATGTTTATTTTAAAAAAAAAAATTAAAAAATATGACGTTGAGGTCAGTAGTCCTCAATATATTTTTAAAATTTAAAAAAAATAAATCTTCTCTTTATGCCATTTCAACAATACATACAAGTATAAATATTTCTTAATAAGAAAACAAAATTACTTCTATCGATAATTTTTATATGAGATAATTAAGAAAACAAAACAAAAATGAAGCGTATTTTAATATATAAAAGTAAAAAAATTTCTTTTCCGTTGTAGGAAAGTTTATTTTGATTTTATTCAAGTTCGAATGATTCAAATACGTTTAAAGGATGTAAAATACCCTATAAATGTTGACTTCGTATTATGAATCCTTACAAATGTCTTTTCACGTTCCACATGTAGAATTGAAAATCAGAAAGTTAGTATGGAAACTGTAGAAATGATGTAGGATTGAAATGATAGTGATAGCAATGATATGATGTTAGTTATGGATACGGAAATAAAGTCATCTTTCATTTTCAACGAAAGGAAACAAAAGGTAGCTAGCCAGGTTGGCTTCACGTTCGATACGACAAAAAGAAAAGTTTCTCTGTTATTTAGAAAATGTTTTTCTTTGTGTATTTCATATATAACGAATTTCCTATAATTCACCGAGAGATACACGAACATAACCGATGTACACCTTAGCTTATCTTTCTCTCAATACATTCAATACGTATAGGATTATTACTATGTTTTTATACAGCTGACCTACTTTTGAACAGCTGTTTTCTATTTCTGATGATTGATTTTTATTTATAAAAATTAAAAAATTTCCCTAGCCGTACTAATTAATATTTTCAAAAAACAAAATATAAATATTGTACATACTTTGGCCTTATATCTAATACTGCATATCCATATCCATAATTGTATTGTATCCATATATGCACTACACACACTCGCTCACATATGCATATCACTTGCATAGGAAGAAAACTTGCACACGCGTATACTCAACGCGAAATAAATGTCACTTTAAATAATATCCTTGTTACACCTTCCGACGCTCGAAGAAGACTAACGATTATTAGGAAAAGTAGTTACGAATACATTCGAAAGGTGCCGAACATATCCGAAGGTCAATTACAAATCTAACGACGAAATGACAACGTTCGGTTGTCGACACCGGCCGAGGAGCGACGGAGAGAACCGAACGTAAACAAAACATTGAACGCTCAACTAAGCCGGTAGTTAAGGAATGTTTTTCTTTGTGTATTTCATATGTAACGAATTTCCTAGAATTCACCGAGAGATACACGAACATGACCGATGTTGAGCTCGTTTGACTCGGAAGTACACCTTCGCCTATCTTTCTCTGAATACATTCAATACGTTTGGGATTATTACTATGTTTTTGTACAGCTGACCACCTTTGTAGCGCTGACCTACTTTTGTAGTGCTGACCTATTTTTCTTAACAGTGACCTACTTTTGAACAGCTGCTATCTATTTCTAATGATAGATTTTTATTTTATTTCTTATTATTTAGATAATCAAAAAGTATGTGTATGTGTATGTGTTAGTAAAATCTAAAAAATAAGTAGGGTGCATTAGAGTAGTAGACATATGCTAAATAATTGTTTAATTATTATAGGAAACGAGTATTATAATTTAAATGTAATAAGTATAAGTTCTGCGTACCTTTCTCCTTGAAATCCATTGTTAGACTGGCTCGATATCATCTATGACAGTTTTAATTTTGAAAGTTGTTTATAAGATTATCTGAGGGGATTAACTCTATTTATTTCGAATATTATTCTCATTATACTAACACCACTTCTAAGAAATCTTATTCTATGTGCATGCGAGTACGTAGACGTTTAAATTTGGCATAAAAAAAATATAAAAACTTTATAAATTCGTATCGAAATTTGTCAATAGTCTTGACGAGAGTGATCACTTGTACAAATAAAATATATGAAACAACAAATTTATGATCAAATATAATAGGGGACCGAAAAGAAGAAGTAATATTAATAATATATCCAATGAAAATAAATATAAAATAAGTGAAGAAAAAGGTATTTATTTATATATATATACGAAAGTGTGAAAGGTATAAAAAGAGGGAAAAACACAACACAGAGAGATAAGAAAGAAGGTAGAAAGACGCAGCATAGATTTCGCAAGGGAACAATAGTGAATTGGTGAAGAAATGTGAGAGAAGGAAGAAAGAAAGGGCAAAACGATGAATGGGAAGGGAAAAGGATAGGAATAAGGTAAAGGGTTTGGGGGATAGGGCACTCACATTTCTCTTTCTCTCTCTTCTCAACACGAACGTCTCAGAGAGAATCGTCTTTTCTTTTCGATACGCAAGTCATTCGATACGCTCGACGAATCGAGAAATCGCGTGTACGCGATTCTTTCTGTTGAGTTGACAGAAGATACGACGAAGGGTTCTTACTTTCTGTTAGGAGTTTTGATAAGAGTTAACGTTGTGTTTCGACGTCAAATTGATTCCCCTTATCTATTTTCTTTCGAGATCGGTTGAACTCTTCTTACGACCTTTTGCTACTCGACAAAGAATCATAATCGAATCTATTTTTCATGAACTTTATTATGATTATATATTTTTATAGTTAACAACATCACAAGGATGTTGAAACTAAAGTAACTTTTACGAATGAATTTATTGTCAAACTGAAATTTATAATTTTTCTTTGTCGTGTACGACAAAAATACGATATAAATTGTCGCAATATTTATACTAATCCTATGTACTTATATACTTATTTATTTTTTCTAATTATTTGTATTAGTTTTTATAAAAGAATCTTGAACTATATTATTAATTTTCTTATCATTAAAAACTTTAATATTTCATCGTTGTTCTTCAAACTCAAACTATCTGGTTATAGTAAAAATTACATTTTAATTATAGATCGAAACTTTATATCAAAAACTATCAACCCTGCGAGTTTTCCATGGATTAAAATTTTCATTTAAGATATCGAAGATATGGGAAAATCGATCGACAAAATATTTCGATGAAAGAAGAAGAAGAAGAAGTGAAATTTTGGTTGAATCTAAACAATTCAATAACTATCAACAGTGGATGATATCGTCAAAGAGGTCTTAAACGTATCTACGAACTTTGTAGACTATTAAACTACTGGAAAACTAGCTAGGATAGATAGCACTAACGATAGCTCTTTTCAAGTTTTCAATCGTGTTCCATCGGTCACCATAGAATCTTACCTCACGTTCCACAAGCCAACAGGGGTTTTCCGATTGATCAAAGGAGACTACTACTGGTTATCCATTGGCTATCACCTACTCTTCCTTTTCCTTTCCTCAATTAACCTGATTGAAATCCCAAGAACGTTGAACGAAACTTTATGAAAAGCTTCTACCCTGCTTTATTCATCCTTCGAGATATGATATATGTTATATCTATTACAGATATATATACTGTTAGATTATACTTAATATTTTACAAATTATATTACTAATAATTCATACTATCTCATATTGTTTCATATTATTTTATAATAATTTCTGTTTATGTGAAAAAGATAAAACATTTTAACAAAAATGTTTAAAGTTGTAATTAGATATGTAATCTGAAATTCATGCATGTAGAGATGATAGATAACAGTGGTATCATTTTTATTTCCGTTGAAAGGAACAACGTGACTTTTATCAAATTTACGAAGAAGATTCTCGTAGCTTATCAGACTTTAATCGTTATGCGAATTAATTTGAAAAAATGAATAATACATTGCTTAATGTAATTTTTTACCGACATTTAATTTTTTTCTAATAAAAAGAAACATATATATATGTACATTTTCGTATAGATAACGTTGATACTTCTTATTATCTTTGTCGTACGTGACTTTAATAAAATCTACGAAGAAAACTCTTATGGCGTTCACACGTTCGGTATTTTCGTTAGAATTTTATGTTCACCCAACACTACCCTCGATAATCTCTCCCTGAGGTAATAGAAGGACAATCGAAAACAGAAACATATTGCGTGTTCGTGAACTAAACGAAACTACGAATTCGTTTAACTTTTTCACTAACTTATTTATCCTTTTTCTTTCCAAGAGAATCTACTGTTATTAGAATGATCAAGTAATTAAAGTAGATAATTACATGACTATATTTGAAGATATTCACCGAGGTCACGAAGAAACGAATTAAAACCAGCTACGAATTAATTACAATACATTAGAAACGATCATTAAAAATGCATTAGGAAAGTTTAAATTTCCACGCTTTTACCAAAACTGTCCTAACAAAAAAAAAAAAAAGAAAAGGAAAAAGAAAGAAAAAGTATAATACAAAAGATAATGAAACGTTTGAAATATTTTTAAACAGAAAAAAAAACAAGAAAAAGTAATATGTAAATATTTTTCTTTAATATTAAATTATACAAGAGAGTAGTAGGGAATATGAATCATTATATCATTTAAATCTTTTTCTCATTTTAACATCCTGAATAAAAAGTCCCCCCTTTTTGAAATAATCTAATGACATCAATCATAATCATTCTCAAATCCTTACAAATAACTGATCTGAATTTTCCTCTCAACATAAATCGTATCAATTTCGTTAAAAACACTTGGAAAAAGAAAAAGGAATAGAAAGGAATAGAAAGGAAAGGAAGAAAAAGAAAAAAATGCGTATCCTACCGTTTTTCAAATGAAAATCCTCTGGGGATATCAACGTCGTCCTTTGCACACGAGAAACTCCTGATAGTCCTGGAAGAGTGCCGACTAGAAAGCGTTATGAATAATCCGAGAAAGAAGCACTGCTGAAAAGGGGTTCCTAAGAGAGAGAGGCAGGGAGAGAGAGAAAAGAGGAAAAAAAAAGGAAAAGAAGAGAGAGAGGGGTTGATTCGTGAAGATTATTCCAGTCGGTGCTCGGAAGCAAGTGGCACCTGCAGACTGCCGTTCTAGACGGTAGTCTCTCTCTCCTACTCTCTCTCTTTACGTGGCCCTCTTCTTGCCCTCCAAAGGGTTTAAAAGAGTACGCTCTGGAAAACAAACGAGTATGTTAATTCGAGCGTGAAAGTGGGCACGTTTAACTTCTCGTCGTACCGCACTCTCCCTCTCTCTCTCTCTCTCTCTCACTCACTTACTTCTTCTTCCACTTTCTCTTTTTATTTCTCTTTCTCTTTTATAGTTTCTTCCTCTTTCTATTTTTCTATTTCTCGCGGAAGAAGTTCCCGTGGAGAAACAAAAGAAACCGATTAAAACTACTTCTTTAAATTTGTCCTTCTTATTTCCTGACGCTGCACAAAATTCATGATTTTTCCTAGATAATATTTTATGTATCTCTGTGTGTGACTGTGTGTGTGTGTGTGTTACAAAATGTAATTTAAAAATTTGTATTTCCACTTTCTGATACTGCACAGAATTCATGATTTTTCGTACGTATTATTCTACATCTCTCAGTGAGTATGTGTGTATGTTAATTTTAATATTTTTATTTCAATTTTTACCTTTTCCCACTTGAGAAATCGTTTAGATTGTTTGATTAAACTATTACCGAATCATTCATTCAATCCTAATTTTTTTTGTCTTCTTTTTATTTATTTTTTTTATACCTTTTTTCTAGAACTATGAATGTTTTTTCAAGGAAGAGGAAAAACTTTTTAGAAAGCTCGTAATTTGTTTAGCTAGATATCTTGAAGAAAACTTTTCTGAAAGATCGAGTTTCAACGCTTTCGCCCTGCCAGTGGATCGAGAAAGTTACTGAAAGAGAGAGAGAATGAGAGAGAGAGAGAGAGAAAAGAAGTTCGAACTAACGTTGCTAATTGTTTAATTCTGACGGAAATAAACCGAGAGTTGTTTTTTAACGAATATAGGAATCATGCCAAGATAGACAAGTATTGTATTCCAAATATATCTGATTTCTTTTTGAGAATAAAAATTTTACTTCTTTATAAGTTTATTGTTCTTTTTATTTGACAAAAGGCAAACTTTACAAAAAGTTCCTAGGTGAGTATAAAAGTTTTTTCAATTATTCTTTAAAGCTAATTACTTTTTCTACAAAATATTCTGAAAACTGACAATTCATTTTTTATGCAAATACCAGAAACTACCCTTACAATTATTTAATCTTTCATTGAAATTCTTGCTAAGAAAAATAATATTTTTTTGGTCAAAAACTTGCAAATAATCATATTACGAAGAAAATATTAACCCTTCAAATGAGCCTTTGATCGTGAAAATTTAATCAAAATTGTAACAACGATAATTGATAGTGTAAATCCTTTGCAAACTTATTAAGAACCCTTGATGTTTAATTTGAAAGAGGATCAATCTGGTAGTCAAATTGTTCAATTGTTCGGTTATCGATTCTACAAAAGTAGAGAAAAGGTTAGAACTATCTTGACCCAGTACCGAATTCAGTTTGAAAATTTCCTCGATGTAATTGAGTTCTACCGTAGATCGATCTTTCTACTTTGAGCACTTACGAAGCAAACAGTAAAGAGAGAGAGAGAGAGAGAGAGAGAGAGAGAGAGAGAGAGAGAGAGAGATAGGCTAAAAGAGAAGTTTCCTAATAGTCCTAAATAGATACAGCTTGCTGAGACAAGTAGGAGAGCAAAGTTCCACTTTCGTGTCCTTCTAAATAACGATCTCTCGCATTTATGGTCGTCAAAGTCGGCCGAACGGAATTACGAGTAGCAACGTTTCACCATTTTCAGTAGGAATTTTAAACTTCGTTTGAGAGAGAATGAAATTCCGAGCTGGACTAGGTTAAATTCACTTTCTAGAAAATTTAAGGAGAGGGAGGAAACGATCGATTAACAATAAGCTCTTTTTTTTTTTCGATACCTGTCAACTACAACCCTTCCATTATTTTTCGTCATACAATCGTTCACGTATTTTTTTTATTTCAGTAATATTTCGCTGAGATTGAGCAGAGAGAGAGAAAGAGAAAGATAGAATAAATGAATAAAGCTTGAAAAAGGATGAGTAATCTAAGATATAAATTTCTGGTTTCTTATTCCTTTTCTTTTATTCAAAATATCACCGAATATTTCTCTTATTTCCTTCTTTCATCATTCATTTTTCCTTTTCTAGGAGTTCCGTATAGTAAAATCATAAGTATGTATATGTAGAGTTACGATATCTGTGTATATACGAATACTTATGTTATAATATGTGGTAAGTATACATACATATAGTAAGACTAGCACACAAGCTTCCTTTTCCATTCGGTTCAGGATAAAATGAGAAATGGTCTCGAGGGTGAGTGCTGGCAAACGTGTAACTAGCAACTCGGCCGACAGCCCGTTGAGTCGAGTTCCTAGTTCGTTCAAATGCTTTATCCTATCTATGTGTACGAGTTAACCATGCTCTGACAAGTATTCAACAACTCGTTGGAATTCTGTTAACGCGTCTCCTGAGAACATTTAGTTAGTTACATTGAACTGAACGTGTCACTAATTGATGTAATATCTTTCCTTTCTATCGATATTTACGAAACGAGAGAAATCAATAATAGTTTAGTCGAATTAGCATTTTGACAGGATGTTCCTTCGACTTCCTTGACAAAAATTTAAGAGATCAGGAATGTGGTCTACATTAAGAGGTTCATTATGCAGTTGCTGAAAATTGTCTGCTTTTTTAAAGCAAAATCAAAATGTGATAAAAGTCGCGAAAAAATCGTGTTTTCTCGTAAATATTGGCTTATATCTCAGAAACTAATAGTTGGACTGTAATATATAAATATATATATGTATATGTATATACATATATGTTAATTTTATAGCATGGGATTTAATAATTAGGTATTTAATCATTTGATTAAGGAATGATTTTATCGTTCATTGAACAGAGTTCATTTCTTTCGGAAATCATTGAACTTTTTGTTTACCCTTTCTCCCCTTTCCTATTTTTCCTGTCATCCCCAATCTCTCTTCTATTTACCTACTATATTCTCCGATTAATTAAAAAACTTTACCTTTTAATTTACTTCTTCCATCGAACGAACTTTAAATTACTTTCGACAGATGATGCCGAGTTCGTTGCACGGATTATAGCCAAATAAAATTTCTTTACCATACTGCGTAAGGAATTGTTAATCGAAATAGATTAATTGTAACTTACTCGAAAGACTAGTAAGAATAAAAAAATATAGAGAGAAAGGTCTGATTTGGAACTGAATCGGTGAACTGATTCGGAAAAGAAAAATAGGACTAATATAATAAAATGAAAATTTAGATTCTCGGATAAAATGAAATTTAATTACACGTAAAGACGTACCTTAAGAAAAAAGATAAAAAATAATTAAAATAAATGAAGAAAAGATAAATGTATAGGCAAAAAAATTGGAGAAACGAAGGGCGTGGAATGTGAAAAACGTTTAAACACGAATACGAATATTACACAAGAAGATATATATTTTTTTTTCTTCTCTCGTTCGATGTAGCTTCAGGCAGTAGTTCTTAATAATACGAGTGCACACTAGTCCGAATCATCCTTTCTCTCTTTCTATCTCTATCTCTTTCGTTTCTAACTCTTTTACCAACTCGTTCGAGCGAATATATTCCTAGGGGCTACATGAAAAAAGAGAGGTAACACGAGGACGTTCGGTATCGATCTCTCGAAAGCCGTATATCATCCGTTCGCGTAAAAGCTGCTTTGTCGGGCTTGGTATTGGCTATCGTAACGATGCAGTTGAGCTGGGTACTGAGCTATCGTTGAAAAGTACAGTTTGCCACGTTTCACAACTTCACTTTGAACTTTTTGGATCCACGTATTTACACGTATTTACCTATTTTCAATTATTTTTCTATTTTATATTCCATTTCATAATTATTTCTTCCTTTATCCGTTTTCTGATTTTTTTTTTTTTTATTATTAATGACGAATACTCGAATATTTTATCGGAAGATGGTGAATGCGTGTATATCATTTTTTTCTTTTTCGATAGATACAAGAGTTCATTCCTCTCCAAAAAACAAAAAACATTGTCAGATTTATATTTCACCGGGATGGTGTATAATAATTTTTTTTTTCTATAGAGATAGATGTTAAAAAAAAAAATCTGACAGATCTATGTTACATTTCACGACAAGCTAGTATAATTTTTGGTTTCGAACATAAATATTTCAAGTAGAAATCAAGTTTTATACAAAATTCGTATTTCGTCAATTAAAATGTGAATAAATTTGAAATAGGTAAAAAGAAAAAGGATCTTTTGTTCGTAATTAAGATAAAAGCTTTGAGAAAAATATTTCAACTTTAACATGATCCAGTTTATATACATAATATATAAATGTATGCAAAACTATGTACGTAGATACACGTAGAACGTATTAGAAAATTCAATGAAAGAAATTCTAACGAAAAAAACTTTCTATATATTTTAATTAAATTCTTTACTATGTTTATTTCGACGTGCATGACGCGTGTGTGTGATTATTTTTTTTTCTTCTTCTTCTTCTTCTCTTTCTATTTTCAACATTTTGTAGGTGGTACAAAGGGCTATTTCACAGAGAAACAGAGAAACAGAGAGTCGAATATCCACGTTCTTTCTTTTAAGCATACATACACGCGAGAACAAATACACAAACAACTATTTATATATAGTCCATCGTGATAAAAGCAGGAAAAGTCAGTGGGAGTAAAACGACGAGTGTCAAAATGAATATGAGACATTTCTACCTTTGTGTGTGAATTTCGGCTTGCAGGAGACACTCTCGTATGTCTCTTTTTACAAAACTTGGTTGATATTACAAACATCCATCACATATCCGTGGAATCTTCTCGCGACTTAGAAAGAACACGCTGTGATGCATCGCGTTTCTCATACGATTTCCTTTCCTTTTCATCCCCTCACTCCTCCTTTTTCTTCTTCTTCTTCTTCTTTTCCATATTCTTCTCTTCGGTAAAATAAGAAAAATAATAGATGGGGAAAGAGAGGGGGATAGAGAACAAAAAGAAAAATCTCTTTCGTCTTTTTTTTCTATCTATTTCTTTTCTATGCTCCCTCCTCTCTCTTCCCATCCAGAAAAAGAAATGTATGCATCTACACGTATACATATGTAGATTTACATACCCGTAGTTAAATCTCCGACATTTTCTCAAAGTCGATTTTTCATTGCTACGAAATAGAACTTTTCAACAAGTTAGAATAGATATTTGAAAAATCTTTCTATGAAATATTATTTTATGAAATAATTCTGATATCTATGATTTCTTTTCATTTATTTTATTGAATTTAAAATTATAACGTTTACGACAATTTTTAAAACCGTGGGTGATTTCTTACGAAAGATGTGACAATACTACTACTAGAATACGATATCAAGAATCGTAAATAGACTTATATGAATTTTTATAAACGTAAACGTAATTATCTATTCGTCTTTATAAAAAATTTAAGAAAATATTTATGAGATGGTAATATCGTATTCGTCGTTCAAAAATTCGATTAAAGAAAGAATAAGAAATTCATAAAAGTTGGAAGGATGTATGTGATATCAGAGAAACGGTGTCTGGTAGAAAAGAAGAATACGAAAAATACGAAAAAGAAGAAGAAGTAGAGGAAGAAGAAGAAGAAGAAGAAGAAGAAGAAGAAGTAGTAGGTATAGTTTCTAGAAATACCTTTAACAATACGACTTCGAAGATGAAACGAACTTGAGAACGAAACTTTATCGGAGGCCTTTCTGATCGCACTAACGCGAGTTTGAGCGAGATTTCCTACTCGGATGTTCAACAGCACCAACAGAAGAAGCAAAGTCGAAGGAAGGATGAGAATAGGGGAGGAAAGTGGAAGGAAATTCCTACTTACACGAGTACAGCGTAAAGGACGAGGATGAAAACGAGAACGAGAACGACTAACTCGAAGGAAATTCGTGGAACGACCAATGGAAACCTCGTTTCGTGAGAGAACCCTTCTTGAATATACTTGCATCTTTCTTATAAGAAAGAAAAAGGTAGAAAAAGAAAAAATAAAGAGAAGAGAGAGAGAGAAAAAGAGAGAGAAAAAGAAGAATAGGAATAACGGGCTTTCCTATTCTACTCGCTAAAAAGCGTGAAAAGTTTCCGTTTTGGTGGCCAGAAATCGTGTATAAAGTATACGTTCTTTCGCTGTAGCAGTTTCTTTTCTTCGAAAAACAAAGAATATTATAGAGATAGAAAGATAAAGAGTTGATAGTAAGAATGGAGTAGGAGATAGAAATATAGAAATTATGAAAAGACTACTAGACCGCGGAAAGCAGTCTTCAAAATCTTAGATAATTTTTATCTCGAAGAATCCTTCTCAACTTTTCCGAACTTTTCGTAGCACACTTTTGGTACTTTATAAATTTCTCTATTGCAATGAGAGAAAGAGAAAGATAGAAAATATAAATATATATATATATATAATATAAAAATAAAGAAAAAGAAAAAAGGGGGAAACGAAAAGGATAGTCGAGATGAGAGAAGGGTTTCTTCGTTTAATTCGTTTTAAGTTTGTATACAAAAAGCACTCAATGTTTTCTATCATCCAAGTATTAGAAGAGTTTTTTCTCTTCCCTACCCCCTCTCACCACCACTACCACCACCATCCATCCCTTCTCAGGCTTCTCCAGCAACCCTTTTTCCTCGCTCCTTTTTCTTTTTAGGAAACGTTGAAAATTTGCCTCGTATTTTTGGCGGATCATGCGGAAGATAGAATGTTTGATGTTCCATTTCTCAACTACGTGTTTGCTTCCTTCTACCTTCTACGAGGAAACCTACTTTACTTCTATATATATATATCTCGTTTTCTCCTCTTTATCTTTCATTTTTCCACTCAATCTCGACTTCCTTCCTATGCTTTTCGTGCAACGCCAGCAAGTCATTTCTATGTTATATCAACGGACCGATAATATCACTCGCATGATTGCACTACTCTGTAATTTTCTATAACAAAGCAGAGATTTGTTGTATTAGAAAAAGATTGGTATCGATAATAAGCTAGTTATATGGTTTTTATTAATTTATATTATAGTATTTATTACATATGGGTATTTATTACAAGAGGAAAGAAATTCTAGATTATTTTTACACGAAAAGTGTATTATTTGAATGGAAATATTGTCCATTGAAAATGTTAGATTCAACAAAAAAAATAGTAGAAAAGAGAAACGAATATATAAGCGATATATCGATAGTAACGAAACGTTGAAAAGTTTATTACGAAGGACAAAAAAGGTTTTTTACATAACAAAAATTTTAACTAAAAAAACTATGCATGCATTTTAAAAAAAAAAAGAAGAAAAATAATAAAACGAAATAATTTCGTTGTTAAAATAGAAGAACATATTCGAACGTACGATGAGTCTATTAATCGTTGATAAAAATATTCGCTGATGTAGGAAATGGGGCTCGAAAACGACATACGATTGAAATTTATCGTATTACACGTGTAAACTTTCCTAACGAGAAATTTGTAACTCGGGTTTATGAAGAGTTAACGTTTATTGTAAAATAGTTGATTCGATTTAAACGAATCGGCAATATGACGACTGTCGCGTTTTCGCTATTTCGGTAGACTGTTTCGTATCGTTAAAAAAAAATCGAATAAATGGTACAGTAAACAATGATTCAGTTGTTAACGATAGCAATAAATATTGTCTTTTCATTAACAATATCGATCCGTCGTGAGATACTCCCATAACGAATATTTTAATAATAAATATAAAAAGACTCGTTTTTCGAACGATACAATTGAACGATATATATCGTAAATAGAAAGAATATCAAATAAATTTGTTCCGGTTATAACAAAATATTGTAATTTGTGATAGCATAACGTTATCATTTAATTTAGCTTTTTTCCCGTTGAAATAACGAATAAAATATTCATCATTTTAAACAATCGTCGTTCGATCATAATCTTTTCATATTTATTGATCGAGCATATTTATTTTTTTGTTATTAAATTTCCTTTATTTTTAATTCACGATTCTTTTTAACGTTTTCATCGATGTTTAAAAAAAAAAACAACAACAAAAAACTAATAAAATATAAAAATCATCGAAATATACGCAAGTGTTCATTTATTGAAAAAAGCAAAACAAAACAAAAATACGATAAATGAAAAGTCTATCGTAACGAATGAAAAACGTCAATTCTTTACGGTCGAGTTTGCTTTATAACAATGGGGAAAAAGCTGTGTCACTTTTTATGGAAGTTGGCAAAGAATTGTTTGATGTCGAAATGAAATTTAAAAATCGTTGGTAAAAAAATAAAAATAAAAAATTGAATAAGAAATAGTATTTTTTTAATAGAAATTGAACTAATTCGTTCGTTTTCGTTTCGTTTCGTTTCGTTTTGTTACGTTTATATCTGTTAAGTTTATTCGTTTAATAATTTAGTATTAAACTTAGGTATACAAATTTGTATTTTTATATGTATATTTATGTTAACATATAATATGCGTGTGGATGTGTAGACATACAAGCTTTGTGGTTTTCATTATTCGGTTTCTATTCTTCGTTGATTTACACTAATCATGTGCACACACACACATATATGTTACATATATATACTATTTACTATATACATCTGTAAAGAGCCGCATTGTTCGGATTTACAATCTGTATTTATGACGTTTGACTACCAATGCAACCATCCAATTTTGATTCATTGTGTACAATCGAGCTTATGTTTATGGTCATTTCACTCAAGCTTCGGCGAAGCTCTTGTAGCGACATACGAATCAACTATTGGTTTAATAATCCCTTTGTTTAGAATGAAACAAATCTGTATCACTAGCTTTATACATGTATTTATGCATATGCGTATGCGTTTGTGTGTTTTTGTGTGTACCATTCGTACAATCAAGTCTAAATGCACTTTATTTAAAACAAAAAGATTGAGAACGATAAAAACTGTTAACTTATTTTCAATCATTTCTATTTTGTTTAAAAATATTTTGAGAAGAATCAAAAACGTTTATTATATATACAGTAAATAAAAATACATAAAATTGTATATATAGTATAAATAAAAAAGAAATATATATGAAAAATCTGAGCTCATAGGAATATTATACTCGTGCATTTTATTCGCATTAACGAATATGGCATGCAGTGTTATTTTTCAAAAATGGAAAAGCCAATGTTCGAATATATACATATTTATCGATGTATCCTGTGCGCTAGAAAAAGTTTTGACATTCACGAATATACATACATAGATGCATTTTATACGTGGATACATGTGACATTTAGAAAAGGATAATAAATTCTGCTTGTATCTGAATAAAGACTGACGTAAAATTTTGGGGAATTTCGTCGTAGTTTTTATAAACGAAAATGAATTATATCGTTAGATAAATATTACGAACTATTTGAAATTTTTCTTAGGAATGTTTTTTATCGAATACTATCTCACGAGTGCAAATACGTGCAAGTAATAAATTAAGAAACTGAATACGAACAACAGCAAGATATGTTGTAAAATTTGAATTCGTGTAATGAATTCAATCGTATAATTTAAAATTTAAAATAGTATTTTTATGTATTAATAATGTATGTATTATTTCGTTATACTTAATGTATTATATTTTTTATGCAAAGTATAATAGTATTTTCTTATAGAATAAGAGAATATTACAAATTAAATTCGAAAAATAAAGGCACGAGAAAGGTTCAATCCAACAGTTGTTCGGTATGAAGTAAACATCGAAAAAGTAGGAAAGTATATGTATATTCCGTTGAATAGTTTAAATCGGATATTGTTCGTACATTCTCTATAATATAGTATTCAGAAGCTTAAGGATACTAGTTCACTACGTTGCTGTCGTCATGGGCTAAAGATAAGAAGAAAAATTTATCGTCGTACGCGAGGAGACGAAAGAAATAGACATAGGATAGAAGTAGACCCAAGAACACGACTACCATTTTCGATACATCCATTAAATTTTCAGTATAGTTCCCTTCCTAGTAGGACTTAGAATATCGATAGATCGAGATGTGAAACCTTTTGGGAATTTAAATTCGTGTGCACGGGGAAGATCGGGAAGAGAAAACTGGAGCTTCAAATCGAAAGATTAGATTTTATCGTGGAGACGAATAACTTTTACTGTGCCATTCGATTTTTGAATAGATAAACGATCGTTGAGAAAATAAGGAACGACGAAATTTTTATCGAACGTTCGTAAAAAAGAAGAAAAACGAAAGAGATGAAAAAAAAAGGAAGAACGAATTATGTTAATTAAAAAATTGGACATTTTTTTCCTCTCTCTTTATTTTATTTTTTTTTATTTTGCGAGAGATAATAAAAAGCATTTATTCGAATTAACCTTGGATGTATGAGAAGCGTGATAGAGGTTAGATCGATTATTAATCGTAAATGATCGGTGGCATAATCAAGCCCACCATTAAATTACCACCTACGAATGCAATTTGCAAGCGATCGTGCATCGACCACTAATTAGGCACGAAGGTAATTGGTACGAACAACTTGATCCGTCGACAAGCTGTATATATCCTCATTTCACCTTCTACAATGTTGGAAAATGATACCGAATGATAATCGTTATTTTCAATGTAACTTCGCTAATTAAATTCTAATGCTAATTATAAAGGATTTAATGGTCAAGGAAATTGGGACATGTTGATACGTTTTCCAATTCTCTATGTTTATTTTTATTAATTATTTACAAAAAAAATATACCAAAATCCTGTTTTACAAATCATAAGTTAAATTTTTGAACAAATACGTGCTCGTTAAATTAAAAAAGTTTTATCTGAACGAATATATCAATTTACCCTAATCTCTCTCTCTCTCAAAAAAAAAAAATAGAAAAAGTTTCGACTAGAGTGAAATATAATTAATAGGATAATAATTAAAACAAAGTTTACTACCCATGCAAATTGTAAGGGGAATTTCTAAGTGATTACCATGACTGTATTTCATAGACAAACCTGTATCACTGGTGTTTCTGGTTTAGGAGAATGTCCTATGGGACAACATACAGTTTCGTAGATTCTCTCTCGACTTTGAAGCATATAATACATTTACCGAGAAATATACGTATGTATTCGATTCTCAGAGATTATCTTGATATGATTGTAAATTTTGATCATAAATACAACACGATTGCATTATAGAAACGTTAACCAATCACTGTTAACCATAACGTAATGCTTAACTCATATACACATTGCTTTAATCATAGACAAGTATGTTCTCTCTGTTTAGGTGTTAATGTTCCATTGGACTATAAAGTTCCTTCGTGATTGGTCTATCAAATTTTGGTTTTGAATTTTCAGGATTTTTATTAATACAATTCATTCCAAATATTCGAATTATTTCTTTAATCAATCGAGTTTCCAAAATACACGCATTCTTTGGATTAAATAGCAATAAAAATATGTACAGAATTTTTAGGATTTGTTTGTGATCGATAATCATTTATTTAAGAAATTTGAATTTTTTTTTGTAATTATTATATAAAAATAAAAATAAAAATATTGTATAAAATGTTTGTAATTTAAAATATTTGTCCTTTTATTAAGAAAATTACTACTGTTCATTCTAGAAAAGAAAAAGTTTTCTTTTTAATACAGTGGCAGTTTATTCGAGCAACCAGTAACCTAATACTAACAAAAATAAGAAATTTTAATTTAAGAGATTTCAATTACCATTATTATTAGCTTTCTTTCTTCACTCCCCCTTCCTTCACTCTCTTTCTCTTTCTTTCATTTTATGAACAAAGAAAAAAAAATATATTTGATTCTTAGTACGAGTTATTTATTTACTCAACTGTGATAACGTTAAACGTATCAAAAGCAAATATAAATAGATAAAAAATATGATTAAATAAGAAATAAAAAACAAATAACGAAAAGGTATAGATATTAACGATACGAAATAAAATGGATAAAGAAAAGATGGTTTAAGTTAAAGATTTGAAAAGTATTTTTCAAGTTTAACACTGGCAATGACACTTTGTCTCCTCACTCGAATAACAAGAAGAAGAATACGAAGACAAAAAAGAAAAGAAAAAAAAAGAGAGAACCACTGGTCGAAGGGCTCGAAAAACACTTTTACGTTTCCCTAGAGTTCTTCATGCTCAACTAACACGATCCTTGTCCTTGTCCTCCTCCTCTTCCTCCTCCCACCACTCACTCAGAGTCCTCTTCTCAACCTCTTCGCGATATTGAAATTCGTGTCGCGAATAAAACTTGGATATTGAGAAAGAAAGAGATAAAGAATGTAAGGAAAGAAAAAGACCATTTAAAGAAGAACAAAGAAAGTCGAAGGGTTTCGGGGATAGGAGTTAAGAGAATGGGGGAAGAAAGAGGAGGAGGAGAAGGAGTAAGGAGAAAAGTAGGAAACTGAGGAAGAGGTGGATATCAAACGAATCTTCGAGAGGAAAGAGGAAGAAATATTTATCTTTCTATCGTGTGTTCTTCTTTTCTATCTCACTTATTTCCTCTTATTGGGGATGGGGATGGGGATAGGGGAGGAGAAAGAGGAGAAAGAGGGAAACTTCAAGACTTGAGATTATACTTTTCCTCTCTTCCTCTCTTCCTCTCTTCCTTTCTCTCTCTTTTCATTTTTATTGCTCCATTTCTATGTTACTTCTTCATTTTTATTTTTATTTATCTTTTTAAACATTAACTTTTGAAGACAAAACTGTCTGGATAAATAATACTTATGTACATATATGGATTCTAAATTGCAGTTTATGAAAAGAAAATATTGTTCATCCTCGTAAGAATTGAATCAATAATTTATTTTACGAGTAAGGTCATATTGTCTAATGATTATTCAACATTTAGTTATATTTCGTTATTTCAAATATTCGTTTCATTAAATTGTGCATATTTTTTTTTACGGATTCGAGTGACTTTCCTATTAATATTTTTCACATTATTCAATACTTTTTAAAATCAACAGAACACGAATTTTGTTTTTTTTCGAACGGGTCGCCTACCAATTTCAGTAACTGTGACCACGTTGTATGAATTTGATGATATAAAAGGGTGATCTAAAGGGACCTAGAGTAATCTTTTTACGTGGTTAAGCTATTGATTCAATTTTCAAACTATTCGTGTTATTAAATTACCTTCATTTTATTTTATTTTATTTTATTTTATTTTTATTTTGAAAAATCGAGATATTTCATGTCCAGGGAACGCGTAATTAAATTTTGTTCATTTAGTGTGAAATAAGACGATCAAAGGAAATCTTATCTTTCAAATCGTATTTAGAGAATTCTTGTCTAATTTTGTTATTTTTATTCTATTATAAATATTTAACCTATCCCTCACGTGACCAGAGTTCGTATGTAGTATGTTCCTCTTTGATTTAATGATGCGATGCTATATACGTTAACTTGTTGCTAACTGTGGTAACAAGAGACTCCAGTCACGTTTGAGAGAACTTTGAGTGTGTTTACTTATAGTGGTCACATAATAATGATTAAATATCTTTAATTAATTATACTCTTATTCATTATATTTATAATCATAATTATAAATTTTGAAATTATTTTCAAGTTTGTCAATGTTTCCATTTTTTTTTCTTCTATTCACTAAAGAATCGTTTATTTTTTTTTTTATATATATATATATTAAAAAGTTCAAGATAATTTTTCTAATTTGGAAAAAAATCTTATTAAATTAAATATCAATCTGAAATAGTTTAACACACACACACATTTATGATTTAAAATGATAAATAATTAGAAATCAAATCCATATCGATTTCCTTTCATAGACGATTTAAAACTGAATTATAGGTAAAAGGATCAAAATCGAACAGAAGATGATAGAAATGAAAAAAAATATTATTTCGAAAGAAAAAGACTGTGATAAGGTCGAAAAGAATTTTTTTAAAGAAGGAAAATGATTGGAAGGAAATGGGAAGATACCGAAGAAAAGTTTGCAACGTGCCTTAGGATGATTCGTCCTTGAGAAGATCCAAGTTAGATTAAGAAGAAAAATGAAGAAAATCGGGATATGGTAGGAGGCAAAATAAAAAAAAAGAGAGATAGACAAAGAGAAAGAAATATATAGATTGGAAGGAGAGAAACTGTTATTTTATCTTCCTTTCTTGAATCCTTCATTTATCACAAAGCCGATCCATCTCGTCAGCTTGCTTTGCAAAGCCGCCGGTATTAACGTCAGCTGTGGAACATCCACGTGATATTATAACATCGATTAATAAGCATAAGTTAATGATATTAATTAATACAACTTTTCATTTTATTTTTTTCTGTTTATATAATTTATTTCTATTTTCTTTTTTTCCTTTTTGTATTTTTTTTTTATTATATTTCATTCTATATCTTTTATTATTTTACTCTCTCTCTTTTTGTGTTTACTCGTTTAATTACAAATCTTAATGACTAGAAAAGAGTAACGCGTTTACAATTCATCTCTCATTACATTAAAATCTTAATTAAAATTTTTTCTTTTGAAAATGTGTGTGTGTGTGTATGTTTGGTTGTAGTTTTGTCTATGTATCGTATACATATATGTATATGCAGTTAAACGCGCAACGAAAAAGGAGAGAATAATTTAAACATTTTTCGCGTTTATGTAACTTCTTTTAAATTTATTTCTGTTCATATTTTTCAAACGTGCAGTAGGAGATATAACAGAGAGTATTATTTTTTGTCAGAACGATATTGTAAACAATGTTATTGAGTAAAGCCGGGGAGTTCCGTGTAAACAAGCGTGTATGTAAACGAACTATGAGCATCTACAGCGAAGTATTACAAGGGTTAATGTTTTGTATACATTTCAGCGAAACGAACGTCGATCAATACTATCTCTCGGCATATTTTTTATCTTCTTTCAAAATTTGTTAGAGTACAGCGTATATTTTTCAATTCCTATTTTTATAGATCGTTTAGTAAGATATAGAGATTATTGAATATATTTTATTGCACGAATTAATAGTTGACTGTGAAAAATGTTCATTCGCAAAATTGTTTATTCTCAAATCCGTTAGTTCATATAAATGTTGTCTAAATAGTGTTTTATAGCATATAAGGTTTCCATATATACATCGTTAAATTTATTTTATCGTACAGATTTTACTATCAGTTAAATTTGAAATAGTTTATTAAAGGTTATTAATTTTGGAAATTTTTGTATACGTAAATTATACATACATATGGTATTTCATAACGTTTCTAGATATTCGTTCAAATATTTAATTCACAAAATTCGTTAATATAACTCGTTATTTATAACTCGTTTTAATTAGTAATTATTATAAATAAATATTTCAATATAACATATGATATTATATATCGTAAAATAGAATAATCAAAGAAATATATTATTTTCTAACATATTAATTTCCGTTCATCATCGCTTATGATCATTATTTCCGGTCTTCGAAGGACCCAATTTAAGCTCTAGGATTGAAACTATTTTGCAAAAGCTTCGTAGAGAATTTCTCGATCTTCCTTCTTGGATTCAAGGATCGGCAATCTATCTTGTCGAATTACATGTTTAACGTGGACAAGCCGGAAATTAATTTTCATCGTAAGGGAGTTAGAATGTACGTGTATATATCGAAGTGACATGCTTTGACGTTTAAAGGCAAGATAACACGCTATACGTATACATACATCCTAATCGATACCGTTTCTTTCGATTGAAAATGTTAACAGCTTTATCTGTTCGTTATATTCCCCTTTGAAATACTTTTTGTATAAATCATCAAACTACCTTTGGACATTATCAGCAAGAATTACATGTACTCTAATATCATTTTCTCAAAAAAATAAAATAAAAAAAAAACACAATGAAGTAAGGTAAAGTAAAAAAGTCAAATTGTTTTCTGACCGAGAACACAAAAGCAACGGTTAACCGTTGCTCCTAATTCGCGTTTGTTCTTTTACGAAAGACAAATTTCACCTGTGCACATTCACATACATATGTGTATGTGTATGTCTGTGTGTACGATTAAATTCTCATTACCAAGAAACAAGCTCCCTGCGATAACATAGTTCGTCTTTATTTTAAATTATTTTTATCATCCTTTACAGAATCCACTTTAAAGAGAATACATATACATATATATAGTAATTAATAGGCAATTGGATAAGAGAGAGAGAAAGAGAGAGAGAGAGAGAGAGGATTTTTAGTTCAAAGAAAAAATTGTTACAGTGGAAAAGAAGAAAAGTCAAAGTGTGTGTATGAACACATGTGTGTGTTTAAAATGATAAAATAATAAATAAGAAATTAAGAGTACTTTTTCGTGTATATTTTTTTTACGGATCTGTGTATATGCGTACGTGTGTTTCTGTGTGTTAAGAGAAAAAGAGAGATAGAGAAAAAAGGAAAAGGAAAGGAAAGAAGTTTCGTAATCGAGATCTAACGCGAAAATACGAGCTGCAATTTAGCTAGGAAAACGGTGTATTCTTTCTATCTTTATTTCTTTATATCCTTCTTCTTTTTCTTCGTTTCGTTTATTTTTTTTATTTTTTTTTTTTTATTCGAGGTACGGTTAATGACGTTCACAGGGAGCACAGATCGCACAGCCAATTTCATGAAGTTACGGTTAAGAATAGAACCTTTGTGATATTTTATTACGTCATTTCGTTCTAATTTTGCGACTATGGCAATGCCTCGGATGAACGATAATACTTTAACGTTTCGATATAAGATTTTCTTAAAGCTGTAAGAGAAGAGAGGAAGAGGAGAAAGGAGAAGAGAGGAGGAGAATTTCTCTTTTTATTTCTCCTCCCTCTATTTCTTTCTCTTTCTTTCTGTCTTTCTATCAGTCTTTTTCTTTCTTGATGAAGTACATACTTCAAGTTTATATCCCTTTCATCGTGTCTATGCGATTTCAAAGTTAAGTGAACTCGTGATAGTTTGATTTTTAATGGACAATTTATCTTAAGAACACTTTCCTATTTTACGTCTTTTTTTTTATGTATTTGAGAAAAATCTACGTAAGAAGGTATGATATTAAAAAAATATATATATAGAGAGAGAGAGAGTTGGATAGATGGATAAATAATTGTTTATATTTTTGATAAAAAATGAACAATTAATATTTGCATCTCTGAAGCGATGAAATATCGACGCGTTTGAAAATATTAATATTTGTTTTCTTTTTTTTCTTTCTTAACTTTGTTTTAATTAAATTTTATTCTCAATCTATCGAGTATTTTTCAATTATAAGAAATATATATAACAAATCGTGCTGAAGTAAAAACAAAAAACAAAATCGACTTTGAATGATTGACAGAATTGATTGATCGTTTTATTACTCGCCAATTATTTTTCGTCTTCCTTCGTGCTTTTATTAAACTTCTATTGTTTTGCCCTTTCTTCTTTTTTCCTCGTAAGTACAATTCGAAAAAGAGAAAGAGAAAATGATATTACTCGACAATTCATACTTTCTTAGTGTTTAATTAGAATATACTAAAAATTAGATAGTTTTAACCTTCGTTCTTAAAAAGATAAATTTAGATTAGGATAAATAATCTAAATTCTATATTTTAAAAATATTTATTGAAAATTATTTTCGATTAGAAGAAAATAAAATTTTGTATTTATTTTTCATTAAATCTTCCGTTCCATTTAACGTTAGTTTACGTATCATAAATTAACTGGAAAATGGTTTACTTATTGAATTATATTAGAAAAGTATCGAAGGGTCGGTGGTAAGCATTAAATCTACTTCAATTAATCGAACCGTCAGACGATCTACTTCAAGAAGTCAGCAAATTCCAAAGGAAAGGGAAACAAGTAAGTCTCTGCTCATAGAGATTGGATAAAAAAAAGAAGAAGATAGGAAAGAAATTGGGAAGGGAAGGAAAAAAAAGGGGGAAAGACGATCAAAATGATCCATCGATTCTATCGGCCTTCTTGATAAGCGAGAAAAAGAGAAAAACAGGAGGATTTCTTACTCAAGATGGGAGAATCGAGAGAAAGAACGATAGAGAAAAGAATTCTTTCTTTCTTTCTCTTTTTTTTAGTTTCTTTTTGTTCAAGATAACTCACTGAGAGACTCCATTAAACTTTCAATGCATGATTTATAATAGATAATATCAAGAAAAAATATTCTATTGTCTGTTTCAAGCGAATATTGAAGCAAAATTAAATTTAAATTATCGCATTGTTTGTATATTTTTACGTTAAGCGTTATTATCTCTTGTAATTGTTTCATTTTCAACATGTAGAAATGTTATATTATTAAAAGATTCAAAATTAAAATCTGTCATATATTTTCAATATGAAAATATTCTGACATTTTATTATAATATTTGTATACATGAAATAACGTTCTGAAATTTGTCAAATTTTAATCTGTATTATATTTATCATAGAAGATAAATAAATTATTATAGAAATTCTTTCAGAAATAAATATAAAAAAATAATCATGTAACATACGTTAACACGTATGCATATTTTAGATGCAATAAAATAATTCCATTTACTCGGATAAATCTCGAAGTTATACGTGAACGTATAACATCGCTGTATGTTTCATCGTAGAATAGAAAATCTCATATTCGTGTGGAATTTTCTCGCTTCGTCTGTTTTACATCGTCTATGTAATTTAAAGATTCTTTCTTTTTGAATAGGTCCCGATAAATTCTAGTAATATTCAGGTAGAAAACGAGAGAATAAAATAATACCTAGGAGAGAGATAAGAAATGTTTCTTGTTCTATTATTTTTCTTTTTCTTTTTATTTTGATATTTTCTTCGATGGGCGTGTTGACGCGTTTCGTCGTATCTCTCTGAGAAAAGACGGAAAGAGAGAGAAAAAAAAAGTAAAGAAGAAAGTAAAAAGAAAAAAAAAAAGGAAAACCAAGAGTATTCACATCAGTTGAGAAATTCATTTTTGAAGAAGCTCTACCATATTTGGTTCGTCTTTTTCTGGGATTAAAAAATTCCAACGAGAAAAGCCTCGTCATTCCTCAATGTCGGTCGGTGTGTGTCTTCCCTTGTTCGAAGCTTATCCTTCGAAGAGGTACGATATCTTGAAAGCTATCTTGAAAGCTATCTGAAATGACGATGAGCCGAGTAAAGTGCCAAGAAGAGATCGCTTGGATTTGTGCTAAGAAAAAAAGGAAAAAAAAAAAAATAGAAAAGAAAAAAGTATTGAAAGGAGAAAGCTCGATGGACGTTTGCTCTTATACACACCTACTTGTATACACCTGTGTACGTACGCACATATAATATACTCATCACAAGATATGATAAGAAAGAGATAAAACCTAAACACACACAAGAAAAATATAGAATCAAATTCGCGTACGTGTTTACTTTTTTAAATATTATTTTTCTTTTTTCTTTTCTTCGTCAACTTTTTTGATAAATTTTCTTTTACGTTAGATTAGATAATAATTACAATCATCTTAGAAAAAGTATTATTATTGTTAACATACATTTAAAAGTATTATTAATAAATAAATTATGTTTGAAATCGAATAATGAAATAAGGTTGATAGAAAACGGATAATATTTTGAAATCGAATGAAGAAGTATTAGATGACTCTCGTTCTGCCATAAGAGCATAATATGCGAGCTATTCGATTAAAGAAAAGTTAAATTCAATCTCCTCGACTCTGGCTGAGTTTCTAAAAGCGTCGAGATCTCGGACGTTGAACACATTTACCGAACCTCGTGCTAAGTAACTCTTTATTTGAATTTTTTTTATTTATTTTTGCTTTAACTTTCTTTTTTTTTTTTACTATTAAAAAGTAACTTTACTTTTTCGTCGTACGCGAACCAACACGTCGTTAGATTTTGAATACTTTTTAGAAACGTTTCTTTCTTTTTTCCTATGAAAGAAAAAAAAATATTGATAAGAATAACCCATGGAAAATCATTTTTGCTTTAGATTAAAATCACTAAAATATAGACTAAATTACTATCATCTTGTTTTCAATAATTTATTTCTTTTTCGTATTGAAATAAGAGAAAGAAGTTATACTCAATAAAATGTTACTTTTAAATAATATCTTTTCTCTTTATATAATCTAAAATTATTGATGAAAAAGAAAACTATGGAAAATAATATTGTTTCACTTGGTATCAAAATATTCACAACCTTTTTTAAATAATTCTATTCTCTTTGGTTCTCAAATTATGAAGAAATTCTACTCGATAAATTTTACTCGAATATTTTATTCGATTATTTCTACTTTCCATGGAACTTAATATTATTGTGAACAAATATGAAAAAATAATGTTGTCTCGTGTGTATCAAAATATATATTTCCATGTTTTTAAGTAATTTTTTCTTTTTTTTTATTCAGTATCCAAATAACAGCAAACGATACTCGATGAATTTTTTACTCTCTCGGGGATATAAATTTGTCAGAAATTATTTAAAAATTCATTGATAGTCGAATCGATTATTTTTTAAATAATTGCACAGATATTCAATACACACATTGCAGGAGAGTGTTTCCTTACTTTAAACACAAATCGATTTCCGATATACTCCGAGAGTAGAACAGTTTGGAATGGTATTAAATCCAATATCAGAGAGAAGAGTTTGATATCTCTCTCTCTCTCTCTCTCTCTCTCTCTCTCTCTCTCTCTCTCTCTTGTTCGTTCGCTTTCTATTTGAACGAATTTAATGACGTTAAACGCGACATTTAATGTTACTTATCGAACACCTTCATGAAGTATTCCTTTCAATATTTCACGTTCACGGTGTATTAGATATAAGATTAATTGTAAGATCGGGGGGTAAGGTAAAGCTTTTAAAGTATAAGTGGAAATTCGTGTTCGCGTTAGTTATTGACATTTCTAGAAAAACGCTGACTTTACTGACTCGTTAGAAAACTCGTAGAAATGTGTAAAAAAAAAGGGGCTAGGAAACGTGATATAGAAAAAGAAGTAAGTATTTATTACGATCTGACTTTGCGATTGGTGGGTTAGGATTAGGGGTATTTTTTTCTTCTTGGCTTTTTTCATTTACATATCCAAAAAGATAAATGTGTTTACGAATGTAAAAAATACAAAGAAAAGTAGTAGAAACTTTCTCTCTTTTTCTCTCTTTCTCTCTTTCTCTCTTTCTCTCTGTTCTATTCATTTTTTTCTTCCTATTCGTTTTTTATCAATAAATTTCTCTTTGTAAAAAGTTCAATCAACGAATACGTTTCCGCCGATGCCCTTTTTTTCTGATCATTCAACCATACGCGTTGTTCACTGTTGTAAGGATTTCGGCGATATCAGCTTTCAGAAGCAAGGTTTTTACGTAAAATTCGAAGCTTTAGAAAAGAAAGAAGAGGTTGGTAGATAGGCAGGGAAGTGGAAGGTTTTAGAGGAAACATACAATACCATCTACATACGTAAAAAGCGTTTCCTTGTAAATTATAAATAAAAAAAATTCCCATGAAAAATTCGTCGAGTGGATGAGAACGGATAAAGTAAAAGATAGGAAAAAAAGGAGATAGAAAGAAAGAAGAAAAGGAAGAATGGAAGAAACAGAGAGAAAAATAGTCAAACTCTCTTGTCCTGCATAAGGAGATTCGCATTATTGTGCATGTTGAATGAGAGGAAGCAAATGGAAGTCCGAAAGGGGCTGGATGTTAAGAGGGTAAGAACGAGGAGTAATGGGAACGGGGATGATATGAAAATTTGATCAGAAATGTATGAGGAAAGGTATGTACGTCCGGAATCGGAAGTAACCTTACTCTCATCCCGAGAGATATACTTCACTGAACGACGCCAACGAATTCATCTAAACGGAGTTACGAGCATGTCGAAAACGTGAATTATGCGAATGTTGAAAGAGACAGGATTGATTTTTCTTTCAATTATTTTTTTAATGTTTTTTCTCCTTCTTTTACCTCTTACTTTGTACATTTTAATTAAATTCTTGTACCTTTTCCTTCTCTTCAGTATGGAGTTAATTTCGTAAAAATTTGATTTTTAAGAAATAAAAATATAGGAAATATTGTAAGTTTGTAGATGCGTGATTCCACCGCGTTTCGTTTTTATTTTTATTTTTTATTTCGAACGAAATTGGATTGGAAAACGAACGTGCCTGTATCTATCCATTTATCTAGCTTTCTATCTATTTAGATTTTTTTTACTGTGGAATATTATTTACTTTAAGTAAATTATTCTATCATTTTAGAATATTTCATTTTATAAATATATATATATATATATATAAAAAGAAAGAAGGAAATATTTTAAGTTTTATAAGATTCATGATCTCATTGATTTTATTTTGAATGAAATTGGATCGGAAAACAAATGTACATTTATTTCATGATTTATTCATCCATCTATCTGATTTAATATTTATCTACCTTAAGTAAATGATTCTATTCTTTTTAAATATTTGATTTTTTTTAACATATAAAAAAAGAAGTAAATATCTTGTAAGTTTGATAAAATTCGTGGTTTTCTTTTTATTTTTTTCTTTTCATTTCGAATGAAATTGGATCGGAAAAACTAGCGTACATTTATTTCGTCGGTCTATCCATCTATCTATTTATCTATCTATCTAGCTAGCTTTCTATCTATCTATCCAGCTATTTTTCTTGTATATGTACAGAAACAAATACCTTGAAGTCGTAGATAAAGAGACGATAGTATAGGAAAGTAAGAAATTTTGTTGGATCAGAAGGAATCTTTGAGTACATAAATCGCAATGCCGCAAAGAGTTTCACTCGGTTTCTCGTTATTTCAACCAAAAGATATATCAAAGGAGATTTACGTTTAACCAACGTTAACGGTGGTAACGTTTCACGTAAGGTTTCTTCGTTTGTTTGTTTCAGGCCATTGCTGAAGCAGATAAAGAACTCCGCTGAGTCTCATATCGTCCTGGACTGTTCCACCGAAAGGATTTACGACGTGTTGAAGCAGGCTCAACAAATAGGAATGATGAGCGACTATCACAGTTACCTCATCACTTCTTTGGTAGGTACTTCAATTAAATACGACTTTCTTTTTCGTGTTTACGAGTTTCCATTTCTTCTTTCTACTCTCCTTTTTCGTTGCTCCCCTCTCTCTCTAACTCTTTTTCTCTGTCTCTTAAATATTTTTTAGAGGACATCAACACGACTTTATTTTCAAGTCACACGAAATCGTCTGCCCTGTTATTAATTCGATTTAATTTATTAAATTAATTAAATTGGTCAATTTACGCACAATTCTATTCATTTCAAATTAAGTAACATTTATTTTCCACAAAATTATTCACGAATAATTATTCTATTAGTCATTATTAAATAAGCTACTTTAGCAAAATCTTGTAAAATATAATTACCCAAAGTATCTCGAATAGAAATAAAGTTCTACCGGTTTTTTCTTTATAAATAAAAATCTTTGAACGAATGTAGATTTATTTCTTATTCTTTTGAGATATATCTTATAGATAAAATATATTTATTGTTTATGTTCTTTTAACGAGATTTACATTTAGTATAAAGATAAAAGATAATCTTGAAAAGAGATACGAAGATTTGAGTTCATACGAAGAATAGTTCCTTTCCAAATAAATATTCGTAAAAATTGAGGTCGTCATTCGCAATATTCGAGATAGCGTTGCCTGTGAAATCATCCGTAAGAACACGCTGTGGGATCGATTATCGTGGAAGAGAGAAAGAGACAAACAGAGAAAAAGAAACAGAAAGAGAGAGAGAAGGGTAAAAAGAAATGATGGCTTTATATCCTACGTGCTGATCGAAGATTACAACTCTTTGTTTTTTTTTCCTCCTCTAACACCTTTGACATATCGATTATTCGAGTTACAGTTAATCGCATTGAGAGTCTCCAATGATTCATCTCGTTTTACTCATCAAAATTAATCGTGCATAAATTTTCTAACCGAGTACCTTCGTGAAACTACTAAAATATTTCTAATCGATCAAATGAAAGATTTATTCGTTAGCAAAAGATAAAGAAAAAATGTAAAGAACAACCCACAATTGGAGTGAGAGTGAAAGAGAAATTAAACAAATATAAATTTTAATCAAACCGATATTAAACGTTTCTCTCTCTCAACAAAGTTTATAAAATTAATTTTGAAATATATGTGGTTTTTATAAAGTTACAGACAAGTTTACACACATATACACCAACGAGCGTATACGTGTATCAATGTTTAAAATATATAATTGAATACGTAATAGAACGATTTAATTCTTTTTTCATATTATTTCGCTAATAAAATTACTTGATCATTTCATTCAGAAATAATATTTACACGTTTATATTTTAATATTTATTTGATAATTACATAAAGAAGGTAATATTTGTTTTTCCCCACAAATATAGGAGAAATTAAATTACACATTTTTAGAAGTTTAAAAATTCATTTTATTTCAAATATATTATTTTGTATTTTGGAATTGTTTAAATATGCGTATGTACTACTGAAAATGTTTTCCGATTATTTGCTATTTATTTCTCTTCCTATCTCTGTTTATCTTTCTCTCTCTTCCTCTTTCTCTCTCTCTCTCTCTCTTGTTCAAACATATTTTATAATCTCTAGCAAGATATTTTTTATTTGTTAAACAGCGTTGAGAGAGTATTACCGTCAAAAGAATAAAGAAAAATTTTATTCCGCTTTTCCGGCTTTTCTTCGTGTATCTAAAATAGAGAGAGAGAAAGGGGGGGAAGAGGGAGAGAAAGAAATAAAATAAAAATAAAAATGTGGACGGTAGGTGATCGTATTATTCACGGAATAGTGAATCACGATGAGTCCGGTAGTATTCGCGATAAGGCTTATACCAACGAATATGATATATGAACTTATGCTTTTTCCATACTCTTTTACGAAAGATTCTTCCACACGTACAAAACGATTTTCAACGATCATCACGAACAAAAGCATATTTACGATCCTCCTTTTCCCACCGTTATCCTAAAACTCTAAAAACCACATTCTTTAAAAAGCTAATCTGCGAATAAATTAAAAGAGAAAACAAAATTTAATTCGGAATAAATTATTACTACCTATCGTGAAAAAGTATTTAAAAAAGGAAAAGAACTCAAATGAAATTTAAAAAAAATAATATGTGTATAATAATATTATTAATTTCGTTCGCGCAGTTTATTAAATATAACGAGATGAATTCATTAATAAATTTGTCCGCATCGCAAAATTCAAAATGTTTTTGCGAGTTTTATATGTTTGACTATCATTTTGCTTTTTGTTTAACATTTTCTTTTCTTCTTCTTCTTTTTAACTATTTCGAAAAATAAAAAATAGAAAAAGAAGAAGAAGATTTGTGTATTTCAAAGCTTGCCGTAACTACTACCACGTTGAGTACGGTGTACGTGTAACGTAATACCATTAGTACCAACGATAATCCAGTTGGCTGATAGCAAACGAAATAACCGTTGGCTTCTATGTAGGTGGGCTGTTAAAATTTTAAATTTTAAAAAGATAGAAAAAAGTAAGAGAGAGAGAGAGAGAGGGGGAGAGAGAGAGAGAGAATACAAAAACGATTCCAAAAATATGCAGATGAAAAAAAAAATAAAAAGAGAGTGAAAAAAAGAAGGGAAAAGTGAAAATAAAAATTTACCTTGGTTTTCTCTTTGCGCTAGGCTATAAAAAAATAAAAAAGAAAAAACTAGGAGAAAATTGCAAAAATCGCTTTGAGTCACGTTTTTCGTATTTATGTGTATATGTATGTTATGTGTGTATATGTGTATGTGTGTATGTGTGTGTGAAATATATTTTATATATTTTATATACATAAATACATACATACATGTATATATATGAGGATACTGGAGTACTACTTTGAAGCTCCCTTTATTCAACCCCTCCATCAATTTATTTTCTTTTATACTTTGCTAACCATAAGTGGAGAATATATTCGTTAGACGAGTACTCATACGTTGTGAGAAATATAATAATAAATAAATCCATCCCTTTATTAACATAAATATTAATTATTAATATTCCCAATATAAACTTAATAAATGTTAAAAACGTATTTTCCATAAGAAAATACTTATTCTTTCATTACTTAATATAAGTGTTTGGTAAAATAGCAGGGAGGGTGAATAAGGGAATAACAGGGATGAATAATATCGAGGGACGAATATTATACTAATTTTCTCCTTCGTAATAACGTGTAAATTTTTATGTTAAAAAAGAAAAAAGAGAAAAATATTTAAAAAACAACATGGAAAGTAAAAGAAATTCAGGGATAAAATATTGGAGTTATAATTGAATAATAATTAAAGAACGAATTTATGAAAGAAAAAATATATAAAGAAAGATGAAGAGGGAAGATAGGGAAGAAAATTGACAAAGAAGAATGATTGAAGAATTGTAGAAGCAAAAGAATAAAAAAGAAAAAAGGAGGAAGAAGAAGAGGAAAGGAATAAAAAGGTGGTAGAGAGAAAGTTTCGTACGTGTTTCGTGGCAGAATGCTCGATCGAACGATCTTCGCAATTTCCTCGGATTCCCTGTGTCTCACGATATCCATTCTTATCGAAATCTTTCTTCCTGCATCGACGCGGAAGAGTCTCTTTGCGATTTTTCTAAAACGTCTGCCGAGAAACGGAGAAAGAAACATACAAAAAGCTCTGAAAGAAGGGTACATATTTCCTTTCTCGCGGTTTCCCGTTTCGATAAAGAACGATTGTCGGTATTCCAGATTCTTATTCAACGAGAAACACGTTCTTATTATTAGTATTTTGTAAGATCTATTTTTCGTGAAATTATAATAATATAAATATGTAAAGAAAATCGGTACATTAGTATACTAATATCTTCGATTTTCATCATTTGGATTTGACGTGTTATTGACAAAAGACGCAATGTAAATGAGATACATGGCAAACTGAAATTCGGGAGGGTTTATAATGTAGTGTTAGAGAAAATAGATTTTTTTGGTTTCTGAAAGTTAGGTCGAATAGACGGTTTATAAATAAAAGTCAAGTGTAGTAAATTAGACTTTTCGTAGAAAGATAGTTAGATCTGAATTAAGAGCTTTAAATGTTGTTTCTTTCACTTTTTATAGGTAAATTTATTTTCTTTGTAATTAATATAGTTAGTAATGTAAATAATTTTGTAAATGGTTAATTATTGCAAAAAGGAAAATATTGTAAATATGATCTCACTCTTTACGGAGAAACGCAATTACGTCTTTTTTTTAATTTTCCTTTGATCAATAAAAGAAATAATAAGAATCATTATTATATAACTAAAAAAGAAAGGTTTATTTTTTAAACGAGTAGAAAACAAGTGTTCGTAAATATTGATTGAAATATTTGTTTTTAATTGATGGATAAGACCAAACAAAAAAAAAGGGAAAATATCGTTTTGCGTTAAAAAGATAAATTGTAGAACAAAATCAACGATGGAATTTCAAGGAGGATTTAGAACAAAACTAGAAATCGTTCATATTCGAATATTTCGAATCGATTCCCTCTCGAACGATTTTTAACGTTGTAATCTGAAACTAAACGGTCTCGTTTTATCTCCTTGTTTTCACTAAAAAAAAAAAAATAAATTAAAGAAGATATCATTTTGAATAAATTTGTTAATACGTCCGTAATAAGTCAAATTAAAAATATTGTATCTTGAATACGTTGAATACTATTTTAACAATGACTTTTGATCGAGTTTATCCTTTAACGAAGATAACAAACGACGATACAATCCTAAAGTAATTAAAACTGATAATGCTCCCGTGGGAAATACGATAAAAGTCAGCTGGAGAGAAAGAGAGAAAGAAAAAGAGGAGTGGAGGTGGGAGGAGTTTTTCTTTGTAGAGAACGAAAAAAAAAACAAAAAAAAAAAGGATAAAAAATAAAGTAACACCAGTAGGAAAATGGCTACGGTGTGTCTAATAATACTTCATTTTCGGACCGTACTTTTAAATCGTCGCTAACCAGCTGTTTGTCCAGCAAACTATTCTCACGCTGTGCATCCAGCGTTAAATAATTTTTATTTCTTTTTTTTTCACACTCTCACACAATCTCTTTCTTTCTCTCATTGTTTTTTTTTTTTATATCCAAACGTTACTTTCCAAGATGATAAATCTATGATGATTTAGCTTTTTTCGTCTCTAAAACGAAAAAAAAAACAAAAACAATTAAAACGTTCTTTCGTAATTAACATTTTGATCAAGAAACACCGACACATTTGTTTTGATCTACCATTTTTTGATTTTATAATTAACATTATTTGATTTCATTATTTTTTGTGCAAACAACGCGTCATCCCAATTCATTTCTCTTTATTAAACTTTGATAATGAATAATATCGTATTATTGTATCGGGTAAAGTTGATGAAGAATACTTTAAATAAATTAAAGATGAAATTAAAAACCTGGTTGGGTGTATAGGAGAAGAAATTTAAAATCAACCAAGGGCAGGGGTGGAGGGAAAGGGGAAGAGAAGGAAGGAGGATGGACGTATATTTAAATAATCGTAACTTCGCGCAATGTGAAACGATTTATCTCGCGGTTTTCCAGCAGATTTCAATTTAGATCCATTAAAATGTAAATTAGCAAGGGTATTTGTTCAGACGCTAGGACCGGAGGTGTGCTTTCTTCGTAGCTCTTCCTGTTGACTCGTCCTTTACCAACGACCAAAACCTACCTACTAGTAGTAGATGTTGGTAGAACGAACGAGAATGGGGATAGGAAAAGGGGGGTAGTTTACCCCCCCCCCAACCAGTAGATCTGACCTAGGAACGAATTGTTAAGGGTTGCAGTTACCATGGCACCCACTTAATTGCCGTCTCCCTGCGTTAAATGCTCTGTCGGTCTTTAAAAGGAAGAACCGACGGCTAAGAGACTTTCTCTAATCGCTTCTGATCTATCGATTTGGATATTTGGATTGTATCGAATTACTCTATGTTGTTGTTTCTAGAAAGAACAAATTTAATATAATATAAATAATTGATTTACCTTAGAGAAACTTAACAACGATTTCTTCTTTCTTTCTTTTATTAATCAATGCAACAAATTTTCATTATTCTTTATCGTTCGATTATTATGTTATTGTATTTTGTTTTTGTTATCCAGTTTCAATGTTTATTATTTTCTTCTTTATATCGTTTAACTTACATTAAAAATAATATTTTATTTATTTGTTCGATTTAATCGAAAGGTTTGTCAATTTATTTTGATTAATATTGCTATTTATGAAAGAGAAAGAGAAAGAGATAATCGAATTTTCCACGAATAATAAGACGAGCTTAGTCGTAATAATTCTTGAAAAAACTTGACGAGAAATGAAAGGAAATCCGGAATTCAATGAAACGGATTTCGATCAAGATTATGAATGGTGTTATCTTTCAACAGAATGGTCGTAGTAACAACTTCTCAGTCTCTTTCTCTCGCTCCATCTCTTTTCATTATTACAGAATATAATTCAACTTAGAAACTTTCTTGTAAAAAGAAAAATATAACTCAAACTTCTTCTTCCTCTACTTCTACGTTCCATTATAATCATAATTTAAATTCAATTATCAAACTGCATTTATTATTGACTTTATAAAACAAAAATTTAACAATCCTAATTTACACATACAAGCATAACATATTAGGTGGACCAAAAAGTAATGTCATTATTTATTTTTCTTCAACACGATTTAGAAATACACTCTGATTAGTTGATAAATAATAAACAAATATCGATATATCTAGAAATGATATTACTTTCCGGTACACCTAATACTAGCACAAATACGTATATCTATTCAATAGCGATAATTCGATATTACTTAATCGAAACTTATGTTAATGAAACTTACATTAGAGTGAACTTGACAGGATTTAATCACAAGACATGTTTTTGAGATTTAGCAACGTATTATCGGGGAAAACGGTGCTGGTCATTATAGCTGTTATGCTTGTTACGGTTACGACGATTGTTATCATCGTTATGGCTTTCACCGCCATTAAGGTTCTTATTATACCGCGTCTATCAGACCACGTAATAGCTGCGAGTCCAGGTACAGGAGACTACCCTTCGTTCTAGTTACGGTTGTTTAATATCGTCGATGTTAGGTGTATACGTGGAAGACGCCTTTTTTCTTATATAGATTCACGCGTTATATTGTCATATTTCAAACGATCATTATCATACACGGGAGTACCTTGCTAAATCGTTCGTTTCTCCTTAAAACGTATTCGCGTCGTTTCATTTCTAACTAAGTATTAAAGAGATTCGATTATAATAGTAATGCGTTTCTTATACGCTTTTTTCTTTAAGTGTTATTAATTATTATATAATTATAGGAAAAATGGGTAACAAAATTATTCGATATGGGTATTAAATAATTAAAGGAAACAAAAAATAAAAGAATTCATTAAAAAATATATATTATGTAGGATTGTAATTAATCTAGAATTTATTTCATACCTTTCATCGATTGCATAGAACACGCGTGAAACGAATTAAATTTTTTTTTATATCTAATTAAATCGTAAAATTTTTTAATTTTAAATTTTAAATTAAAAATTTTACGAGGGGATTAAAAATTATCTATAATTAAAATTTATCTACATATATATATGTTTTTATATTTTTTATTGAGATCGTATAGATCATGTATATAACGAAATATATTTTCGTACCATTGGATTGTCAAATTTAAATGAAAAATTTTCCGAGAGAGTTAGAGGTAAAAAGTTTTCATACTTATTGTAGTTTCGTATAGATAATCATTTGTTGTTAGGCCAAATAAATTGTTTAGTATCCTTTTTTCTTTCTATTGTGGAATTAAATAAAAACCGGATTATTTTGTATATTATATATTATATATAGGTATATACTAAAAATAAAAAAAATTGACGATAATAAAAATCGATTAGGCTAGTTTCGTCTCATCTGAGTTTTCCTTTCTCTTCACTTTTATCGATCGCATCGATATCGAGAGCGTCTGAAGTGTCGTCGAGGGAGAAACCAAGCTGCGATTGGCCTACTTCTGTTGGTAATCGACGAGAAAAATCGTAAGTCTCCTCGTAAGGCGGAAGTTGCGAACTATTCTTTCCCTCGGAATTATCATCGCGGTATTTGACATAAAAAATTACAAAAATACGTTTATACAATATAGAAAAAAGAAATCTCGTGTCTCGTTGTCTTTTACAAATCAAGAAAGTTTCTTAAAAGTTCGAACTAGAAAATAAGAGAGAGAAGGTTAAAGTTTTCCTAATGATTGTTCGAAAAAAAAGAAAGAAAAAATTTTTCGGTACGAGGTCACACTTGATATTGCTTCGCCTTTTTATTACAAAAAGGAACCAATGTTAAAAACGACAGAGAAATGAAGAAAAAAAAAAGGAGAAAGATGAGAAAAGCTAAGGGATTCGAGACAGTTGGATGATCGATCACCGATCTATCGACTTTGGAAAACTTATCGAACAGATGTTGTCGGACACAAAGGATAATAAATGGCTTTCCACTTTAGTTCATCTCATATCTTTTTTGAAAATATCCCAAAAGATCTATGCATGTAATACGTACATACATACATACATACATACATGTACTTGCGAATAAACAGAAATGAACTACCAGTGAACATTTCTTTGATCTTTATCGTTAAATTCGATTTAGAAAAAAATACACACACACAAATTTACCTTCCTCGTCGAAACGTGTTCCCTTCATTTTTCGAACCCTTTTTTCAATTTCTTTTGTTTTCTTTTTTATCCCCTCCTTTCTCCCTTTTTGCTTTCCCTTTCTTTCCATCAATTTCGATGACTCTGAAGCTGGCAATTAACTCGAAACGCACGTTGTATCGCTAGAGCTTTTTTCTCCTTTTTTTTCTCTTCTTTTCTTACTTTCTCTTTCTCTTTCTCTCTCTCTCTTTCTCTCTCTCTCTCTCCCACTCTCTATTCTCTTTTTTTTTCTTTTTTTGTCTTTTCTTTTCTCTCCTCTTTCTCTCTCATAGGAACACGAAACGAGTCAGGGATCGATTTGCTATCAACGAACAAACGGAGTTCGTTAAGTTTAACGTGTACGATCGGTACCATTATTTTCGAGAAGGGTTTATGTCGACTCACGAACCGTATAAAAAAAAAAAAAAAAACGGAAAAGAAAAAGAATAAAAAACGTTAGCCGTGCGACGATCAACTGGTTTTGGTGGAAAGAAGAAAAAAAAAAGAAAAAAAAACATAAAAGAAAGAAATTAAAAAATCTATCGATCTCTCGAGTAGGGAACATTTTAACGAGTCATTTAAAACGGTATACACGAACTGCAGTTAATCGATAGATTATTAACTGGAATTAAAAAAAAAACGAGCTTTAATTTCAAACCTTTAAACTTTCTCTCTTTTAAAGTTTTAAAGCAAAGTTTAAATTAAATGAATTTCATTTTTTTTTCATTTATTTCGTTCAATCCTCCCCCTCCGTGATCAATTTTAAATTTTGTGAAATAGAAAGAAAAGAAAACAAAAATACATTCACCCTGAATCGATTTTACTTAATTATTGGTCTTACGTATCTCGAACGTTCATTGACGAAGTATAAAATAACTCGGAGATTAAAGTCAACGATAGTGAAGAAAAAAAAGAGTGGGAGAGAGGGAGAGTGGAAAGGAGAGGGGGAGAACGAGTGAGTTTATTTCAGCGTCAAAGTAACGAGAGATTCGTTGGTAAATCTGTCGGTCGTTTCCGTGCTCGACTTTGAAACGAGAATGTAATTATACTTCACCGAGAGTCATTATTCTACGTTAAATCCTAGATTTTACAGTACCATTGAGTAAAGTTTGATCGGCCATATCGTTGCCAACTTTTCATAATCCGTTCAATATGCGAGTACTTTGGAAATGAGGCTTTCACAGTGGTCGCTCGAGTAAATCCACGAAATTGAGATCTTAGCTTTGCGTTCTCTGTTCGAGGAAACTTGGAAAAAGGTAGGATTAAGCCCCTTGAATTTAAAAAAAAAAATAGGACAGATGATCGATAAAGTTCGAAAATGACATAACTATACCACTTTAATTGTAACTTCTTTTTATAAATAAAAGAAAACTTTAATTTTAATTATATTTTATTAATCCTTTTTTTCCACACGTGTATCGTGGAAGAGAAAGTGCTGATGTTCATATTTATAATCTTGTTTATTCCTATCGAAAGATTAGTTTACATTACAAATAAGTATATTCTAATGAGATAATAATACTAATATATATATTATGTATTAAAATAATATTAACTAATAGATAAGTAGATTTGGTTAATAATACAGCTTAAATGTATACATGATTATCGTATCAATTATTAACACAATAAAAGATAAAGTGAGAGAGAGAAAGAGAGAGAGAAAGAGAAAAGATATTATTAATAATAATAATAATTATTGGTTATGAATGTTAATAAAGGTTAAATAAATCAATGAAAATTTCATTTAAACACACAGGATCTCCATAGCGTCGACCTAGAAGAATTTAAACACGGCGGGACCAATATTACTGCTTTTCGTCTGGTTGATCCAGAGAAACCAGAAATTCAACGAGTTGTACAAGACTGGATTTATGGTGAGAAGCGTTATAATCGTGAACTCGACATGGGCCAGACTTCTAACAAGGTGAGAATAACTCTGTTACTACCAGTTACCAAAATTCTAATTTATTATTCTCTATATCTTCCTCAACCCCGTTTTTCCTCTAAAACTTCCAACAGAAAACCGGACTTACGTTTGCGAATTCGAAAATCGTTAACGTGAGCATTGATTAAATCGTATTTCTTCTACCGTATGACTCGAATAGATTAAACCGGCTTCAATATTGAACCGTTTGAAATTCGTTAATTCGGTTAATTCGACCGTAAGGCTTATTGACTAATAGCTAGCTATTCGACGATTATTAATTTTTTCAACGTTTCACTCGAGTTCCATTAAATGTTTACGATTAAATCATCATAAAGTCTTTAATAAACACGAACGAATTAACGAAATAAACAATTAAGGAAAATTAACTAATTAACAACGAAAATAATATCTACCATATCGGAAAGAAAAATTTTACGACCAGTCATTTTTTATTGGTCACGGTACATTTAATGTTAATACGAAATGATACGATAAACAAATTAATCTCTCGAAATTAAAGTTAATTCTTTTCTCGAATGTCAATAAATATTAAAAGTATCACGTGTGTTGATACGATTAACGATGTAATTCGTTGAGTGAAAAGTTACCACGCAGATGTGAGACTTAAATTAACAACGAGATAAAAAAAAATAGGAGAAAAAAGAAATCTTTATGGGAAGGAAGGGGTGAAGGGGGGAGGGAGAAATCTCCCTGAAAAGATATCGTCGATCGTTGCGAAACGCAACTGAGGGAGGTCACAATAATTGGACCTAGTTCACGAGGAAAATTGAATTTTGTAGACCAAAAGAGACAGACAGACAGACAGACAGACAGTCAGTTAGACTGAGAAATACTATGAGAGAGATCGAGAGAGAAAGAAAAAAAGATAGAAAGGATGTTGCTCATAAGAATGCAAATATCGTGTGGAAGGTAAAGCTTGGTGCTGATAGTGGTGCAATTGCAACGAGGCTGGTACACGCCTTTTGGGCTAGTAAGCTTGTCGTGCGTGTACAAAGCCCATTGGAGAAGGGCTAGATCGAGCGAACTATTTGCCCAGAACTCAAGTGCACAAGGGAAACATAGATGCTAACGTCTCTAATTAAACAGGAATAGCTAGCAGAGTGTAGGATCTCTAGCTATGTTCCCTAACCCTCGAACTATATGGACGAAAACGTATGAGAGCTCTACTCCATATGCGTACCTTTAATCGTGTCTCTTCTCCCATATTCGAGCGATACAATCTCTTGAAACTGCCGAGAGGAACGTTGGATGGGAAGGTAGAAAGGAAGGAAGGAAGGAAGGAAGAAACGAAAATTATAGTTACTGCAAGAACCTGATCTAATTTCTTGATATTAACTTGTTTTATCCCTTATGATACCATTACTGCTACCTTCATTTAGATTATTTTACATTTTAATTAAATATTATTTATATAATCATTAATTTGATTAAATAAATATATTTATTTTATTAATTTCGTTTGCGAGAAAAAAAAAAAGCAACATTTCGTACTCGATTAGAAATTTTAATTTCGAATAACTTAAGAATATTGTTTTCTTTTTCGAATTTTAGAGACTCTTTTTATACGAAGTCATAATAGCACTCGAAACGGTGATTATCGAGAAATGTATGAAAAGGAAAGACTGTTTTAACAGCCAGAAGGATATTCAAGTTGGATCGAATAAACGCGAATACGAGAAAGTGGAGGAAAAAAAAGGAGGATTTCTAGTTCCCGTAGAGAGAGTAAAAGAGAGATACTGTATTTATCATCGTCAAAAATACATATCCGAGATCATTGTGGAGAAATCTTCTTTGCTGGGAACTTGATCGTTTCGAAATGATTTTGTCAGAATGGAAGGAAGTTGATGCGGACGTGTTCGTTCGGTAGAGAATCGGTTTACAAGATAGAACGAGCTCGTTTTCTGTCTCACCTTGAAAATAATCTTGATGGATGATGGAAGAAGATGGAAAAGGTTGAAGAGCAATAAGGTAAAAGGGAGGAAAACGGGAAGGGTTAGTGAGGTGGGGTGGAGTGGGAAGGTGAGATGAGTAAAGGAGTTTACACTCGGAGGTTCGTCGAATCGAGAGCGATTAGTCATTTGCTCGCAATTAGCGACTATCGTTGGAGATAGTCATTGCCAAGCCGTAATAAATCGTTCGTTTGGTCTAACGAACACGCGATCTGTCTTCGAAAGTGCGACTAGGCTATATACTCCGTCACGTTTAGATCAGATCCGAATGAATTCCAGGACAATGACGCGAAGACGATAAATCTACCCCTCTCGCGAATCCTGCCAGTTTGCGAACGGATTCCTACTCGATCTTCCTCTACGTTAGTACTATCTATGTAGATATACGTATGTATTATATAGACATATAAATCACGTTCGATTCTGGATCATTCCATCCTTCGGGGTAGATCCAATTCGATGGAAATGGAAGTTAAGAGATCAGGATTTTGGTTTTACCATTGTGGTACGAAAATAGAAAGATAAGGGAACATCAATTTTTGTCAAGATTGTAAGGATTTTTGTAACAAATGTTTATAAAAAGAAAATTTGAATATGTTTGAATAATACATATAATATTGACATATGTGATATGTAAAGTGTCACGTAATTTTATAATTTATTATTCATTTAATATTAGACATAATCAATGCACGTTATGCAAGTTAAATATTGCGACAGAGTATCTGTAATTGATTTTAATTAGGAATATAAAGGATATTACACAGAGATAATTTAGGAATATGATAAACGAAATAAATTAATATTGGCACGTTCAGTTACATCATTTTAAAATTTTTAATATTAATTTTATATTGGATATAATCGATGCGCTTTAGGCAAATTTAGTATTTTGCAATAGAATAATCCATAAGATTTTAATTAAGATAATAAAGAAGGATTTAGAATATGTTAAAGTACGTCTAATAATATTGACGTATATAACACGTGACTTTAAAATTTTGTATTAATTTTGTAATAGGCCTAATAAATTCATATAATGCGAGTTGAGTATTGCAACAGAGTAATCCATAGATTCGAACGGTTTGATCGATTAAATGAGCCGCATCTCAATTATAAAGCTCATACGTATACATGTACAGAATAACATTTAACCATGTGTAACACCAGTATTGTAACCCTTACATACAAACCATGAATGGTTCGATTTATCGTGACAGAATAGCATTCGTAAGCTGTTTATGTGTGTATCAATAGATATATGTATGTGTATGGTATGTATGCGTATCATTGAAGCTCGATAAGAGATCGCCATCGTGGATGATCGCATCTTTTTCAATTCTACAGTTTGACAGAATTCGCATTAGGAGATATTGAGAGCTTAGGGATGACGAGTAGGTAATCAATTATATAATCGATTACATCGACGTATATCAAAGTGACAGTCAAGAATTATTAACATTTCTGAAAAAAAGAATATATATTTATACCATTCGTTCGAATATTTAATTTGAAAAAGAGATTTTTCTTCGAAAATATTAAAGCTCGGTGTTTGCAAGAAAATCAAAAAAGAAAAGAAAAATGTTCACAGTTTTTTCTTTTAATCTAACAGTATTGAATCTCCGTGTTAATGTATATCTAGTTAATTATTTCTAATTATTACTACTAAGAGTGTTGAAGCTTAAATATTAGTTATAAATAAGTTGATCATCCTTAGCGTTAATCTAGTCTCTTTCTCTCTTTCTCTTTCTCAAAAGAAAAAATAAATAAAAAAAAGAAGAAGAAGATATATAAATTAGAAACTCTTTGGTCGAGAGGAGTAGTCCCATTGGGAAATGTTAATTGGTAAGTGTAATGAACGAATCTCGTCCCTTGAATGAGTTAACGAAACAAACTTGAGGATACTCCAGGAACATCAGAGGAATGGGGAAAGCTAAACAACTCGAGCGTGCAATTAGCGGCGGCCTCGAAGCTGCTACCTTCTCGTTCGATGGCCCACCGAGGAAACAGATTGTGCATCGTATCGTGCATCTGCCACTATGTACTAGAAACAGAGATAAAGAGAAGGAAAAAGAGAGATAGAGAAATACAGAAAAGTTGAGAAAAGCGATGGCCGACGTTTAGCCGTTTTCATAGCAACCTATCCGCCCAGTCAACATCTGCCACCGGTAGCAACACTTTTTCTCCTCCTTAAAAGCTACCGAATTGGAAGGGATCCTAGCCAAGGCAAAGGGCAATAGCACGCGTTTCTAACAACTTTACCGGATAACTTTTTGCCGACGTTGCGTGATAGGTCGTTATGACGGTGGTGAAAGAGAGAGAGAGAGAGAGAGAGAGAGAGAGAAGCTTTCAAACCAGCTTTTCAAAACGAACCCGTCTGGCACGTGCGACACTCGGACGACTATCTTGCACGTTGCTTTTAGCTGACGATGTCATATAAATTACACCATACGAATATCATCATTGGACAGTACGATATTTCTCAATATTCCTTTTCTTTTTTTGTTTTAATAACTTTCAAGCATTTTCCATCTTCATTTATCATTAACGTTAATATTTATTAATTAGATTTATCGTCAAATTATATGAACAAATGTGTATCATGTTTATCATACTTTAATGATTATAAACATGCGTTATATAAATTGTGATGTTAAATATGATACATATGATTGCTTGAAGCAATATATTTCATTTTTATTATACTTTTGTGAATAATCATATATTATATGAATCATGATAGCAATCATCCTATCAACTTTAATGTTAGAAATCAGAGAAACCGCATTCCTTGCAAACCTATTCTCGGTAGATCTATATTATAGTAGGATAGGGACACTTTGCCTTTTTCTCTTCTTTTTCTCCTTTATCCCTTATATTTTTTTCTTTTCTTTTCTTTACCTTCCTTTCGTTCCTTGCTTTCCAACGAAAGCCACGTTTGCTCGTTTGATCTCTGACCTGTTCATAACGCGATGAAAACGACTGTGCTTATTGAGGGGTAGAAGATCGAGGTACCTTCACATATATATATATATATGTATATGTATGTATGTGTGTGGGTGTATATTTATATATACATATGTTGTTACTATGTGCGTGCGTGTATGTGTGTGTAAGCTTTGAGATATTTTGGCTATCCTGATTTAAAGATTCTTTCAAATTTACTCCTCTAAAAGAAAATTTGACTTAATTCTAAATTGATCCTCGATATTTTCAAGATGACCGAGTTTCAGCAATTTTTTTTTCTCTATTAAATTTTATGAACAAACGTTTAAAATAAAAGTTCATGTTTATCAAGAAAAATATTGATTACAATTATACGTTACAATTTCATTCGACAGCTGCATTTGACAGTTGTATTTGATAATTGCATCTAATGTTTAATTTGAAGAATTTTTTATAAGATAAAAAAGGATTTGCGATAATTGATGAAATTGTTTAAAAATAAGAGGACTCGGTAAATGTTCTTAGATGAGAACGAATTTATTCTTAATAGCATATTGATATCGAAATTAAAAGAAATCTCGTTTTACTTTGGTAGATCAGAGAAACTGTAACTCGATGGTGTGAATAAAACTTATTGCGAACAAACTCGTAGGTGGTAAAGGTTATGGGTTGCTTCCGATAGAAACGAGAGATGTATAAAACCAGTAGACCATCTATCTTATGGTAAAGGATAAACGTGAATGAAGAGGTTGAACCGATCACTCTGTCTACGTAGGATAGTGAAAATTGCATTTTCTATTAGAATCTTCTATCATTTTATTTTCTAGTTTTTTCTCTTATTTGTTATGGCAAATCAAAATACTTCTTGTTCAATCCAAAAAACAAAAATCATCGTTCTTTTCATTATCGTTTTATTTTAAACAAATTTCAACGAAGAATTGGCGAAGAATTCTTGTTAACACAGTTTTTCTTCGTCGGATAAATTTTAAAAGGTGAATTTAAAAAAAAAATATAAATCAATTTAGTAGAACCATGATAAACACGTGCTAAATTTTCTCTTAAAATTATCTAAAACAGATATTGTTAAGGAAACATTTTGAAATAATAAATTTTGTATTTCGCATCTTCTCTCCCTCTCTCCCTCTCTCTCTTTCTTTCTCTTGCTTTTATTATATTCTATATAGTATATGTGTAAAGATATATATGTCGCGTAGGATATCAGGAAAATCGTCTCGAATCACTTGGCACCGGTTCAGATCAATATCGAGACGATCGAGCGCCCCATGCGATAATATTTCTCGAACATGGCGCGTCCACGGAAGCACGCGGTACAACGCATCGTAGAATTTATAAGATTATTACGAGAGGATAAAGCATTGCCGTAGAAGTTATGCGCGTACCATATGCAAGAGAGTCTATGGTGAAATAAATCCTCAGTTTCCTACTTCCTTCATGGCCAACGAGATAATCGATAAAACCAACTTAACGTTTGCTACGTAATTTCAATTGATTAGCATAAATTAAAACAACGATTTCATTTTTAAAAAGTAATTCTCTATTGCATATTTACAATTCTTATATTCGTTCAATAACAATTCAATAGATGATACTTTTCGTGCATTGTGAATAAAATGTTATCAAAGATTGTTTAAAATATATCCCTCTCTGTTCGTTAATTAATTTTAATTAATATAATACAATTTTAAAATGTATGTGACGATGATGGTTTCAATTAATTTAAACGAAATTTACGAAAATTTTACATAATACTTACTGGCAATGAAATCTTTTTAATTATATTATTTTTTTAAATTTCAATATCAAAAGTCATCCATTATAATTCTTAAATTTTAAATCAAAGGATATATTCATTTATATTCCAAATTGTATTTATTACATGATTTAAATGTAAATGCCTTTTAGCTTATTGTATTATAAGATAATACAATTTCATATAATTTTACAAAGCTAATTATCGATTACTCAAAGGTCACGTGTTTCTCTTATCATAAAATGAATATTATCGAGGCTCTTGTTGCACAGTGTTTTATTATAATTAAATAACGTTAATAATGATGATTTTTTTTTTTAGATTTAGATGAACATTTATTTGACGTTCAATTAATTCTAGTGCTTTTTTACTTGAAAGTCTTTAACGTTCGATTTTTAATAAATTTAATGTACGTTCATAATTTTTCATTAACCGAAAGATAAATTAAAATGAAATAAAAATTACTCTTTTAATTTATCATCTTTTTTTTAAATCAAATTCATTCTTTTTTACAAATTAATATTAATTCCAAGTAAAAATCTTCTATTTATTATTTCTAAATTTTGGAAAACAATTATCGTAAAATTGATTAACGAAGAAGTTTACGTGTTTAGTGACATAATTGTTAAAAAGATAGAAAATAAAGGAAATAGAAATAGAAAGAGAGTGAGAGAGTGAGAGAGAGATAGTAGACAGAGCCAAACTAATTATCTCGATCACATCGAACGAATCACCGATATATTGATTCAATTACGGATGGGAGTCAGGATGAGTCGTTGTTATCGACAGGCAGGAAATATAACCAGGGAAAAATTTTTCGTTACATCGTTTTAGAAGAGGATACTCACTCCGAAATGTCCAACATGCTTTTTAATTTTTATTCCGATTCTCGTTGGAAATATTAATTTGACAACGTGTCAATTCCAACGAATTTTATTATCCAATTTTCCATCAAACTAATCCCAAAGTCATTTTTTCCCCCTATTTTTCGATCATTGATATATCTTCGTAATCGTTAAATTTATATTCAATAAAGGTTGCTTCCTTAACGATTAAAACGACAATTTTTAATACACAAATTGTAATTCTTGTTATGTATCTATGCTGTTAATTATTCGTTCGATAAGAATGCATAAAAATTATTCTTGGAAAAATAAACCTGGAAAATGAAGAAAATTCTTTGAACTTTGACCTATTAATTAAATCATTATTCAATACCAGGATTTGTTTTATATTTCTTTTTTATTTGACAAAGCTCGAATAAATATTGTGCTTTCGATATTTGTTCTTTACAAATTTGCGTATAAAAAATTGTACAATATATTTTCCTTTTTAATGTCAATTTAATAATTCTATTCTTCTTTTTATTTTTGGTTTCATGTACGGCTGTTGCAGAACAACCAGACTTGCATAAAGGTAAGAAAATAAATATTACATTTCTTGTTCTATTTCTTCTTCTTCTTTCGATATCCAAAGGATCATTGACCATTATTCATAGTGCTTGAATATGTGTCTAATTGTTTCATTACCAGTGAATTATTAGATGTTTGAGCATGTTCGATTTCGACCATCAAGCAAGTCGTCCGTTCAAATAGATAGTCATGCGGGCACCAATGCGAATGGATATCGAAAGTGTACGTAGACATTCTCGTTACCCGATAACATCAAATTGCACGATACGGCGATCGTAGATCTACCATGTTCCTGAATATTGCTTCTAAACGAATATAATCGAACGATCCCATATATTTTCTAAAATAAATCAACATAAAATGAAAATGTATATAATAAATCATTTTCTTCTATCTCCAAAAACGTATTCATCATTATTTCAAAATTTATAATAAAAAATAATAACTATATGATTTAAATAATTAATTTATTAATATAGAATAACATTAGAATTAAAACGTTTTATCTCAGTTCGATAATAATTTCTATCGAAATCTTTGACTATTTAGAGACTATCGTAAAAATTAATGAAATATTTTGTCGATAAAAACTAGAACTTCGTTGTGAATAAAATCCGGGTAAAAATAAGCCGGATATATCAGATGAATTTGTTTGGAGAGAAAAAACTTCTATAGATCGTAACACGAAGTAGATCGTAGTAGAGTGTAAGTTAACGCGTGTTAGTATCCTGTATATCGAGTCAGCTTCGTAAATAGTTCTCATTCTCGTCAACGAGGGCTCGTAAAAGCATGTAAGGATATTGGTTGTCCCGAATGTTTGCTCATATATACCCCCAGCACACTAACAACATATATATATATATACTTACGAAACGATATCGCTTTTTTACAACACCCAGTAACGTATAACGCGAGTTACGAAATATGATGAACCCAAAGTTAGAGACATCAAACAGCCGTGAAATTCTATCGAAAAAGAAATAACAGATTTATTTGTCGTAGTATATAAATACTAATATTATTTCTCATATTATATTTTCATTTCTTTCTACGATCAAATATATATCATTATATATATCTTTTTATTATTTTATCATCTAATTAAATTCGTTTGATTTTATATTTTTCAGACTGAAACTTCTTTGATGTACGACGCTGTATATCTCTTTGCCAAAGCATTACACGATTTGGATACTTCACAACAGATCGACATCAAACCACTTTCCTGCGAATCCACCGACACCTGGCCTCACGGATATTCATTAATTAATTACATGAAAATCGTAAGTATTTGAATAATATACTCATTGAATATCATTCAGATTATCATTTTTGTATTATTTCTTCGACATAAAATTTGCATAAAATTAATATATATATATACATAAAACAAAAACAAATCACAAAACAAATCTTAATACAAGTAAATAACTGAAACTCGGCTTCATCATTTATTCATATATTATTAATACGAAATATATATTCAATATAGAATAAATTTAATAATCAAATGAAATTCATTTTCTGGAATTATGGGTATTGATCCCTCGATAGCTCTTCTACAATGTAATAAACCGTTATATATAGATATACAAGGATATGCCTAATCTGACTCATTAGAGCGTGTGTATGTAGGCAATGGATGCCATGTGCGTGATAACTATAGTGTGGACTTGAGTGTGAATACAACAAGGATCTATGCACGTACCATACCAACCAACCCTTCTCTCCCTTTTTCTCCACCCCCCCGACTCTCTCTCTCTCTCTCCCTCTCTCTTCCTTTTCATCCTTTATCATACGTCCCTATACCCTTATTCATTCCCTCTTCCTCTCTGTAACTCTCTCTCTCTCTCTCTCTCTCTCTCTCTCTCTTTCTAACTCTCTCCCTCTCTCTCTCCCTCTCCCTGTCTCTCTTTCACTGTACAACAGGAACACGAGCGATTGTTCAACGGAACAATGGAAAGTTACTCCCGTTTAAACGAAGCCGTCGTACTCCCTTGACAAATTGTCGCTTGTGGTTTTGCACCGTTGAAACCTGTCCACCGCCTACAACGCTTATATCAGCCACACCAATTCGAAATCTACCGTTGAGTTTGATCTCTATGGTTTCTACATTCCTAGATCCTATATAAAGGATTATTTCTGCATCTTTGATTCATCGAAATATTCTATTTAATCGATCGTTATCTAATATTGTTGTCTATTGAAATTTAATTTCCTTTCGTTATTCTCAACATTTTGTAATGGTTTTTTTTTTTTATATTTAAGGTAACCGTATTTAATATGGGACCTCATAAGAAATATTTTATCAATTATACAAAGTAATCCTATTAAGAATTGATTTTTATCAATTTTCTCTAGTTGAAACAAATGAAGTATTATTGTAATTAAATATGTGTTAAAATTGTTAACATTTAATAACGTTCTGACGTATAAATATCTTTTATCAAGAAAAGAAAAATTAGGTGTTTTATATTAGAAATAATTATTATAGATATAATGTGCACAATTGAAAGATTATTTAGATATAATATCTTCTACGGTTTTCATATTAACACAAGTAGAATTATTAAACTCTCTCTGGTCGTGTTACTTCGAAACGTCCTAGCGGTCAACCGAGTAATATTCATGATTCGACGATTGTAATCAACATGTTCGATAATTAACAACTCACTATCGCGTCTGTCTCTGTTGTGGTTTCTATCGATTACAAAGGTATCTCTAGATGAGTTTTCATTAAATCTTACCTTTACAAATATATGCACACGTTAATACTCCTTCCCTCACATATCATTCTAATGCTACAAAAATAATAATTATTTATATTCGCAGGTTGAAATGACTGGTTTAACTGGAATCATCAAGTTTGATCACCAAGGATTCCGTTCTGATTTTATTCTCGATATTATTGAACTCAATAATAAGGATGGTTTGAAGAAGATTGGCACGTGGAACAGCACGAAGGGTATTAACTTTACCAGAAGCTACGGGGATGTTTATACGCAAATAGTCGAAAATTTGCAAAACAAAACTTTCATCGTTACAACGATATTGGTAAGAATTTTTTATATTTATTTTTCCATCTACTTTTTTAATTTTTTTATTTTTATTTATGATATCAAATTAAATTTTAAATATTAATTAGAACAAACGAACAAAATTGTGCTATCTGCATACTACTGGATCAGTTATTATTGTTTCAATTTAGATTACATTTTTATTCACAGTACAATAATAATTGATACAAAATTAATTTTGTATGTTACTTTTATTAATAACATGCATAAGGAGTAATTAAAAATAGAAAAACAAAGTTTAGTAACTTTTTGAAGTTTGAAAGTTTTTGGTTAAGAAAAATGGTTACACGTAATTAATATAAATATAACTTTTACTTGAATAATAGAAAAAGCAATTAATCCAAGGTAAACTCTCTCCCGTGTTCTTTCTTTTACACGTACTCTCGTTTAATTTGTTTTCTTTTTTTTTTTGGAACTGGTAGGAAATGAAAGATTGAGCAAAGAGGGTGTAACAGGAGGAGGTGAAGGAGGAGGAGTAGGAGGTCGACTTAATTGAAGTTTTCACGAAGCTCTCTAGGCGCATTACTTATTCTCGCGCTAATTGCGGCGACACATAATGTACTCGCTAATGTATTAACCGAAGAGAGTAGAAACTCTCGGCAAAATACGGCAAGTTACCACGACGATAGTGCAAAGCCGCGAAGTTTAGTGAGAAAATGCCTTTAGGCTTTTCACTAAACTCGATACCTTCCTTCCGTCTTACAATAATATCTGTCCTGTGTGTGTGCGCGTGTGCGCGTGCACGCGGATAATAAAATCTTAAAAGATTCATCTTCGAACATTCGCTGGGTTAAACAAATTTCACGCATACACACTAAAAATAATTAAATAAAACATTTAGAAGAAAAACGAAAAAGTAACAAGAAGAAAATTGAAAACTCTTATTTTTGTTTATCTCTTTTTTTTATATCTATCGTTGGAATTTGTTTAAATTAATTAAGAACTCGATCGAACTTTACTAGCAGAGATAAGAACTGGAATGCGATTTTCTTTGTCTCACGTAATAAAGTTTAGAAGCCATCCATTGTCGGTTGCAAACATGTGCTTTTCTTTTTTACTTTTTTTCTTTCTAGTTTTCTCTTTGTCTCATGTAATAGACATACGGATGTTATGTTATATGTTTTTTTTTCTCTCTCGAAGACGTATAACATGGTCGCGTTAGCGAACACATAAACCATACGATGACTCGGTTTAACTACATTCCAACGTTTCGTCTTTCAAAGCACGCAGCAGTAAACGAGTAGAGCTGCGAGACGAATTCCTTGGATATTTTATGAAACATTCGTTATATATTGAGACCTGTATAAGGTGGGTCCATATAATAACGTGTTATGAACTATTCTCATTTATATGCTCTTGTAAAATTATTTTCTTTTATTTATTTATATCTTATATTTTCTTTTCTTTATATCCAAACTTAGATGTCATTGTCGATGATTTATAATTGAAAGCAATAAAAGAAATAAAGTATTTTTATATCGTTTAAATATTAAAATAATTATTGAGAATATCAAAGTAAAAAATCCGTATAAGAAATTAGAATAACATTCGAATACAAGTATTTGGTAATACTTTGTATAGACCAGCTTGCATATGTTTATGCAAATTTCCATCTAAACAAAAAAGAAAAAAAGAAAGAGAGAGAGAAATAAAAAAGAAACCAATGTGGTAGTTTCGTTCCCCAATGTCGATAAAATCACGGTGATCCCTCTTTCATATTTTTTCCCATACGATTTTACGTCTCCGTTATCCATGAAAGTTGAGCTCTTCCCTCCTCCACCCCTTTTTACTCTCGCATATTCGTATCTTCGACGTACGAGGAACAATTTCGAAGATAAGGAGCATAACTCTCTTTCTTTCCCTTTCTCTCTTTCTTTGGTTCAAAGTTGCTCAGGTATTCATGATCTTATATCGTTCGTTAGTAAATTCCTTTCTGTCGTTTTTGTTCATGAAATCTCATAATTCTCATGATTTACGTTTTAGGTTACGATATCGATCAGAAATATTTAACTAACATCAGAAAGATATGTATATATTCTTTTTATCTTGAAATAAAAATATCAAATATATTCCGCGTATTTTTTATTAAATTGAAGTGATTGTATTATTATTGTCTATTGCATTATGTCGGATTGATTCATATAAATATATGCCATTGAATTATAATAAATGTATTATTTATGACTCGACATATAACATATTATACATTTATTCATCGATCGAAGTAATAAATAAATTTATAATAATATATATCGATGGAATAAAACATTAGCGTTACAATTTTATAAAGATATTTATTTATAAATCAATAGTGATTATTCTAAATAATATTAATTAAAAATTATTAGAATATTTGATATAAATAAACTAAAGTTTTATGATAGAATTGAAATAGTGTTGAGAATAGAATTAAATAATTTAATAATTTTTCCTTTACGTTAGATAAATTACAAAGATACTTGTACACGTTAATCAACGAATATTATTAATACTTTCTCTGCTACGTGTACCGTTTATGGTATCACGCGGTGTTGTAATAAATTACCCAGTCGAGATTTTTTGGCAATTTCCACTAAACGTTCAATAAAGTGCGTGTAAGAGAAATAGAACGATCATTTTTGATTATTAATGACGATAAATCATTGATGAATACGTCGGATCAAATTCTAACATATTTTTTTTTGTTCGTTTAGAAAACCTTTAGTAATGCTACGAGAAATTATTTAAATTTCGAAATTTTACTTAACGCATTATTTTCAAATGCGTCGGTGTTGTATAATGCATCGTGAACTGTACTTCAATATTAATTTTGACTTACGGAAGAAAACTGGGTCACAAATGGTTATGTAATAGCAATAACGATAATAATAACATAAGCAATGAAGATTTAGCGATATCATCAAGTAGAAAAGGAAATAAATTTTTTTTAAATGGTAATGGTAATCCAACAAATAGAAGTTGTTGCATTTCTCGTTATAAAGAAAATGTAACAAATTTTAATATTACACGAAACGTTTCAGAAAGATTGGCAACATTTTACGATAATTGTTTTAAACAAACCATTTATGTGTTTCCTTTGCTTCAACAAAATATCGTACATCAATACATGGTATAATTATTTGAGTAAACTTAAGATTAGGTCTTTAGAAACTAGATAATTATTCTAAATAATCTTTATCCTTTTACGTTAGAAAGGAATAGAAATAATTGTGCTCGTTAAACTACAGAGTGCTCCGTACTGTATGCGGAAGGATTCGAGTGAGAAGCTTAGCGGAAATGCGCAATTCGAGGGATACAGCGTCGACTTGATTTACGAGATATCGCGAATCCTCGGCTTCAATTATACCTTCAGACTGGTGCCGGATGGCCGTTACGGTTCGTACAATAAGCAGACCAAGGAATGGGATGGGATGATGAAGGAGCTTCTAGATCAAAAGGCCGACCTTGCGATCGCTGATTTAACCATCACTTACGATCGTGAACAGGCAGTAGATTTTACTATGCCTTTCATGAATTTAGGTTAGTTTGATTAATCGTCCCGTAATAATTCCATTCGTTTTAATTATTATACAAAAATTACCCCAAATCTTCTTTCTCGAATCATCTTAATACATTTTTTTCTATAATGGGTTTAATTATTATTTCCTGACATTTGTACGAACAATGTCAAATTATTATTTAAATTATCTACTGACCGCGTTATTAATTTTACAAATTAAAATATTTCTTAGTGTACCATGACATGAAAAAATATTTCCTTCGCATACTCGTATATATTCTTGTCAATTTTCAGGTATAAGCATATTGTATCGAAAACCGATAAAACAACCACCAAATCTCTTCTCATTTCTAAGTCCGTTAAGCCTCGACGTTTGGATCTACATGGCTACAGCTTATCTGGGAGTATCCGTTTTGCTGTTCATCCTTGCGAGGCAAGTAGAAATTTTGTATTATAAAATAACCGTGTATCAATAATTAAATAAGAGAGAATGAGAGTGTGAGAGAAAGAGAGAGAGAGAGAGAGAGAGAGAGTAATAAAAAAAGGAATAGAGAGAGAAAGAAAGAGAGAAGTATATACACGTATACATAAGAGTCTTTTTAACGAGACACCAATTAACATGACTTTAATTGGACTTTAATTGGAATCATAAGAGTTTGTATAAACAAGAGCTTAGAAGCTCACATTTGAAGGAGTTTTTAACACGAAATGGTCTTCTTCTTCTTCTTTGGTCAACGACGAGTTTAAATAATTTCAACTATTAGCATCATCTACGTTGATGATTGATGATGAATTTAGATTTACACCGTACGAGTGGTACAATCCTCATCCGTGCAATAAAAACCCGGATCATCTGGAGAATCGTTTCAAGCTACTCAACTGTCTTTGGTTCACCATTGGATCGTTAATGCGGCAGGGTTGCGATATTCTGCCAAAGTAAGCTCTCTCATCACAGGTCTTCGTATGTCTGTCTGTCTGTCTGTCCGTCTGTCTGTCTCTGTGTGCATATTTTTCTCCACTTAAAAGAGTAAAGTGTGTGTATGTGTGTACATATATCTAATATTATAATTCTCGCAAGGGAAATTAATTGCTTTAGTAGATTCTTCTGATTCTATATTTATCTTTGATTATTTTTTTCACTCCCCTTTTTTCGTTTTGTATTCTAAACGTAATAATTGTTACGTACGAAATTGAATCGAACTTTTTTTGATTTGTTTTATTTTTATTTTTATTTTTATTTTTATTGTTGATTTTTTATTGTACAATAGAGAACGAAAATTTTTGCATGCGTGTTGGAGGATCGTTATGAACGATTAGTCTCTCGTCTCCTTTTATCCAAAAAAAACAATCAATAAATAAATAAATAAACGAAAAGAAAAAACATTCCAATCGTTTCATTTATAGATTCTTCATTACATTTTTCATTCGATTTCAGAGGACATAGAATACAATTTATATATATATATCTCTCTCTCTCTCTCTTTTTATTTTTTTCTATTTTTTTGTTCGTATACTTTCGAACGAAATAGACAAAGATTTTTTTGTAAACCTTAATATTCTTTTTATTTTTTTATGTTATTTTAACCCGAAAAAAGTTTCTAAGAGTTTGCCGCTAGCACGAATCGAAGGAGGAACATGATTAGATTTAAAAAAGTTTATCCACCTATTCGCGTTCCCCGTGTGTACGCGTGTTAGTAACTCGTTTCTTTTTCTATTCGAACTTTCTTCAAACTTCCTTCAAATTCGTATCTTTGTCATAGTACGTACGTGATGAAATCAATTACTCGTAAGAAACCATGCGTCCCTCTTCTTTTTTATTTCAAGTTTGTATTCTATAAAAAGTCCGAAGTAAAATAAAAGCGTTTACGAATACTACCCACGTTTCACTAAATTAAAAACAAATTCAAGCAGTAATATTTATTCGAAAATAAAATTAAGTCAGGATTATTGCGAATGTTCAAAAACACGGCAAATAATTAAAAAAAGAAATTACAACTCGTGAAAATGAAAGATAGAAAGATGAAGAATGAAAGTGACTGACAGTAAGAAAGAATGTGTGTGTGTGTGTGAGAGAGAGAGAGGAGAGTAGGCGAAAATAAAAAGAAAAATAAACAAAATTTGCGAATAATTGAAGGAAGAAAAAGGTTCCATTGATCTAATCCCGTCCCATTTTCCTTTCACATGTCTGCAGGTTCAGCCCCTACGAGTGGGAGAATCCCCATCCGTGCAACGGGCAGTCCGAGGTCCTCGAGAATGAGTTCACCCTGATGAACTCGCTTTGGTTCACCATAGGCTCGCTCATGCAGCAAGGCTCTGATATAGCGCCGAAGTAAGTCAACGAAGAAGCACGGAAGAAGGTTTATTGGGAGGGAGAGGGGGGTAGTAGTTTCTTTTTATTTTTTTTCCCCCCATTTATTTCCATGGGAAAGTTACAAGAATTTGTCGCAATATTCGATCGATAGAGAAAGAGAAAAAGAGAGAGAGAGAGAGAGAGAGAGAGAGTGAAAGAGAAAGAGAGAGAGAGAAAGATGCATACTTGTTCGAAGAACAAGATTTTTAAATCGTATTATTAACTAACTCTTTAGTAAATCATGTATTAACAATTTCCTAACATATATTAGATTTTGGTATATTAATATTTATTTGATTTTATTTATACAAATACGCGAGATAGTGTATGCTATATCGTAGGCTTGCTGCAACATATTATACATAAAACATTGAATTTGATAACACGAGTGCATTGAAATTTAGTTATCTTTCGTTCTTTGCAAACGCTTCGATCGCTGTTTCACAATCAACCGCTATCTACTATCTGTCAATCCTTTCTCAATCAATCCTGAAGAATCAATTAATTCTAACATTTCGTTTTTTAACCGAATAAAAAAAAATAACTGTATGAAATGGTGAAGAGTTTACTTTTAGTTCGATTTGTTATCTTTCGTCTATCTACATACTAGAAACAAAAAATCGGTAGACCGAATTCTCGAGGGTAGTATGTACTGGAAGAAAGAAGTAGACCAACACTTCTTCTTCTTCTTCTTCTTTTTTTTTTTATTCTTCACGTTGAAATTATTCAGTATTCCTAAGTGTGTACCTTCTTGTCGGAACTGCTAGACCCTCGCTTACATAATAGACGTACTTTTTACATTTTACTCTTCGTGCTACGCGAAAAATAAAAGATAAGAGAGAGGAGAGAGAAGAGAAGATAGAAAGAAATGAAAAAATAATGGAAGAATTTGATCATGAAAATATAGGAAACACAAATTTGATTTCCATGCAAAGTGAATCGTGTCCTTCCAGTGACTCGATTCTCAAGAATGAATATATGTGTGTATGTGTGTTTCTATGTATACCTGTATGTATTTGAAAAAAAAGAGGTGGAAGAAAGAGAGAAAGAGATTGAGAGAGAGAAAGAGAGAGAGGGAATTAAATCCTGTTTATTATCATCCTGTTGTCCGTCCAGAAACCAAAATCGAGAGACGAGGGGACCAATGAGAGAACACCGACAGAGATTCGGCATGTGCATGCAAGCAAGAAAGAGTTAAAGGTACCCAGGTATGGAGCCAATTAAGAAGACAAAAATCATTTTATTCAGAAGAATTAGAAAAATTGGATGATGATAGGCACGTGCGTAGAATCGACAAGATTTTTCAATAATATCCAATAGTCACAGTACATCATCATATATATTTATATTAAAATATAATAATAATAATAATTATCTACATTGAAAATAATGAAAAAAAAAAATTATTTGAAGAAACTACTATAACGACCACCGTAGTTCGTTTTCGCCTCATTTTTTTTTTTGTTTATACCATCACGCACTACGACCTTGGTACCTTAAATTCATTAAGAACCTTCTTCTTCATTGGTTTCAAAGAAAAAAGAAATCATTTTTCAACTGAATGCACGATCGTAGAGAAAGCATGGGAAATGTTCAGAACGAGAGATTAATTATATATTTATAATGAGTATATTTAAAAAACACGGATAAAAAAAGGAAACATTTTTTTTCGTTTGGCTTAACTCGTAAAATTTGTAGATGGAAAATCATTTATGCATGAAACGTGTCACCTGATATGTAATAACGTATGCATCGATAAAAGTATGGCTTTTTTGTTTGATCTATTTGTATATTTATATACGTATAGAAAAATTTATAAAAAAACAAAAGAGAGAGAGAGAGAGGGAGAGAAAGAGAGAGAGAAAGGATTTTATTTCAAATCTGAATATTTATACGAAATTCGTGCCAATGTTCTCGGAAAAATATCGATATAGAAAAAAATAAAATAAAAATATATTTTAAATAGTAAAAGAATAAATCGAAGAAGAAAGAAAGGAAGAATGAGAACATCGGTACTGAAAAATACGTGATAGTTTTCATAAAAAAAGAAAGAAAACAACGAACCCGTAGAAAATTTTATGGGGCTGATACAGCGTTTATCGATACACTAACTTTTTCGCATGTAAATTTTCCTTTTTTTTTTCAAAGGGAAAAAGAGACACGAACGAACGTTTTATCATTATTATTATTATTATATTATTTTCATTATTATTATTATTATTATTATTATTATTATTATTGTATATATATTCTCTCTCCCAATATTTCCAACATTTTATTTATCGTTTTGTATAATTTTTGCATATATAACACTAGCAGAATAGAGTATAAAGTCAGCAAAACCCCTAATCGAAAAAGTTACCCGATACTCCGTTGAAATTTTGTTTTCCCAGGGCCGTATCTACTCGCATGGTAGCCGGTATGTGGTGGTTCTTTACCCTGATCATGATATCATCCTACACCGCAAACTTGGCTGCTTTTCTTACCGTCGAAAGAATGGATTCACCCATAGAGAGTGCTGAAGATTTAGCTAAACAAACTAAAATCAAATACGGCGCTTTGAAGGGCGGTAGCACAGCTGCCTTTTTCCGGGTAAGTTATTGAACAAAACAAAAAAAAAAAGAAAATAGCAAGACCTCGAAGAATTTTTTCATTAATCCATTTCCAAAGCAAAGTGCTCGTAGTCTCTCTCTCTTCTGACATTTTCTTTCTTCGTTTCCTTTAACGTTTCTCGTTAACCAAACGATGAACGACGCATTCGAGCGTAGTCCGATTAATTGGCAATGTCTCGAACGGGAAAAGGCTCGATTGAAATTCCATGGAAATCGTTATCGATGGATGATTAAACGCTTGAATGTGTGAGAGAGAGAGAGAGACAGAGAGAAGAAAAGACCGATCGGAAATACGTTACGAAATGAATTCTTCCTTTTATCGAATCAAGAGAAGGTTGTTATAATAAAAAGAAAGAAAAAAAAAAAAGATTGAATTAGAAAATCGCAGGATTAGAGAGTGGATCGAGAAAACGGGGAAGGGAGAAAGGAAGCTGGTTAAAGGTGTTCTTGGATAATTTCCAATTAGGCGAATACTTTGACAAGATGGGAAAAAACGAATAAAAAGGGATAGAGAAAGCAAGTCTTTTTTGAAAAATATTTAAATTCGTGAGCGTTCGTTTTAATTAATTCATACAAAGACAATTGATTAATTAATGAAGAAAAATGAAGAGTAAAAATAATCGTTCTGTTTCGTTTTTTTTCTTTCTATTCTTCGAGAAAAAAATTCATTCAAAAATGCAAGCATTTCTTATCTCTATTTTATTCTTTCGCAATTTAGGAAATATCTAATTAAAAATTCATATAATATTATTTGAAAGAAGAAACTTTGATGCAACGTTAAGATTAAAATTGTGTACGATGATTCTGGTAATATTAAAAGATAAAAATGTTACACAAAAGTAATGTTTTTCACGATCGAGATGATGTAAAGAAATAAAACCTTAGATCTATTAGGAAATGGTTAACAGTAACGATAGATGAAGATCTAAATGTATAAACGTGTTAAACCCCATGAAATTCCACCGTTAGGATTCCAATTTCTCGACGTATCAGCGAATGTGGTCCTTCATGGATTCGGCGAAGCCAACGGTATTTACATCGAGCAACGTCGAGGGCGTAGATCGAGTGATCAAGGGAAAGGGAAGCTACGCATTCCTAATGGAATCCACTTCCATTGAATACGTAATCGAGAGGAACTGCGACCTAACTCAAGTCGGCGGTCTCTTGGACTCGAAAGGATATGGCATAGCCATGCCACCAAGTAAGTGTTAAGTTACTAGCTCCGAGAAATAGCTCGCATACATTTTAACGAACCGAAGAGCAAACAGGTGTGCTCGTCGTTTCCTTAGATGCAAAATAGAACCTAAAATTAAAATAAACACGAGCTTATTTATTTTCTAATAAAAGAAGAAAAAAAACAAATCTCTCGAATATCAATTCTATCTCTCGTGTTATTTATTTTCTATCTAAATATTCTTAATTCTTTTTTCTTTTTTTAAATTATTTTATTTTTAAAATCTAAATTCTACTTTCTTTTCTTTTATCATTTCTTCTTCCGATAGAAAAATATATAATTCTGTTAATTATTTTCTTAAATATCGTTTCTAATAAAAAACAAAAACTGCTGACTATTTTTCTTGTAACTCTTGATCGATACGATACTAATTATTAAAAAAGAAATTATTTCGATATACGAGTCGTTTAAGAAAGATTTTTCTTTTTTAAATTTTACTATCAAAGCATTAGATCGATGTTAAACTTTTTGCAATGAGAATAAATATACGCGAAAGAAATATTTTCCTTCCTTAAAGGAATTATTCCAAACGAATAAATCAAAAATATGAATAAAAATGTAAGATAATATTAAGCTAAAGGTTATAATCATAAAGTATCATATCGTGGAAAATGAATGACATAGTACGTAAAACTTAAAGTCTACAACGATGATATCCCAGAGAAGCCAGTAGGCGTAAAATATATTCAGAAATTAGATTGAGGATATAAACGTGGTTAGGTAACATTTAACAGGGAAAGTCGGTTTTACTAGAACGGTAAAAGGATGAAATTATTCTATTCCCTTTGGGATCTCTATGATCTTTAACCTATGCTTTAAAACACGTAATAACGAACAAGATAATGATAACGATCTTTACGTTGAATGCATATCGAAGTATAATACGGGAAACGCGTAACGCGAAACGTTCATAAAAGCTCAAAGAGTGAATGATAGACGACTTGTTAGAAGAAAACGAACGAACGAACGAACCAACCAACGAGAAGACACTTTCAAAAACTTTCCTCCTTGTATTATGCGATAAAAGACAAGTCGAGAAAGAGAATGTAGTAGAGAGTTCAGGGTTGTTCGAAGGATAGGGAAAATGACGGGAAGAAGGGTGAGAAGGTTGGTGGGGTGTTTGAGGGTTGGAGGATTTGGAACGAGTGAATTCCTTAGAACGACCTTGGAACTTCAGATTCGCCGTACAGGACTGCTATAAGCGGAGCCATATTGAAACTTCAAGAAGAAGGGAAGCTGCACTTACTGAAGACTCGATGGTGGAAGGAGAAACGTGGGGGTGGATCTTGCAGGGTGAGACAGATTCACGTATATATATATATACATAGTCAAAGAGAAAGAGAGAGAGAGAGAGAGAGAGAGAGAGAGAGAAAGAAGGGAAGATGAGAAAGGGAATTTGCTGCCTTCCTCTCTTATTTCCATGAAAAACAATTTTCTACACTAATACAGTCAATAAGGAACATAAGCAAACTTCTTACTCGTGATACTTCCATTCCCTTATCTAGTCACCTTTGTTCCTTCGACATTAGCTATCTTTCTCTCTCTCTCTCTCTCTCTCTCTCTCTCTGTCTTTCACTTTCTTTCTTCTCTTATTTATCCTCTAGTTTCTCTAAGACGCTGGAAGGAAGAGAAAGAGATTGCTTTATAAACTTTACAAAGTCGCCTTTTACTTTTACCCTCTCTCGTCTAGTTTCACGCGGTTTCCTGAGTTAAGGCAATTTCTCTCATCTTTGTAAATCATTCTTCCGTTTATTTTCTACGAATTACTACTATCTCAAATAATTCGTCTAATTTTTAACAAATATCTATCGATTATTAGATATTCGTAAAAAAATGTTTTAAATGAGGATGATGAATTTTGTTTTTCCTTCAAATATATAGGACGATACATCAAAGAGCAGTTCAGCAGCGAACGAGTTGGGTCTAGCAAATGTGGGTGGCGTGTTCGTAGTGCTGATGGGTGGAATGGGCGTTGCCTGTGTAATAGCAGTCTGCGAGTTCGTCTGGAAGAGCAGGAAGGTCGCGATCGAGGAACGGGTGAGTGTCGTCAGATAGCACGTGGAGGAGGGCGCGATCGCGCCGGAAGTCAACTCTGCAAACACGCATCTAGATCCGGACGCGATCTATCCCGACATACCACGCGAATACATCAGTTGATGTTCGCACGATGGTGGAGTTACTCTTTAATGGTCCCGGTACAACTACAAGACTACTCGGGTCTGATCTGTAACCGGCTGTCATAGTTCTCTTCAAGACTAATATATAAAAGAAAAGAGAGAGAGAGAGAGAAAGAGGAACGTGAATATTCGATCGATCGATCGATCGATAAAGTGTGATGCGTTTGTTGAAATTTTCGAGAGAAAGGCTACGAAATTGTTCACGTAAAACGATTAATTTGTTGAAGAAACTTGTCTATGATCATAGTTTCATAGTTTTCATTTAATTTGCGAACGTAATGTAAACGTTGATTATCCTTTATACACGTGTTCAGAATATTGCATGATACTAGGAGTAGACTTACTTATTTAACTCGATATTCTACCACTGGATGGCATAGCAATCTGTCGTGATGTTATACCATGGAAGACTGTCTTTAAGGGGTTTCTATAAACGCAATATATGGTTTAAATGCAGATTGCTAATTTCAACATTTCCTTTTTTTTTTAATTATATCACAATTGTTTTTAATTTTATTTTTGGTAATATATAAACATCTCAGAGTGTATTTTTTAATATAAAATATATCATAGAGAGGAAATTAGACGATGTTGGATGAAATTGCAGTTAGAGAAGTTTGGCATAACTTTAGACCACAATATCATATTATTCGTAATAGAAGCATTTCCATAGTTTAAAGTCCAGTAGGTTTTGAGAATAGAATTAACAAGGTGTAGTTTCGAAAAGGGCTAACTTGAAGATACACGAAATAGAATGAAAATTCGTGGATGAGTCCAGGACTAGCGGCGACGGCGCACGTCTATGATATAGATCCGAACCAGTCACTGTTTGCGTAGATTCGAGTGGTAAGCAAACAGGCAACTATTTGAGAGCCCGTCCACAAATACGGATATGCAGCTTTGCATCGGTGACCCTGTGCATCCTCAAGAGCAAACAATTCCATGAGTCAACAAACGCAGAGTATTGCTGTGCCTTTCTCCAGTTTGGTGTCTAGAACCTCCTCTTCGAGTAAATCTGTGAGAAATTTCAGTCCTATCCAAAAGCTGGAGACGCTTAATCGGTTTTCTATGTTATTCCTACTACAAAGGAAACATTATGAACATTTGACTATATGTTCTTCTCACGCGTTTCTTATTAACTTTGACGATCGTTTTAAAAATGATTCTAAGAATATATGAACCATCTTATTTATTTTATTTTATTTTATTGTCAGAAGAAATACGAAAATAAGATACGCCGTGACCGACTGGGTTTTTCGTGCCTTTCTCTCAATTGTCAATCTCGATTTAGATTGAAATTAAAATCAAGTTTTAATAGCGGTGAAGTATTGAAAGTGACACAATTGTTTCTTACACGGGCATTTTGGTGTTCTGTTTTAGAAGCAGAAATCATCGGGGAAACCGATCTGCGAAGGTTTTACTGATCTGCACTAGCGAGATATGCTACTCGCCACGCTTCAAAAACAGATTCCTAAGCCCGAGCCGGTACAACTAAGTATATCCGACCCGAGTTCGATGGACCCTAAGGAAGAACTCCATCATGAGTGACCCGAGAATCGTGTAGAAATGGCATACCAATCGAAGAAACGAAAAAAAAAAAAGAAAGATAATCGAGAGAAGAAGCAAGCAGCCTCGACCTTTCCAATTTTTTCTAATCATTTATTATTTCAAAGGAATCCAGAGTTTTTGTTTTAAATAATTGATCGGCCTTCCAAAAGTGAATAAGAAAATGGAACAAAAATGAATTGATCGTCTCTCCGTTCGAAAGTGATCGAATGGAACTGTAAAGAAAAAAAAAGAGAAAAGAAAATTCGAAAGTCTCGATTTAACTTGCTATATCTCTCGAAGATTAACCAAAAATTTGTTTCATATCATTTCTATAATCTATACTTAAGAAAAGTTTTCATTTTTTGAAAACACTTTCGAAACTTAATCCGTTCTGAAAGTATAAAGTTTATAATATCGTGGCCCCGAACTTTCGAGGGGGTTAAACGTTCTCGAACGATATAATCGTCTTTAAGCTTTTTATTTTCTTGAGAGATAAAAAATTAATTAAAAAAACAAGGTTAAAAATATAATAATATTTAAAAAGAAAGGCAAAAAAAAATATATTTGGTTTAAAATTAAAACAATTATCGTCGACAGGAAAAAATTGATAGATTAAAAAAAAAACAACAACAGAAAGAAAAAGAAATAGAACATTTGTTTTCGAAATTCTTCTCGAAACCTTTTGCAGCTTCGCGGGCTACAGAATTGACACCTTTTTGAGGCTAGCCAACAACAAATCGTTTTCCCATTGGTCAAACAAGTGTGTGTTTGCCTGTGTATAACTAGGAGAGCCCTTTTCCCATTGTCGAGGGAAAAGCAAATAGTTGTACTCTCAAGCTTGACCTCGAAAGGGTTAATCGAGTGGAGGGACGCATCGTTGTGCAAACAGGCTGAGGAAGTCGAGTCTCTCGGTTGGTCCCACTTGGAAACGGATAACTCGAAATTGGAAAGGTCAATCGCGTTTGCGTCTCGCTCATAAACATTAACGCACGCACAGATCGCATCATACATGCACAACACATCGCTCATATCACTGAAAACAACTACTAAAAACAATGAAATATTTCAAAAAACAAATAAACATACAAACATAAACATTTAGAAATTTACATAATTTAAACGAGCCAAAGACTTTGAATGTAAACCTCGCAATGGTCAGAATCGACTGAGTTTTGCAAATGCGATCGACAAATGACGTTTCCCCTCTTCAAAAATCAAAAAAAAAGAAAAAATTATATCCGAATAAATAGTACGAGAACAAAAAGAGAAAAATTAGAAAAATATAAAAGAATTAAAACAAAAAAAAAAGAAATAAAGATGGAAAATAAATGGAAAAGGTATCGTCTCTCGCGCAAAGAGAATATACACAAATATATTCTCATTTATTTCCGATATATTAATTAATTAATTAATTAATTAATTAATTTTCATTATTTTCGAGGACTCTCTATTTAAGGAAATAAAAAAAAAAAAACAATCACGATTTTATACCAATTAGATAGTGAATGTATAGCGTCAGATTACCGAAACGTTTTATTGTAAATAACGTGTAGTCATATTACGGGCTTATCGCTGTAATTCGTGGGAGTCCGTCCGCTTCTCGTTTTCGGGGGTTCGGTGATTGAATGTTAAAATAATGAATACAAAAAAGATAAAAAAAAGCAAAAAAAAAATGACGAAAAAAAAATGAAAGGAACGAATGTGTTTCATTGACGAGCAAAGCGAGAATGGGGTAGGAGGAAAGAGAGAGAGAGAGAAAGAGAAAGAAGCTCACGGATTCCGAGGAAATCCGTTAATCGATAAAATAAAATAAATAGACACTTATTCATGTCTCGAATCTCATAAATACGTTTGTATTATACGAATATTGTAATTAAAAAGAAAAAAAAAGGTCTAAAGTCGGTATAGTAAAGAAAAATAGATTATTAAGTGTTTCGAACGATAATTGATGACGATGATGAGAATGATGATTAATTATTTAACGATTAAGTTAAAATGGGCGAAAGAAATGAAGGTGATGGTTATGGTTGGTTGTGGGAATGATAGTGGCGAGGATTCGGTGGTAGTGTTGGTTATAATTGTGGTGGGAATAATGACGGGGAACGTAAAAAAGAAAAAACCCCCGTTTGACAATTTAGTATGACATTGTTAGTTGTGTCGCAATGTTTCTTGCCTCCCTCTTTCGTCACGGATTCACAGGAGGTGAGCACAATTTATAAATTCATGTATTAAAAATTATTCTATATATACTTTTGTGGGCTGTGTGTCGCTCGCTGTGCATCCATCGATTCTTTCTCTTATATTACAATCTCATTTCTCAATCTTCTTTCAATACTTTTATGTTACTTTTTTTTTTTCTTCTTCTTATTCTTCTTCTTCTTCTTTTTATTTTTTTACATTGAAAAGCAATAGATAATAAATAAGACGCGTTACGAGAAAAAAAAAACGAACTAATAAAATTAATTGAATAAATAAATAAATAAATAAATAAATACGTAAAATATCTTCTTTTTCTCTATCTTTTCAGGATGATGCTGAATATTATGTATTTGTAATCATTTCTTTTGTTTGGCTAATTATTATTGATTTTCATGCATGTACGAAGGATGTGCTTCGCTTCCTGTTTTGCATTAATATATTTACTTATGTATAACATAAATACAATATATAATTATTTGTTTCTTGTGTTTTATCTCTTTAGCATTTGATTAACAACACTATAATATTAATAATAACAACAATAATAATAATAATAATAATAATGCATCGATTGCGTGTATGTCATTTTAATTTCAGTATTAATGGCTCTCTGCACGATATGCGCTGTCTTCTTCATTTATCCGCAAGGATTGAATTTACCGTTAAACTTCTTATTCTTTCGCGATATAAATCGATAATCGATTTATTTTGAAGATTTTACATTGGAATATATTACTTTACAGATTTTTGCATGTATAAGATTATTTCATTATGCCGTTATCTCTAGCACGATTACGAATATTTTTTGTCTCGATGATATAATTGAAAATATAATATATTTATCTTTTATATATGTATATGTATAATTGGATTGAATTTTAATTCACTTTAATATCGATTTTACAGAAATCTATGTGCTCCGAAATGGCGACCGAATTACGTTTCGCATTGGATTGCGGCAATGGCAATAAGAAAATATCGAAGAAAACCCAACGGCAACGACAACGTTCAAATCTTTCTATCCTCTCGGAGGAGGAGGGTTATGCCGCATGTAGCAGATACACTCATTTCGTTGGAAAAGCACCTCTAACGTGAACGAAGAAAACAACGATTTGCTACAAAGATAAAGTTTCTCTATTACTTTTCCATGTGCGTGTATTATTGTTCGTTTGTGTCTGTGAATTTTTTGTGGTCGTGTCATTTGTGTGGTAATAATCGGTTATTGAATTGGAGGCAAGAAAATAAATAATAATAATAATAATAATAATAGTAATATAATAATATAATAATATAATAATAATTATAATAATGATAATAATCTAATAATAATACTAAACGAAGTGTCATCATCGAATTTGAATTAAATCATCACTCTCTCTCTCTTTTTATGTATACGTCTGATTTTTTATAAATAATTCTTGAAGAGAGAGAGAGGGAGAGAAAGGGAAAGGAATAGTTCGATACAGACTATAAAAAAACAATTATGGTTTAAACAGATTTGACTATTTTATCCTTTAGGTTTGGATAAAGAATAAATTAAACTTATCGATGATTTCAAATCATCGGACAATGATCGTTGAGTTAGAATTAGTTTTATTTTTATTCTCATCGTTTAATTTAATCAAAGTTTAATATTGTTATGACAAATAATTATTGTATATTGTTAGAAAAAAATTGGTTTTATCGTAACGTTAACGATGATCGTTGAGATTTAGGACATTATAACGTTCTTATTTTTAAGTCGATTAAGAAAAAAAAAACAATATATACATGAATATTATATATCCGCCGATTGTTCTCTGTACAGAAGATACTCAGAAAATATTTGAACGATTAAGATTTTCAAAATTAATCACAAAAAGATCGAACGTCAAACCTTCGTTTCGTTAAACGAAACTTCGTTCGATCTTTTTCTACAATCGCAGAATACTTAAATATTCCTGCAAAATAATTCGCAAAAAAATCTAAACGTTAAGCAACGTGAATTCGGGTGTATCGATCAGGTGGTCCTATATTCTAATCATCTGTGGTTAAAACAAACAAACAAAGAAAAATCAAAAAACAAACATTTTTGTAAATCTGCTATCCTCTCATTAATCATTCAAATTTGTATAAATTCTCGAATATATGTAGGCTAAGGTACGAGTCGTGTCCGCGAGTTGTTTCACAATCTACGTTTGTCGTTTACTTCTGACAAGAAAAATAAAAATAAAAAAAAAACCATAAAACCAAAAAAAAAATAAGAATAAAAATATAAATATAAATAAATAACTCTTAGTGGCAGGGGAGGCGAGAAAAATAAATGTTTTCTTTTATGTTACATTAAAAAAATCATTGTTAACGTAATGAGTACTTTGTTTCGTTGTATCTGCCGATGAGAGTGAAAAGGTATATATCTGTAAGAAAAAATATAAAAAATAAATAAATTATAAATGAATCTAAACTGGAAAGAAGAAAGGGGAAAAAAGAAAAAAGGAAGGAATGTTTTTCACACACGTTTCGACAGATAGAAAAAAATATGATAGGGGAGAAAGTAAAAGAAAATAAAAAAAATACAAAATACAAAATGATCAAATTCAGATAAAGAAATTCATTTGATTTGCGTTAGTATCATAAACGTTTGTACAAAACTTTAACGAACCAAGCAGTATTAATTTCCGTCTTCCGTCATCATCTCGTAGATAGATTGAATAATGCATGTAATTAAATATCACGATAAATTTTATTATTCGTCAAGCTTATCGAATAAATAATGATTTTTCAATTGATAAATAAAAAGAGAGAGAGAGAGATTGTATGCGTGTGTATATGAGAGAGAAAGAGAAAAAGAGAAAGGAACATAAAGAAAATGAATCAATCAAAAGTCGACGCAAAAATAAATTTCCTGTTACTCGGTTCTTTCTTTCTTTCTTTTTTTTTTTAAATCTTGCACGCGTGCGTTAACATACACAACCAAAAAAAAAAGAATAAAAGAAACAAAAAATAAGAACTACACTATATTTATTTTTTCGTTTATTCGTTTGAACTCGGATATATAAAAGAGCGTGAGAGGCAAGGTTTAAAAATAGAGACTCGTCGTAACACTTTGGAAAACATTTTTAAGATAGCTTGCAAATCTCACCACCTTTCTTACTTCTCCAATCAAATTTATGAGATCTTTCATAATTAAAAGAACAAAAATTAAATAAAAAAAATCAATCAATCGATCAATCAAATAACGAGTCGTTTTTTATGTACAAAGAAACGAAAAAGAGAGAAAGAAAGAGAATGAGAGAAATAAAGAAACAAATTATACATACACACGTATATACACACACAACACATTAACATATTACACACGCATAAGTTTACATTAAATATGCACCTGTAAATATCGTCTGTATTCTGTACTTGTTACAATCGCGTTCGCGTAACGTCATACAATTTTGTCATGAGGCTATTGATTATATACTTCTTATATAAAACAAAACAAAAAAAAGAAATAAATAAATAAATCATCATCAAGAACAACAACAACAACAACAACAAGAAACGATAACAAATTATGTACTACGAAGTAACGTATTAAACGTGAATAAACTATTCGTCTGTATATTCTCACTGGTGACCGTTCTCAAAAAAATAGAAACTAAAAAATAATTTACGATATTTCATTAGAAATTAATTTCTATTTTGTGTTTAGTTATTTTTCATGATTTTAAATTGACCGTTGTTATATTAGATCCAAGAAACACATTAATTTATTAATGAAAAGTTAATTTTAAACCTTTATCAAATCATTTATATCCCACACCTTTAGAATTATGCACGATGATGCATCGTGAAGTAACTTTCTTTTTTTTTCTTTATGCCACACCCCGAATTACTTTGATTATACTCGTCGACGCATATGTGGGTGCGACTTTAAACCCGTTTAAACAATTCGTAGAAATATCTTATTCATTGTTAATTTCCGAATGAATGAACATGACTAGGCTCTTTGAACTGAAGTTGATTAATTGGAAAAAAGAAAGGTATGAAATGTTTAGTTTTTGTTTAATCAACATTCGAATGTTTGACGTCATTAGAATCACGTCATCTAGCGTTCAAAAAGAAAAAAAAAAGAAGAAAAGAAACATATTGTTAGAGACAAAATCTTTGGAAGGGGTTAATATTTGACTGAGCATGCGCTAACTAAAACTCCCGACAAGATACCGTGCGGATTTAGAAGTTCGTAACGCGCGAGCTTCTTCTCTCAAAAGAGCGTCTCTTTCATAATAAACTTTCATATTTGGTTTACAACAAAAGGTAAGTGTATAATTACATTTTTTCATACATTTTTATTCTATTTATAATTAAATATTTGTAGATTTATATTATAGTAGGGTCTCGTAGAAACAATAAATGAGTATCATCTATTACGAGATAATAAAAATTAATTTTTAAATATGTGATTTTAATGAATATCTCTATGAATTTCTGAGTGTATTCGTAAATTATTTTATTTGAAGGAAAAAATTAAAACAAACAATGAACGAGATTCGATAAATAATTTTTTATTGATGAATTGATTTATTGATTGATGTATTTATTTTCTTTTTTATTAACGTATTTATTTATTTCTTTATTAATTTATTTCGAGCTGGGCAGATAATTTTTTTCAATGTGTCATTTGAAAATCTATGTCAGTTGAATCTTATGCGACAAACTCCTCTCGATGGCGGCTTAGTTTCTAAATATATCGTGGTCGTCGTCGTGGCATCCGAAAGATTTTATTCTAAGGTTTTCCATCCTTGTGAGTATTATAACGATTTACAAAACGTTATAGTTGCTACTAATTTTTTTTTTTATCTTACTTACTTAGTTTAGTTAAAGCGAAACAACTATACAAGAGAGAAGTCATAGTTATTTCACGAACAGTGAACTTATAGTTCTATTCGAGTATAGTAATGTTCTGGCATTCGTAGAAATAAACGTAGTAGATGGGGGAAAGGAAGAATGGTCAAAGAATGAGAGCTTTTGGCACGTTGACAATACGCACGAGTAAAATCTATGAATTAACACGTTTCAAAGAACACGTTTTTATATTTTTCAATAATATTTCGAAGAAATTATAATATTAAACTTAAATTTATGTGAATTATACGCGTGAATTTTTAAAATAATTTTACGAAAAATAATTTTAAGAAAAAAATGAAAATTAAAAACAAGAAGCTACGTTATTTTTTAATCTGTCACTTGTTATGTCTGTAAGAAACGAGATGACTGAAAGAAACGATAAATCGATTTATTCTGAAGACAGAGTTTCATTAGGGATGTAAACTTCGTGTAAATAAACAGACTCAATATTGGACTCGATGGATATAAATATTTATATGTGCCGAGCGAGGTGCAGTTGCTTGATGCCTTTTCGTTAGTTTACTTAACGTCAGACGATTAAGTGCGCTCTTTCCGTTTGAGTTTTCGTATAAGTCAGAAAATCTTGAGCATTTCAACTCGTCGAACGTATTTTACAAATTCCCAACCACCTATTTTCATTTTATATTTGTCTCATTATTTTTTTCATAGAACAATAAGAAGATGCAATTATGGTACGTTTTGGTGATATTCGTTACGTGTGTTTTGGATTTTTCAAAACAAATCGCCATAGGTAAGCTTAACTTTTTCAATTATTTTTTTGTTTTATAATTATACCCCTATATTCTAATTGGTATAAAAAAAAATATATACAAAGTTGTATTTATATTTTCTAAATAAAATCATTAAATGTGTAATGTCTCGTGTGTTGTAATTTTAACAAAAAAAAAAACATTTCTTTTCTTTTTTAAATTTCGATTTCTAAATCTTTAGGAGGTTTTTTCGATGACGATGATATAGTTCAACACGCTTTTAAATTATCGATAAAATCGGTCAATCGAGATTATCCGAGTAATATTTATTTGGAGCCAAATATTCAACTAGTAAATAAAGATGCATTCGATGTTACCAGTCAAGGTAATTTATTATTACTTTTAATAACACGACAACAAAAATGAGATATCATGAAATTGAAAAAAAAATTCTTCTTCGAACGATTAGTATGCGATATGGTTGGTACGGGTGTGGCTGCAATATTTGGTCCACAAGATAAAGCCATGGCTGAACATGTGCAGAGCATATGCGACACGATGGAAATGCCACATATCACAGTTAGGTGGGACCCAGAAGAAACACGCGGGAAAACAGTGAATTTCTATCCACATGCAAATACGTTGTCCATGGTACGTTTTCAACTATTTCTTTACATTAGATTCATCAATAAGTCAATGCGATTTGTGCTTGTTCATTCATTTAGACAAAATATCGTATAATTAATATAATTTTGTTTATTAAAAAATCAAACACGATCTAATCTAAAAACAATTGAAATATATACACGTACATATATTTCTAGGCATATAAAGTATTAATACAAGAACTTGATTGGCAAGAGATGATAATATTATTCGAGAACACAGATAGTTTATTAAAAATTAAACCACTTTTAGAACTTCGCGATACAGGAATCGATATATTTTTGTTTCGATTAGGAAATGGTACGAATTACAGGTAAGATTATTGAATGATTATTTGTCACGTAAGTCTTTGAAGGCAATTAGAATTAACCGATTCTATAGTATAGCGTCGAATCCTATTCAGGAACGTGATGCAAGAAGTTAAAGAAACTGAAATCGAAAACATCGTGATCGATTGTTCTTTACAAATATTAAATGAAGTACTCAAACAGGCTCAACAAGTTGGTATTATGTCGGACGAGCATAATGTGGTTGTGACATCATTGGTAAGATTACTATTTTTTTGTTTCATTGATCTTTTTATATGCATCTATCTGATCGACGATAAATTTCCATGCATATTTTTAGGATCTACAAACATTGGATTTAGAACCCTACCGTTATTCCGGTGTAAACTTTACTGGTTTTCGTTTAATCAATCCGGAAGACCCAACGGTAATGGAGATTTTCGAGAAACACAAACACGAATGGAGCTTATCCGGACCGGATAAACTTCAACTTGAATCAGCTTTAATGTACGATGGCGTTCAGCTTTTCGCTCAAACTTTGAAGCAATTAAATGGCGCTACAAACGACGACGTCAAACAGCTGCCTTGCAATGGTTCGATGAGCTGGGAATATGGAAGTACTTTATTGAATTTTATGCGCGTGGTACGGTCTACTTGGAAAATACAAATCTTTATAATAATATACATTTTTTTATTTTATTTTATTTTATTATATTTATATTTTTATTTTAATTAAATTTTCAAAAAATTAATAATCCAAGAAATAATACATACATATTATTATAATTATTATTAGAGTATGTTTTGAACTATTATAATTTATCAACTCCGAGGACATTCGAAACAAATGTTCCGCTAATCAGATTGTTGATTAATAGCTATTTAATGACTCATCAATTTCAGACCGAAATGAAAGGATTGACTGGATTAATATGGTTCGATACTGCTGGATTTCGAAGTAATTTTCAATTGGATATTGTTCAACTACAATTAGATGGATTAACAAAAATAGGAGTATGGAATAGTACGCGTATGGGTGGAATCGAATGGATCCCAGAAATGAGTTCAATGAAGCCTGATTCTGAATTGAGTCTACAGAATAAAACATTTTTAGTATTAATATCTATGGTAAAATTTTTTTTTTTTATCATTAACAAATTCTTATGTAAACAACTTTAATCGGTTCAATGTTACAGACAAAACCGTACGGAATGGTTAAGGAGTCTGCTACGATGTTATCCGGCAACGAACGTTACGAAGGATTTGGAATCGATATTATTGAAGAGCTCAGCAAATCACTTGGATTTAATTACACTTTCGAAGTTCAAATAGATAGCGTTTATGGTTCTTATATAAATAAAACAGGCAAATGGTCGGGCATGTTGGGAAAAATTATAGAAGGAGTAAGTTCGACAAGTATGCTTCATTTAATAAATCAAACAAATTCATTTCGTCAAAGAGATCGAATATAATTATTATTATATAAATAATATATTTATTATAAATATTTATTTTTAATTCACTATCAATTCGTGTTCTAAAAAATTCATTAACTAATTAAAGAACAAAATTTTTATTTATTTATTTTCTTTCTAGCGAGCAGATTTAGCAATCACCGATTTAACGATAACATCTGACCGTGAAAGTGCCGTAGATTTTACGATGCCTTTCATGAACTTAGGTAAAACTTTTAATGAAAAAATAATTTTCAAATTATAGTACTATGATAATAAATAAGTATCAAATGTATCTTATATATTTATTCCAAATGAATCATCGTTTAGGTATAAGTATATTGTATCAAAGGCCAACGAAAGCACCGCCCAGTTTCTTCTCGTTTCTTTCTCCATTTTCTAACGACGTTTGGATATGCCTGTTAGGTGCATTTATCTTTGTGTCTGTGTTATTCTCCGTGATCGGAAGATTGTGTCCAGCGGAATGGAACAATCCTTATCCTTGCATCGAAGAACCCGAGGAGTTGGAGAACCAGTTCACGTTGAAGAATTCTTTTATGTTTACCATAGGAAGTATAATGCAACAAGGTTCCGACGTTGCACCTATGTGAGTAGATCTATCGATCTTTCAACCTCTACAAGGTTGAATTTTTCACTTGCAATAATAAGAAAGATCATTTTTCATTTTATATATTTGATATATATTTTCTGATTAGGTTTTTGGATTTAAACTAAATATGTATATCAAATTTTTCTATTTACTTCGTTTTCTTTTTTTTTTTTTCTTTTTGTTATCGTTTAAAAAATTCGCTTTTATTTTTTAGAGGATTTTCAACAAGAATGATGGCAGGATGCTGGTGGTTCTTTTGTTTGATCATAATCTCTTCCTACACAGCTAATTTAACAGCTTGCTTGGCCATAGCTGCTAATATTCCACCCTTTACCAACGTCGAAGAATTGGCTAGACAGAAAACCATCAAATACGGTGCTAAAGTTGGCGGATCTACGTTCGAATTTTTCAAAGTAAGTATTCAGTCCGATGAGCGGCCCTTCGTTCGTTAGGATGTTGAATACAAAATAAATAAAAAAACGAATCGGATTGTATTATCTGCGTTTACAATTAAATGAAACATTACACACATATATTCTATAGCAACCCATAAAGGAATTCATGTTACGAGTATAAAAGTAAGACAGAGTTTCGATCCATTGGATGAGAAAGATACTTTGGTTATAAATTAAATATGATTTTACGCTTCCCTCGCTTATTTTATCACGTTTTTTTTATTTTCAAACCGTAGTTTAATTCATTAGAAAAGTATCCCGATAAACAAAAAGCTTCGAAGCTTGTAGAATTAGTATTTGCTCGCCTAATCGTCAATCTGATTTGAGATATAAATAAAAATTTTGTGATTATTTTATTTACGTCTTAAAATAATAGAATATCCCTACTCAAAGAAAGTATTTCGTTTTCACCCCTCCCCCCATACCCTAAGAATTAATATACATTTTATAATTGCTAGTTTGATATCATTTGTTTTTTGCATAGTACGAACCTCCCACGTAGTACCAACCTTCTAAAATAAACGAATGAAACTATTTTTCTTAGACGAACGTAGAAACAAAAAAATGATTAAAAGAAAATGAAAAAAAAATAAAAAACACAAACGAACAAAAAATATATTTTTTTTTTTCAATCGCTTGTTATAATTCTCCGCAGGAAAGAGAAAACATAGCCTCTATCTACCTGTTAAATGCTAAAAATCCTCTGGCCCCAAACAATCATCGCTTACTAATTCGTCACAAGATGCCATATTACATTCGAGTTAGGTAACAGGCAAATGAAACTTAGAAACGGTCATTCTAATTCAGCTCTTTGAAAGAATTATGCCAATTCCAAGGAGGCCTCCTACCAGACGTACAAGGACATGTACAACTACATGACAAGTACCGACAACGTCCTAACCAAAGACAACGACGAGGGTTTGAAGAAAGTCCTAACAGAAAATTATGCTTTCTTAATGGAGTCCAGTTCGATCGAGTACATCATTCAAAGGGAATGCAACGTTACCAAAGTTGGCGGATTGTTAGATCAAAAGGGCTATGGGATTGCTATGAAAAAAGGTATTTAATATCTAATATGTTTTCGTTAATTTATCGAGATTTTTTAATAACTGAATATTATTTTTCTAGATTCTCTCTATCGTCATCAATTAAATACAGCGATTTTAAAATTACAAGAAAGTGGTAGAGTAACCGAGCTGAAAAAAAAATGGTGGACCCAAAAACGCGGTGGAGGTAAATGCGAGGTAAGTTATTATTTTAATAACGTAATTAATTATCTAATATTATATACGTTTATTAAAATAATATTTAACAATTTTACAGGAAGGTGCCGCACCGAGTTCAGCAGAGGAATTGAATTTGTCCAACGTTGGTGGTGTTTTCTTAGTACTTTTCGTCGGTATTGGATTTTCTTTGATTTTCACGATATTCGAGCTCGTTTGGGAGGTTGCTATGAAATCAATCAAAGAAAATGTAAATACTAATTTTCCATCAATTTATAGATAATCGAACTTAGTCGAATTGAATCGAACAGATAAAACTAAACATTTGGTTATATTTTTTAGTTATCGTTTAAAGAAGAAATAATGGAGGAGTTGAAATTCATAGCAAAGTGTACAACTGCAACTAAACCAGTAAGACAAAGGAAAAGTTTATCGCAAAGAAGTGGAGAAGATAGTACCGAAGATTGCAGTCCTCCTTATGGATTCGTACCAACTGTAATCACAACATCACCCGACGATGACAATTGAAAAATCATTGATTATATAAAACCATCTTCAAATCCACGATCGTTAGAAACGTTGACAGAACCATTTATTACCATTCGTTAGATCAACTGTTGTTTGAGTAAACAGTCCATTCACTCGGTTTAAATTCTAACTGAACTCACTCGAAATAGACAAGAATGAAAATAGCACGAAGATAAACCTAATTCTTTGATTAGCAATCGTACAAAATTTCAATCTGGAATTAAATCTCTCTCTGCGATTTCGTTCTACTTTCAATTAGTGTTGATGCATCTAACGTGTGGAAATACTATTTATATATGTATATGTGTGTGTGAACCGTCTAAGAAGTTTTAAACACCGACGATAAGGACGCATAACCGCAAAATAATTTTCTCTGGCATGAACATGTCCACTCGATATTTCCTATTTCCTGACCTAGACAAGACTCCCTCTAACTGTTGGTCTATGAGAAAATAGTTTGGCAGCAGCCATACGATAGTACGGATGCTGGCTCAGTCGATGAAGATTCGTTTTAAGTGCAGTTTACTAATTTTACTCATCTACGATAATTCATTAAAAATTTCAATCGTTTATTAATGAGGTTTAATTTGTTAGTGGATTTTATTTACCGTTAAAAATAAAAAATAAAAGGTTTGTCAAAGATTTTTCATTAACAATATCATGAAATTAACCAAACGATTTAAACGTGAAAATGTTTGATAATATTTAACAATAATGATTGTTAATTATATATTTATTGCTTTATTAATATAAGATTAAAGGTTTTCGTAAAAATATCATAGATTAGATAATATTTGTTAGATTTTTATAAAAACGAAGATAAAATTAATCCTTAAAAGATCCATTTTTTGCAATCACTGAAACTATGTCACGAGCTATGCTTGTAGTTATACCTTGCTGGTGCAGCTAAGGTTTCTAATTATATCGTATGTACCTAAGTTCTTGTGCCAATGCATTATGTAGCGTGAAAACGTGCAGCGTTAAATTAAAAAAAAAAAGTAAAATAATAATAATAATAATAAAAAAAGCATATATATTTAAATCTAGAAATCAAATAAAAATATGAATGTATAATCTAAATTTGTTCTTATAATACGACTGCATTAAAATAATTTCAATATGGTGTGGCAATAAAAAAGAAATAAAAAGAAAATGATTTTATCACGTTCACAGAATGATAAAGATAAAGCTACTCATATGTGTCGTCCTGTTTTTATTACCTTGCATTCGAGGATTTCCAAGAAGAGTTCCAATCGGTAAGTAAAAAAAATAAACAGAAAAGAAATGACGTGTAATAAATAAAAATAAATACGATATGTTTATTAAAATAACTATAGGAGTTCTTTTCGATGGGGATGAAATGGTTGAAACGGCATTCAATTTAGCGATCAAAAATATTAATAGAAATGCTAAAATATCAAATGACATTAAAGGTTTGACATTAAGAGCGGAACAAATTGACAGCGATACCCTCGATGCAGCAGAAAAAAGTGAGCCTAACAAAAATATCTCTAATCCGATTAGATTTTGTTATCCAATTAAAATACCATTTCGTATTAAAAATAAAAATTAGAGAGGGGGCCATAAGAAAAAATATTTCTACACACAAGTTATTTAGATAATTTATTTCTTTTTTCAATCCATGGATTTTCGAACGACCGAATTAAAATTTTTTTCCACAGCATGCAAACTTTTAGAAATGGGCGTAGCCGGTTTTTTCGGACCGAAAGACAACTCTGCATCGTATTTTATTCAAAGTATGTGCGATGCTATGGATTTGCCATATATTAGCACTAGGTGGGATCCCGAACAAACTCGAGGGAATGCTATTAATTTATATCCTCATCCCGAAGTTCTCTCAATGGTAAAAAAAGAAACCACCCCTCATCCTCCGCCCCCCTACCCTCCCAAACACGTTCGATAAATCTTTATGATTTAATTACAATCCTATCGCGTTTAGGTTTATTACAATATAATCAAAGATTTCAATTGGAAAGAATATGCAATTTTGTACGACAATACAGAAAGTTTGTTACTTTTGCAACGTTTATTGCAACTTCAAGAATTAATTGGTTACGAAGTTACGATTTATCATCTCAGTAATAGTTCAAATTACAGGTAACGAAAAGCTCGTTAATAAAATTGTTTTAATTGAATTCACAATACAAATTAACAACTACGATTATAAATTCAGAGATATTTTGCGAACCGTCAAAATGTCTAACGTTGTCAACATAGTGATCGATTGTTCGTACGAAATTTTACCTACGGTTCTCGAACAAGCCCAACAAGTTGGTTTGATGTTACAAAAACATAACATCCTCGTAACAAATCTGGACTTGCAAACATTGGATTTGGAACCTTATCAATACTCAGGTGTAAACGTGACGGGCGTAAGAATGATAAATCCACAAGACCCTTACATCTTGGATATTTTTAATACTCCTTATCTCGATTGGAACTTAACAGATCCTACGCAATTAAGACTCGAAGCAGCATTGGCTTTCGATGCTGTACAAATTTTTGCCAAAGGCATGGCACTTTTGGACAACAGTGTCAATGGTAATTTTAAACAGTTATTTTGCAACGAATCGGATAATTGGGAATTTGGTAACAGTTTGAGCAATTTTATTCGTGCTGTAAGTTCTTCTTATTATGTTTAATAAAAAAATATTTTTTTCTTAGAAATATACGTTTTATAAACGTACAAATTTTTTAGTTATTTGTTTGTTCATTTAGGAAAGTATACATGGATTAAGCGGACCAGTAAGATTTGATACAGCAGGATTTCGAAGTGATTTTAAATTAGAAATCATCAGTCTTAACATAGAAGGATTAAATAAAGTTGGTGATTGGCGTAGTACAAATAGTATTCAATGGGTACACAAATCTGGCCTTCCCGCCAATGAAATTAAAGTATTGCAAGACAAACATTTCATCGTTTTGATATCTCTGGTAAAATTTTTTTTTTCAAATAGAAATGAATATAAAGGTTGCAATTATACGTGGGTGAGTTGAAAAGTTTTGAGCCTAACATTGAAAAATTGTTTATTTCGATCAAATTTACTTTTATTTAAGGAAAAAAGTGAAATTTATTTGTCAAGATTCAAAAATTTCTAATTCATCCTCGTATTAGTAATAAATAAAAATGTTTTTCAGACTTATCCATATGGAATGTTCAAAGAATCACCAGATTTGAGAACAGGTAATGATCGTTACGAAGGTTTCGCTATTGACGTCATAGATGAAATGAGTAAACAATTAGGGTTTAATTATACCTTCGAAGTACAAGAAGATAACGTTTATGGTTCTTTGCAAAAATCTACTGGAGAGTGGAATGGAATGATTAGAAAAATTAGAGACGGTGTAAGTTTAATAATTAAATGGATTTTTGTATATAAATTATTTGTATTTATTCTAAAAAAAAAGAAAAATAAAAAAAAATATTTATAATAAATTAGTGCAGTATGTATAGTCAGTGCTGCTATCTGAATCACTATCGGTAAGGAAGCAATCTTACACTCTACACGATCTTCTATGCATCTTACTTTTAGTCGGTACAGAGACTAACTATAATAATACATTAACATTATAACATAAATATTATATAAATAAATAATTGTTTAATCTGTTTATTACAGAAAGCAGATCTTGCAATTACAGATTTAACGATTACTTCTGAACGAGAGAGTGCGGTAGATTTTACAACACCCTTTATGAATTTAGGTAACATTAATCTAATATTTTGAATAAATAATTAATTGAAATAAAAAACATTAATAAAAAAAATATATTATTAATTTTCTTTTTAGGTATAAGTGTACTCTACAGACAACCGACACAAGCACCACCAAGTTGGACATCATTCCTTTTACCATTCTCTTATGAAGTATGGAGTTACATTTTTGGATCATGGATTATCGTAAGCTTAATATTGTATATCAATGGAAGAATGAGTCCAGCTGAATGGACCAATCCGTATCCTTGTATAACCGAGCCAGAAGAATTAGAAACACCTTACACGATGATCGACACTCCATTTTTCACTATTGCAACTTTACTCAATGGTGCATCCGATTTTGCTCCTGGGTAAGTCGACGATATTAAACGTTTAATTAAATTTTATGAAAAAAAATTAATAAAACATAATTTGCAAAAATTTAAAAAGAAAATTCTGATGTAGTATTCATTCGACTAAAAGTTTGGTTGCTTAATACGAAAAGTTTTTTTTCTTATCGTATCATATTTATCTAATTGTAAATAAATTTAAGAAGTAACTCATTTATCATTCTTGAAAGGGAAAAAAAATGATAAAGCAACGTTTTCTTCCTAGCATACTTCCACATATACATACACACAATACTATACATCTTAACTTCTCGATTAATGGTTTTACCTGCAAGTGACAGAAGTTTTTCGTTTAAAAGAAACAGAGAGAGTTCTTTAACCCATTTTTGGCTATACTCAAAGGAACCAAGTTAAAAATGCTCTAATAATTCTTCAATAGTGTCACGGATCGATACGATAAATTCCAAAATGTCAAACTGACTTATCGTTTGATTTTTATTATTCATATTTGTGTGTATACGTGTATGCGCGTATCTTTTGAGAGAGAGAGAGAGAGACAGACAGAGAGAGAGAGAGAGAATGAATATTTCTTGTTCTTTTGTCCTTTTGTCAAAAAACTGATCGAATAAAAATGTCGAAAATAATTTAAAACTAATCTTTTCAAACTTGCCCACTTTCGCGATCGCACTTTACCCGAGCAAATATTTTTGCGACACTGAGTGTAGATTATATCGTATCTTTCACCATAATAAATTCACGGACATGATATACGTGTAGCCCTTTACCAAACTGGTTTTGAATTAATTTTCAATCGTTTTACGTGTCGAAAAATTTTGATAATTTTTTTTTTTTAATTTCAACGTCCTCATTTCGGGAGTCAGGAGCAACACTTTTAAAAGCTTTGATCTAAAAGATAGACGTGTCAAAAATGATATCTTCATTTACGTGAGCAAACAGCAGGTATTCGTTCGAGTAAAATCGATTAACAACCTTTTGATATATTTTTTTCTTTTTTTTAGAGGTATTTCAACGAGAGCAATAGGTACAACATGGTGGTGTTTTAATCTAATTATAAACGCAACTTACACCGCCAATCTAGCGGCAGCTTTATCCACCAGTCCAACAGTATGGCCCTTTACGAAGGCAGACGAGTTACCCTATCAAAACGAAATCAAATACGGAGCGAAGAGAGACGGTTCTACCATCTCGTTCTTCAAGGTGAGAACATTTTCTTACCTCCGTTGCAAGGTTCAGTATTAAATAAAAACAGAAATAAAAAAATATATATGAGTTGCATGATCGATCGATCGATTATGAATTAATCGTTATAATGTACATTCGAGAGAAAAATTTATTTCCTTATCTTTAATTATAGATCTGATTTATCTGCTAAAGGTTTAAGTAATTAAAGAAAAATGTTACTTTTTTTTAAAGATATGCTATTCATTTGAGAATATTGTTTGAAAATAATTAATGTAATTATTAAACGAGTGGTTTAGTTTCTTTTTAGATTTGATATAGAGTAAGGTTTATTCATATTTCTTTTCTGTAATTTAATTAACAAGTTTTATCAAATTATTTTATAAAATAAAACTCATTTGTGTGCGTGTGTGTGTGTGGGAAAGCTTTTCAAGTCACCCAATGTTATTAAAATACAAATGAAACATGCACGTATGTATTTAAATCCAATATCAATTAATCATAATTTGATATTTATCATATCAAGACGGCAACCTACGAGCCCTACAAACTCATGTACGATTACATGATGGAACATGCAAGTGAGGTTCTAACGGATAACAATGAAGATGGTCTGAAAAAAGTGCAACAAGAGAATTATGCGTTCTTCATGGAATCTACGTCAATAGAATATTTTACACAAAGGAATTGCAACGTCACCAAAGTTGGTGGTTTGTTAGATCAAAAGGGTTATGGGATTGCCATGAAAAAAGGTATACATTTAAAGTTAGTTATCAATGTACAACACAACTCATACGTAGAAAATATTTTCTAAACAATAAAAAAGATATTAGCCAAATTTAGAAAACTTGCATTTATTATAATTTTGATGAACAAAATTTATTGTCTTGTGTGTATATAAAATATGCTTTTAAAATGTAACTGTTTGAAACGATCTCTTTAATTCAAAACTTTTTAAGTTGAAAGGAATAAATAAAAAATTAAAAAAGAAATGGAAGAAAGAAAGAAAGAAAGAAAGACGATGTAGGGTAGAAGAAATATATCCTGTCCTTGCAGATATATATTATCGGAACCAGCTAAGCGGTGCGATACTGAAGCTGAAGGAGTCTGGCATGATAACCGAACTCCAAGATAAATGGTGGAGGCAAAAAAGGGGTGGGGATAAATGTAGCGTGAGTAGTTACAATACCAGTCTCGATTTAATTCGATCTTTAATGGCGTCATATGATTTTCTCTTTCTCCCCATATGCTCTGATTAATACTACCTGTTGATAATAATATATTATACTATATCTTCATGAATTTTATTTAAAAAAAAAAAAATCTTCAGTTACTAAAGTTTCCTTATTGATTTATTATATTTGTTCTAATCGTTGATATCGCATGAGGGTAATTTTTTTAGGAAAAACCGGCTGCAACCGCTAATCCATTGAATTATGAAGATGTTAGTGGTGTGTTTATTGCTCTCGGAAGTGGTCTCGCAATATCCTGGATTGGTACAATTTGGTCTTTTTTCTGGCACATACGAGACACATCTGTTACCAAAAATGTAAGTTATAATCATTTAATATACGTTAGGTTACTTTGTAATATTTTTTATACCTTTCTTAGTTTTAATAATGTCATCATTTCATTTAGAATTATCAACGAGTGTCTCTTCAAACAAAATTAATAATTATAAACAATCTTCTTTCTATTATCTATGATTAGTTTTTATTTTTAATTCGACAATACAATTAATATAATCATTAACGATTATTTAAAACAAAATTGGATAGATATAAAAAAGGAAAATTCTCATTCGTTTGGTAAATGTATAATATTATCAACAGATTCCTTTCAAGGACGAACTTATAAAGGAATTTAAATTTCTTTTACAATGTGGCGGAACTAAAATAGTTACGAGAGGAAAGAAATCTTCTACCACGTCGACGGAAGAGGATACGAAAAAGTGAAGTAATTAAATTTGATTGAATAAAAAAAAAAAAGAAAAAAAATAGAAAATTGGTCGATTAAAAAGTAATCGATTAAGAATTTTCAATCAAATCTTGGGAGTGTGAATTAGGGGATTTTACGATAGGAAGGATTTAGTGGTGGAAGAGAAGGAGGAAGAGAATAAAAAATCACTTTTTGAATAAGAAATGATTGTAATGAGTTAGAGATGAAAGGTGTTATTATTATAATAATATTCAATATTATTCGTGCTAGCTTAATATCGAGATTTAGAAGGATGAAATGTTTTTTTCTCTCTTACTTTCCTATCTTTTTTTTTTTTATTTAAAATACTTTTAAAAGCTTATATTATAAAATAGGCATAGGACCACGCGACTAATGGGGAAATTTCTCTCTCGATCCATATAAACCAACGTGTATCGCAAAAGAATATAACGAAATTAGTGATAATAATGGTGAACGGCGCTTTAATAAGCATTAGGTGTAACAACCTTCTGTCGTAAAAGGGCCGCCGCCAAAGGGTATCTCTCTCGGTGTAACGAAATTGCTTGCTCGTAAATATATGTTCGATGGACAGGCGAAACACACGATGTGCGTGCGCGAGCGCGCACGTTGACCTTAATGAAGCTACTTTCTGGCATAGAAAAAACAAGTGGAATATAAAAAAGATAAAACTACAACAAGGAAAGAGAAAAGAAGAGGAAGAAGAAAGAAAGAAAAATAAAAAAGGATTTAGAAGATCGGCGTGGTCCTTCAAAGAACGAGAACGATTGTTTAAAGATCATCTACGTAAATTCAAATTATTTTTCTTATATTATCCTTCTTTTTGTATTTATGTTATCGAATACAGACTTTGAGACTACGGCACTCACGATCTACAGAGCGAAAAATAACAAATTGTTACTCAAAAGTTGCGTTTAACCAATACCTTTGCTTTTGTTATTTTAGAATTTCAAAAAGTTGATTATTCGCTTCTTGGCGAGCTTAATTAACAAATGCCGCAATTTGCCGTTTTCTTTAAAAAATTCCCCTAGCTGTATTAATTAATATTTTAAAAAAGTGAAATATACATATTGTTCTTTTGCTCTCCTACAATGTATAAAAAAATCAGAAACGATATAAGATTGTTACTTTTGACGGGGCGATTGATAAAGAAACCAACTTTTTTTAATTAACTTTTGCTTCTTGCAAAAACTATTAAACTTATAAAAACAAAATTGCACGTACTTATTGTTAATAAAGTAATGTTACTTGTTCATAAACTTCATGAAAATATATAATTGTTAACTATTGAAAAACATTACGTAAAAAAACAGCGTTTGCAAAATTTTGACTTTTCACGCGACCGCTATTTGCAAGAAAACTATAACCATTTCGCATATCGCACTTTTTCCACTTTAAAGAGAATTTCGTAAGGAACATATTAATCTTAGTAAATTTTTTACCAAAAACTATTAGTTTCCGAGATATAAGCCGCGATTTACGGAAAAACACGATTTTTTTTCGTATTTTTTCACATTTTGATTTTTAATGTAAAAAAAGCAAATTTCTCGGAATACGCATAATGCACATCTTAATGTAGACCACTTTCCAGATCATTTAAAATTTTTTGCGCTTAGGTCGGAGCAACAGCCTCTCAAAATGCTAGATGGACTGGACTATAATATAAATGGTTTGAATCATTAGCGATTTTTCATGTATAAAAATAAACTCATTAATATCTTCTCGTAGTGATTAGATTAGTTTTAAAATCAAAATGGAGAAAGAAAACGAAAGAAGTAGAAAAATAAAGATAGACGAAGAAGTCATAGAGGAAAATTGTACGAGTATTATTAGTCGTAAATGAAGGAATTTAACGAAGCCAAGCCAGTTAACTTTCCACAAGCGATAACTAACTATATGCGTTCGTGGGATATAAAAATGAAAGGTTCGTTAAATTCTTGTCTTTACGATCCTTTAGGTCCGTCATGCGAAATTAAAAAGTCATCCTTACGTCTTTTTCAACAAAAAAAAATTAACAAAAGCAAGCAATGTGTCATTATCAATCCGAGTTCTCTCCAATTCTTGCGAATGTTTAACGTCGTTACGACATGACATTGCCGTAAATGATGCGACGTCATGCAAAATACTTAAAGAAAAATAATAAAAAAAAAAAAGAAGAACATTTTAAAAGATATGTCGTCCCTTTTCTTACGATCATCGCGTGCTCTCTTTTTCATTATTTATTTATTACAAACAAGATTAAATTTCCGATCGAGTGTTTCGCATTTTCTAGAAAATATTTGCAATCATGTATAAACGTGTTGCTCCTCCTCCTTCTACTTTTTCTTCTTCTTCTTCTTTTTCTTCTTCTTTTTCTTCTTATCCTTTTTCTATTTCTTCTGCTCCATCTTTTAACAAATAATCAAATCGAACGTTACACCTTACGTTACCCTCTTTTTTTTTACGTCGCACTTTAACTCCTATCTCAAAGGATCGTAAAATTTTACTGGATGACTCAGAATACGCTTACGTATGTGTGTCAACGATAAACGCGTATACGTATAACGCGTTTAACGTGTATATCGATTCTTCAAAATAAAACACGCATGTGAAAATATAATCTTTTCTATCGTTTGTTTTGTATAATTTAAAATCAAAGATAAATAAAATTAAATTATAGAAACAAATATTTCATATTAATTATTTCATTTCAAATTATTCCCATTTCAATATTTTATTTCAAATAAGTTAGCACGGAGAAGAAGAAAAAATAAATAAATAAATAAAGTATTGTAACAATAACAAATCAAAAATCAATCGAACGTTTTAACAAAAAGTTAGTCAAGTAAATCAAAGTTACTCTATTCCCATAGATTTTGTTGAACATTCGGGGCGCCTCTCGGTCGAATAACATCGTGGGTGGGAAACACATACTTTCTCAAGGTAGTATTAAAAGACCATTAAACGAGTGGACATGACGTATGGCTTTGTGCGTATGCGCGTCCTACAGTGATTCTTGTCTCCGAAGCTACTTTACTTAAGAAAAAGAGAGAAAAAGATCAAAAAAAAAGGAAAAAAAAAAGAAAACAGATTCACTCGAGTAGCTGCTACTTAACTACGCTTTGGCTTATCTTTATGTATCCGCATCTATATATGATTAATAAAACTCTTTGAAATCTTTGATTATACAATCTTCCATTTATATATAATATATATATATATATATATATAACATATATAAATTTAAAAAGAAAAATTAACAAATTATTCAATCATTCTTTTAGTAAAATTCAATCTACAAAATATAAAAACTAGTTTATATCAAGTACAATATAAAAAAAAAATTCTCTAATAGATTTTATTTACAATCTAATTAAAAAAGTAACATCTCATTGTTTGGTTTTTTTTTTTTTATAAAACGTAAGAAAGGAAAAGCTCAGTTGTGAAATTACAAGAGCGTACTTCCTTCGGCCACGTTAAATTATTTCCAAGCGAAGACATTAACATTGTTGCAACAGGTACTATTTCATCGGACGCGTTCGTTCGAGCTACGATTTATAGTACCTCGCCCGTTAGAAGTCGGAGCTCGAGCGGTATAGGCTCGAAGATTTAAGACCGGTACACTCGTCGTCGTTCTCAGTCTGTATCCTCGCGACCAAGTCACAATGAATTTCTAGAGACGAGAGAGAAAAGATGCTCCCGAAGTACCCGTGTATCATCGTTAAGGGCGATGACAAAGCCGAGGAGTATGTAAAATTAGCACGAGCTTTGCTTTACTTAAAATCAATTCAACTCAAACCAAAAAAGAAAAAACACAAAAAAGAAATTCGAGATAATTTATATACCTTTTTTTTTATATAGAATTTTTCTCGTTTTTTTTTTTACAATAAATTCAAATCATTCTAAACATCGAGATTACAGCTTCGAAAAATTTAAATTTAAATCAAAAGAAATAAAAATATATATTTATTTTTATCTTTCTTTTATCTTATATAAGAGTTCATTAATTAGCAAGGGTATAAATGTAATTGGAATGAGCTCGGAGTATAAATGTAAAATAAAATCCTTCAATTACCGATCAAATAATAGTCTGAGAAACATTTAAATTGCAATATTGGATAAAGTAAAAAGTAGTTTATAAGGTAGTTTAATTAAGATTCCTCTGGTAAAGTATTTAACGATATAAATCAATAGAACACAGTGAATCATTATACCATTCTATATAATTTGTCATAAATAGAGAGAGGGGAACTCTTTGAAAGGCTTTGGAGAAAGGAAGGAAAACTTGATTCGGTAATCTCAAAGATTCTCCTTCGTGTGTTCGAAGATGCGGGTAATCACGATTAACCAAAAAAATAAAATAAAACAAATTAAAATAAAAGAAACTAAAATAAAAGAAAAGAAAAGAAAAGATCAAAGAAAGAGATTGAAGAAGGTAGGTTGTTCGTGTAGTCCTTAAAAGACAGGTAACAAAGTAGTATATCATGAATATGTTAACTCGACAGTAGTTTCTAGCGTGCTCGTGTGCGGTGTCTGAGAATTATCATCGAGAGAAAAAGAGAGATTGGAAAATCGATTAAGAAATTACAGTGTGCTCGATCTTTTCGAACGACTTTTAAATCTCCACGTTAAGTAAGGTCTTAAGTAGCATACGATTCAAGTTTGAAGGACAGCTAAGAAAGCGAAGATAAAACATAGAACGCGAACTAAGAAAATTGCATTTCCAGAGATTGGAGAAGGTCGACGGTTGTTCATTGGGTAACTCGTTAAACTTATGAGATTACAAGGAATGAGATTTTCTAAGTTAGGGATTGATAAATACGATGCTAATAGCTATTATCGTTTCACGAGCCTATCTCGAAGGTGGCTATTCAAGGTTGGTATGCGAGAAACTAGCAACCCTTCTTTCAAGATGTGCTTCACAAACGTCATAAAATAACTGAACGAAAGATAACAGCCGGTGGGTACAAAGAAGAATATTCTTCTTCTTCTTCTTCTTCTTTATCTCTTAAATAGGATTAAAAGAAATAAAGATAGATAAAGAAAGAGAGAGAAGAAAAGAGTACGTTTGTGAATTACGCGAACACAGCAGCTACCTGTCGTTCTACCTAGGAAAGATTTGAAACTCTAAAACGATATTGCGAGTTCTCGAAGTTGCAAGCTTTCTCTTTTTCTCTCTCTCTCTCGACGTCTAGCTTTACGATCGTTCTTATTCGAGAAAGTAACGACGAAGGAGTTTATGACTCTTCGGTAGTATTCTTCGAGAATGCCAATCGATGATCATGATCATCGTTCATTATTGATTCTATTAGCTTGAACAGTATAGTAGTTAATGGTCTAGACGAGTGAAGAATAAGAAAGACCAAATCATTTAAAAAAAAAAAAAAACAACAGTATTTCTTCGACTTCCGTGTACAATTTAACCATGGCTTATTTACTGATCAATACTTCTTTCATTTTCTCGGTTTTTTTCATTTGAATTTTTTTGTTCTTTTTCGTTCTCTCTCGTAGAATTCTTTCACGGTACAAAAGGTATGGTAGGACATCTTTTCTCCAAGAGTTTTCTTCGAAAAGTAAGTAAGTATGTTATGTGTATATATATATACACATACGTTGAAAAGGGAACGTAGATTTCAAAGAGTGACGCGTCAACGCGTCTCGCGAGAGCAAAGCGACAGATCCTGAAAGCTAAAGGAAGATTAAGTGCCGACTACGAAAGGACAATGCGACGTGTACGTCGGGAAGCCGTGGACTAGCGCGTTCGAGGACACCTTGTCACGAAAACCTTCTCGTCTCTGTCTTACCCCTTTCGAGGTCGAATAAATCGATCCCTAGGAGAGAGAAGTAACTGTCCTTTTCTTTTCCCTTCCACCCCTTATAACTTTTTTACTCTTTAAGATAGATATTTTGTTTCCGTTAACTCGATCGATCAAATAAAATACCACCTTTCCGATTCCGAGTCGTAAGTAGTACATCCCTAAGAACGATTTCATTTTCACTGGTAGATAATAAATAAGGATTATTCTTACGGGTTTATTTATTTCATCTATCTTTTTTAGTATTTATAATAAGAAACTTTTATATATTTTAATATTAATAAGAAACTACTTGAAATACTGTAACATTATTAAATAATAATAAAAATAATTATTACAATAGTTATGTATTTGATCAGCTTTTGGTTATTTTGTAAAATAAATGGCTGGTATATATATAATTATTTGATTTATCATAAATAATAAATAAAATATTGAATTGCTCGGAAAGTAATTTCTGATTTATTTTTTGCACAAAGATTTTGCTCAACTTAATAAATTGTATTCGAAGCAATCGGGTATTTCCTTAATTACCACATAAATTAACAAACGCCTATACATTTATCATTAAATATCGTTTCAATCATATAAATATTTCTACTTATGCATATTCATTGATAAAATAATACAAATCAATTAAATACACTTTGTTGTAAATCATCCAAGGTAAATCGTAACTCACGAATTTATCGATCTGATAAAGATACATAGATCTATTCTTATCAATGAATACATGTATTCGCGCGCGTGTGCATGTATTCATTAGCAACGTTATAACGAATCTATTATAGGTAGGTATAGATTTGAAAAATAAAACAAAAGAAAAAAAAAGAAAAGAAAATAACAGAGAATAAAATAAAATGAATGAATCATCTTTTAAATGGATCTGAGACGTTAACGATTATAAATAGCATAAGGTAGAAGAATTCGTATAAGGTAAGAGTGTTTTTCGATAAGAGACCGTGTTCGATAATATTATCATACATTTAAAGTGCATTCAACGGTGAAGATATCCCTGATCATGAGTAGAACTCATGGCAGAAGCTATTACTATAGTATTACATGTACCACGACTTTCACCATCGTCTTCTTCTTCGTCGTTCTCGTCGTTGTTGTCGTTGTCGTCGTCTTCGTCTTACTCTTCGTCTTCGTCGTCTACGTTCAGTCATTTTCGTGTGTACGAGAGAAGCCGATACGAAACACGGCTACTACTTTACTTCTTGGACGTTCTCTTCCTCAGTGTGTTGTGTGTGTTGTGTGGATGTGTGTTGTGTACTCCTGTGAGATTAATTTAAAGAGCTCGTTTCTCGGACGCAGACACGAGAAGAGAGGTAAAATTTAATTACGCGTGGTAAAGTCGAACGAGATATTGTGGGAATATACGAAAGAGAAACGAGAGAAACCTTTATGTGCACCTATACAATACAAATATATTTAATCCCAACATATGTATTTATACACATATAAGAACCTCTGTTATTTGATTTTCGAGAAAAACGGGAAACCATACTTTCGATTTTATTTTAATGTCATAATACATATCATAATAGTGTCGTTAGCTAGTTTTACTACATGTAAACCATGAATCTGTTCTATGAGATTTTATTTGATTTTTTTTTTAAGTAATGTCTTCTAATTAGATAATTGCATGATTCACGATAATTTATTTAACATAATTTTGTACTAAATATATATATATTGGAACGTATTTGAATGTGAACGTCATTATTATTTAGATAAATAGTGCTTGAAAATTAACTATGCATCCTTGATTCTTTTTTTCTTTTAATAAAGTTTTTGTTTTAAATATCAACCCCAACACTCGTAACGTTTCGATGAGAGCAAAATCAGATGTGTTACTGTATACCAAACCTTATTAATACATTCGAATAATATTACAAAAGTTATTAGAATAAATGAAACGAAATGACCGAATCTTCGTATGCAGCAACTTCCCCGTAGTAAATCCTGGACACTCGATATTACTTGTATTTTATTATTCATTTGTATTAAAATTATAAACAACGCAAGTATTTCGAGCTAATTGGCTGCATAATTTATTATATATATTTTGTTTTTTCATCGATAGATTTTGATTAAATTCAATAAACTAATAAATATAACATTTAATATTTAACAAGATGAAAATTAAGTAAAACGAGGATGTGATATAAATTTATATTGGCAAAGTCATTTTTCATCGATTTACCCATTATCGTTTGATTAATTTATTCTTTTTGTTATTCGAACAGAAGCCGATTTTAACTGGCTGATAAAAGCATAAGGATAGAATATTTCCGAAGAAGGAGATACAAGCTTGTAGCGGCACTCTTAAAAGAAAGAAAGAAAGAAAGAGAGACAGAAAGAGAAAGTAGAAGTAGAAGAAGAAGAAGCTCGGTAGTCGCAAAGCAATGCCATCGAGATAAGACAACCATAATTGACCATAACTCTAGGAAATGAAATGGCGTACGGTACTAAGCATCTATATTCTGTCGTCTCTTCTTCAGCGTTAGGATATTTAACCTTTGACATTACAAGAACGTTACTTTGGATGCATCTTTCCCTTTTGCACTTTTGGTGTCACGTCAGTTAAGATTTCTTTTAATATTTTATTTTAATACCTTTTCTGTCATCATCATTTATAGACAATAGGATACAACTGTACAACCGTCCAATAAGAGTATTCCCACAATTCGTAATTAATTGAGAGAATAATCTTGTATTAAACACAATTTTTCACGTCGATAAAATTTATTTACAATCGGATCAAGAATTTTTCTTTTCAGAGGACTGAATAGAAGGATCAGCTTTTGAATTATCTTCAAATGGCATAAAATGTATGCCAACAAAAATAATCCGTTATATTATGAAAAAAAAAGAAACATGTTGAAACTATTATCAAAAATGATATATTAATTTTATCGAATACCCGTTCTAAGATAATCCCAAAACGTGATTCCGGTTCTGAGAAATCTGAATATTTCCAAGCTTCGAGATCTTACCTTAAAACCCCGCCTCCCCAACCCCTTTACACCCAGAAAAAAATTCTTGACACATTTTAAAATTCCTATACACCTCCTCCCGATGGCATTTAATAATAACATTATCTTTATATTATTTATACCGTGAAACATATAATAATATTTACGATTAACGATAGATTAAGATTTAAAGAGCAAAAAAAAATGAAGTCACGAGGGAGGATAATATCTCGGCAAAATGGAATCATTCGAGGTGATTTGCGTAAATGTTCGCATACTCTTGCTCGAACTCGTCCTTATTAGTCTTCAAAATGAGATCGAATGAGGAGAAGGAAAAAAGAGAAGAAGAAAGATCAGAAAGAGAAAAAGTACGAGAGAGAGAGAGAGAAAGAAAAAGAAAAAGAAGGATATCGATGCTTTTCGCACGGGATTCTTACTCGAGCGCGTCATTTGCGAGCAATCATTTTATTTTTAGATCCTTGCCGCATTTGGTATCGGCTCTCTTTCCAAGGAGATGAGATACGATACGATTCAGTGAAGGCTCGTTACGCGTTTTCCTTCTTGCTCGATGACGACGGTAATGCTAATGATAGCGTATAACGGTTTAACTAGCAGATGAAAGATACGTTTTTATGTATCGTCTACCATTGAATTTACAATCGATCTTACGATCTACCCACATTTAATATTACATATCTCCTATAACACCTTATACATATATATATTGTATACGAATAAAAAAGAAATTTCCAGTCACGTTTATATAATAATCATATCTAATATTTATTTCTTTCCTCTACGAGATAATATTTATTAATTTTTTACCCAGATTAATTTTTTTTTTAATTATTTCTCCATATGTTAATATTGTAATCATTTGTTTTATTACGATTATAAACATTCAGGTCTAATAATTTGTATTAATTTTACGCGATCCTTTCAAGGTAAGAAGAAAAGGGAAAAAAAAGAAAATGATATGGAAATGTAAATGAAATGAAAAAAATTCAGTTAAAAATTCCCTTCTTCTCTTTCTTCTTCTTCTTCTTCTTATTTTTCCTACTCTTATTTTTTTTTATTTTCCTTCCTTTCTTACTATGCCAGTACGAGATATTAATTCGCCCGAGGCAAGAGGAGAACACGAGCATAATTTCACGGAGAGTGCGAGAAACATAAAACTTTACGAAGAAGAAGAAGAAGAAGAAGAAGAACTCGGACCTTTTATCGTCCTTCTTGCAACCAGGAGACGTACACCTTTGAAATCGCTGAGAATGAGAAGGAAAGAAGAAAGATGAAAGAAGAGAAGAGAGAAGAGAAGCCGGTTTTGCAAAGAAGAGAAAGGACGTTACATCTTTCTCACTCCTTCTCTCTCTCTATTTCTTTTTCTCTCTATCTTTCTGAATGAAATCACTGATGATTAATATCGGTCAAGATGGGAAACGAAGAAACCACGAGATTCGCACTGGAACAAGCGTAACACTTAAATCCGTGCTCTCTTGTATAATAAATGTAGATATTTCAGATTACAAATTGAAACATCCACGTAAGGGCGTCTTTAAATTAGGTCCTTGCAAGGTCGCGCGAGGGAGAGAAATAGGATCTTCTTCCAGTTGTTGTTCGATTTATCTGACCCTACGAATCGCGAATCTCCAACATAACTAGTCTCGTTAAGAAAATACACCCCACGTGTAAGCAAATACGTTTCTGTGTATCATACATTATACTTGATACATACTTTAATCCTAGTCATTATTTTATTATTTATCAACGTGTCGACCTATAATGTTGTTCATTATTCTTAGTACAATTTTACGACAACGATCGTACAATTAAATCGTTTGCAAAATTTTTATTCTGGTACTTTTAATAAGTTTTTTTTAGATTAATAATATTATTTCAAAAATGATTATTTAATCATTCGCTATTGTCGTTTGTTATTCTTCACACATTTTTAAAGGAATATTCGTATATTTGTACTCTTGGAATACGACCAACTTGGACAATATCTTTTTCGATGTAGACATTATTTTTACATTTTTCAATCATATATTTTTTTGACCATTTTATACAGAACGTCATATTATTTTTATCAGAAGAAACGTTAATTATTGTTATTACCGAGAATAACAATTTGATAGATTTCGAATGAACGACGTAAGATCGATAAATATATTCATAGACAGAAACATCAATGTCACTATGAACATCTTGTTCTATCACTCACCACCGTTATTATACTTCAAGATGCGCGTATATAATAAAACTATGACAAGAGTCATTATCGCTTGAATATCATCCAGCAGCGTCATTCACCTTCTCCTCTAACTGCCAACGTTTATTAGCGGTTCGTGAATACTTCCTGGTACCAAAGATCGATTATCGAGATTAACGGTATGGAAAAGTTTTAAGTAGCGAGTTAAAAAATACAAATAAATAAATAAATCAAAATTGGATCAAATTAGAGGATAGACATGTAGACGAAACAAAAACAAAACAGAAAACAACGACCTAACAGAAAATTAAAGAAGAAGGCAAATTAAATCCCTTTGTCTTTGTTCTTAGATTCATCTCGTTTAACAATTTTACGACGGCAATCCTTTGGCAATTTTTTTTTTTCTTCATTCTTTTTCTGTTCTACTTCGTTCACTTCGTTCACTAACTCTTTCTTTTCTATTTCGTATGGGGATATAGCTGCCTGTATACCGTCACCATGCGTCTCTTGCATTCCGCACTAATTGCGAGATGCAAGTGGGCTCGAGACGCTGGAAAGTGAATTTACATAGCAGGCCCTAACGTTCCAGTACCAATAGCAGTTACAGCAAGACCACTATCAAGGGCAACTTTCCTCCTTACTCCTACGTCAACTTGCCACAGAAAATACCGCCTTCCTATCCTGGTGATGGTATTTTTTCTTTTCGTTTCTTTTTTCTTTTAGTTCGTGCTTCAAAATCTTTCAAATGAACGTTTGCAGTGATCGTAAGAAGAAATTCACGATTAAAATAACGTTAATTTAAAAATCCAATAAACATTTTAATTTAACGAATTAAAAATTGATTAAATGTCATATGATCAGCTTCACGTTTTTATTTTTGGTAATTTTTATGAAAAATTAACGACGGAACGTGGTAATGATGGTACAAATAAATGGAACGAATCGTAAAGGAAGGAGTTGTTATTTACAGAAACATCGTACGTGATTTTCAATTTTTTTTTCGTTGGTTCTTAGTTCCTTGCAATTGTCTCGTAGAGAAGTTAACAAAAAAAAATAGCTTTTACGTAGATACATCTAGGATTGACTTGAACGTTCTCTAGCATCGTCATAGGGAAGCTTCGGTAAATAGCATTCCTCGTCTAATAATATGCAATTAAGAGAAATTAGATAGGGAGTTATAATAACCTTGCCCTTTCATTAACAAACCGCCGACTAGAAGTTACTTTTTTCTAATTCTATCGGTAAAATGCAGAGCGAGTTTAGCCGCAAATCTGTGTTTCCTGCTCTTCATTCTACTTTTCTACGAATACGAAATGAGACTTATGTAAACATGTATACAATTATTTATTCGATAAATTATTTGTATTTCTAGTCACGACAAAATTATTATCAACGTATTTTTAACGTGAACGTATTTATAAATGAGAGTTCTACGTAATTTGGATCCTTTCATTTATTTTTATAGTCAGTTGGACAAAATTACACGTGAATGGAACGAAATTAAAGTTGAAAATAATTGAACAGTCCATTACTCAGGTTTGAACATACGCGAATAGTTGTTAAAACGAATGAATTCGAACGAATGAATTAAACGAACGATTGAGAACGTAAACACACAGGTGCAAGATAATATCGTCCATCATTTTATAATTTATTTCCAATACTATCCGTTGCTAATAATACTTATAAACATCGATAACGTGTTCGCGTTAAATATTTGAGGAAGATCGTATATATCGTTAGAAAAAAAAGAAGCAAAAAAGAACTTAGTTTTTCTTTTTATCGACACATTTATATCGTCGTCATCTTGTATATTTTGTATTTCGTTTTGGCAAGTAAAACTAACTGCAACTTACTTCATCTCGCAAACTTATTGATCGTTTAGAATATACATAATACTCGTGTTTTCTATCTTGAAACTTGATACCCGAGTTACAACTTGAATTATCCGCAGTTGAACATTTTCCTTTTTTTTTTATCTCTTCATAAAGTTAAAGCTCATTAGATACCCGGTGGTCTCGTAGTAGTAACCCGCTAAAGAGTTAACGAGCAATTGGCACAGCCTGCTCGTTAGAAAATACCAAAGATCAGGAGAGTTTTAAGACTTACAATTAGATGCTAGTATGTTACGTTTTCAAATACTCTTAAGAATTTATATGTTCTTTTATCTAATAAATAGAAATTAAAAAATACATTACGTTTATTCTTGAAATATCATTTACTGGATTATTAGAAATACAAAAATTTATCATTGATTAATATTTCAAATAATATCGTATTGAGAATATATTTTTTTTGTTAAATGTTACAACGTATTCATTGAAATGATCTAAGTATTTCCTCAAATATATTTTTATTATTTTTATATGCATCCAATATATTGGATTTATTCCTCGAATTTTCTTTTTTAATTAACAATATTTGTATATAATGTATTGATAAAATGATAATAAAAAGATGAATGGTCTTATTAAGGACACTTGTTCATAAATAAGAATATCCTTTATATGAATAAAAAAAAAAATGATCAATAGGATAGAAGAAGTTAATAATAAGAATAATAAGAAAATAAGAGACTTGTACAAGAGGATTACGTTTCTGAGATCCAGCTTCGGAGGATGTTCGAGACGGCAGGATTCGTCCTCCTGTTCCTCTTGTGTTCCTATCTAAGAATTTCTCTTCTCTCTCTTTCACCCGCTAACCTTCGTTCATACGTTCATACGTTCGTTCCTTCAGAAGAAGAAGAAGAAGAAGAAGGAGAAGAAGAAGAAGAAAGCGAGCTGGATGGTAGGAGGATTAAAGTGTCCTTGCCCGAGCAGAAAGAGAAGGACTGGCTCACCCAATGGAGAATACGAAAGAATTTCTTTCTCCTTCGAGGACGAGGACAACGACGACTACGAAGAAGAAGAAGAAGAAGAAGAACACGATGCCATGAGATAACGTCGTTCCGGTTCTCGAAAGAGCAGTGAGAAGGAACATGTTCGTCAGCTGGTAATAAAATATTCTAACTCTATGTATTATATATCACATTGATATAAATGTTACATTCCTAAAAAGTTCATGCCGATTTATTCAAGTCTAATGGTTAAATATTAGTTTGCCTAGAAAGTCTATCAGAAAAGTATCAATTTTGGAATACAGAATAAAACTGTTATATGATTATGCAATAGAAATAAATATAAAACTAACATATTCAATGAAGATTTTTATTCGCAACATCAAGTAGAAAAGGACAAGAATTTAAAAAAAAGATAAATGTAATCTATCAGACAGAAATTGTTGCATTTCTTGCTATAAAGAAAATGTAACAAATTGTAATAGTAATATTACATGAGATACTACACAGTGAATGATATTTTGCGATAATTATCCTAACAAACAACCTTTATGTCTCTCTTGTTTCAACAAAATGCATTGATACATGAAACTAGGAATAAAAAATATGAAAAAATAAATATTATCTTCTTACATGCACACTCTTACGTGAATTTTGTTTGGGTAACTTAATTTATTTATTATTCTAGTATTTTTTCAATATCAAATAAACTTATTCATTTGATATATTAGGCAAATTATATTTTTTATATCTTAACAAATATTAAACTTCTATAACGTGTACCGTTTTTAGATGCACATGGTATGGTAACGACACTTATTAGTCAAATGCAGCTTGCCAAGGAATGTGTTAAAATATAGGGAAAAATGAAAACCAACAGCTCTTCGTATTACTTGGAAACCGTTAAGTTCACGAACATTCTCACGATATCTTCCTCGATCGGTTTATAGGTGTGCTATAGCAAATAATCGTATAAGTAAACTCCTCTTTTACGAGTTAAATGAATATTTGGAAAAAAGAAAAAGAAAAAGATAAAGAAAAATGTCGAAGATTAGAATTGAGACGCGTTGATAACCTGACAGGATAATGATCAACGGAAGCCAACGTCTATGACAGGATTCAAGAAAGATCTTTACTTGATGTCCAAAGCTGATCCTCCTATAGCTTTTAAATTACGACTTCATTCTCGCCTCTAGCAAAGTTAGCTCGAGACGATAATTATAGGACGTCTAGCAAATCAAGGTATACTTGTGTGTTGTTATTCCTTGAGTACCGTAAGTCTTCTGACCAATCGCTGAGATACTACGTGGTGATCAGTATGATTAGATTAAATGCTTCTAGTGCCAAGGAAGCTATTACATTTTTTTTTCTTTCCGTTATATGAAAAAAAAAAATTCCTATTATAAGGAAATCAAAAAGAATTCATTCCTTCCTTCTTACAAATGTTTTATTCTTAAATAAAACAAAAAATAAACAAACACGTTAAAAATCCTAGAATATTACAGAAGTTGTCAACTTTTATATGTAAAATAGTTAGAAAAATCTATGATTGAAATTACAAGGAAATAATAAAAATAAATTTAGTTTTTCTATAATCTAAATATATTTTTTGTTTGTTTCTAATGTGGAATAGATGATTCTTTGTATTAACAATTACCAGATACTATAGAAACTATTTGTGTAAGTATCTACAAAAAAATATAAATGAAATTAATAAAGAAAGTAATAAAAATAAATTAAAATTTTGTTATTTTTCCAATATTTTCTTTTGAAGCTTCTAATGTGAGAAAGATGATATTCTTTGTGTTTATAGGTACTAGATACTAGAGAAACAGGTGTAGGTAATCCGTTAATCGGTGTCGTCATAGGTAAGAGCAAAATCTTCTTGGATACTGGATATAAGCGAGTTATTCTGGTAGAAGAGGCAACCTAGTGTAGACTCACGAGGCACACGAAGGAACTTCTTATCCGCGATCTCCAACGAGCTCGTCGCTAACTGTTCATTTGTCGACGAGAGCTACGTAACAGGGAGAACGACGATCCATCGACCTACTCGCGACGAAGAAGAAGAAGAAGAAAAAGAAGAAGATCATGCTAACATATCAGACGACTTCCGGAACTAGCGAATCGATCATTTCGCGTATTACACAGCCTATCTCTACGACTGATTATCCTAATAAATCATAAAGTTTTTCAATTTACTTAAAGCTACAAGTCACCGTGTCATTGGGTATGAGAAACTTCACATTTACAAGCTTGATTAATGAAATTGATCATTACTTTTTTTTTTCTCTGTCTCTGTCTCTCTTTCTTTTATTATTCCAAAAAAAAAAAATAAATATAGAATAAGGGTAGCAATTTGTAAAGTATAATTTCGACAGAATTAATTGCATAACTTGGAGTTTACTAATGTAAGATCATTTGCATCGTATGAAAGACTCTAAAGAATATTTAAAAAATTAGGTCGAGCATATTTATTAATACAATATGAATGGCTAAAGCTTGACGTGCACGTCTCGGTGCATTCTTTGGCGTCCGAGAGTAGCATGAATTACTCTTTGAAATTGGCACAAGAAAGAGATGAACGTTGAGAAAGCTTTAACGTTATGGATCTACGTATGACTGGACTGACGTCTCTTCTCTAAAGGGCTACGTAGATACATACATACTTACATACCTACACGTGGTAAGAACATAATTAAGATATCGCTAGCTCGTGTGCCATTATCATTATTAACGGCGATCAGCCTTAATTGACTTCCGCAGGACGATTAACGACTTTTCTTACTTTTATTGCACGATAATGACGTAGTCTACGGTACGAGCGTTAAACGTACATCGAGTTCTCTTTCTATCAACCTTTTTTCACACGCTTTTCTACCGGACAGAATAATTAGGATAGGGAATAAGGTAAGAAAAGATATGTATATTTCTTTTTTTTCCCCTTTTAATTTTTCTCATTTGAAATAGAATAATTCACTAAATTTGAAGCGTGAAAGATAACGTAAATTGGGTAAACGTATAACCTATCCAAACGAATCGTTTGAAATTTTCTATCAAAATACGGTATCTTGTATTTGTACTATTCCTCGTTTGATTTTACGACAATTATAAATGGAAAATATTTTTGTCAATTATTATTTAAGCTACTTGATGATAATCTGCGTACGATTGTAAAATATAAAAATTAGGGGACGAATATTTGACGAAAATTGATCGAAATTTAATACGAAAAGGAACAATAAGTGTATATATGTAAAAGGTAAGAACATAAAGCATAATTCCTTTCTCTATCCAACTCACAGCTAAGAAATCGTTCCCAGCGTTTTGTTCGTGGCTGTCGAACAAGTAGACGGACAGGATCGTTACAAAGATCGACGCGTAGCAAGGACAAAAAGTTCGTAGTACCGTTCTAACGAGTGAAATAACACGGTGTGCTGGTGAGTAGTAAGTACGTGTATGCACGAGCGTGGACATGGAGAAGGACAACCGTTCCAGTGCTGGTCGCGTTATTATCCACGTTGCTTGGTGTGTCCACCGTGCATGCTACGACGAGTAGAAGAATGATGAGAGAGAAAGAAAGAAAGAAAAACATATACAGAGAAAAAGATAGAAAAAGATAGGGGAATAGAGAAAGAAGTGCACGTGTGGGTTACGGGTTCGTCGTACGAGAACCCCATAAGAGAAAAAGTATCGAATCCACGTGCACACGAAGTTCACCTTTCCTGTGAAATAAAGAATGAAAGAAAGAGAGAGAGAGAAAAAAAGATTATGTGGAAAAGGAAGGAACGACTATGCTTGTTGTACCATTGTCGCGTGCCATTGTCCAACGAACAAACGTACGACCGATCGTTTTAACGAGCTTCTCTAATGACCCTACACGAAGAATACGAATATCATGCACCGTTCGTTAACGTCGATGGATCGAGTATTTGAAAACACACCCCGTACGCGGATGGTACTACTTTAAAGAAAAAAAAATAAAAAGAAATTCACTTACACAAATTCCCAACGGTTACATCTCTTGTCTATATGGTATTAGAAAATTTATCGAGTTGGGTAGATACAAAAGGATTAATTACAGATACTGATCGAGGTTTAATGGCAAAATCGATAATACTATGATCTGGATTTTCGTATTAATTGATCAAACTGTATTCTGTTTCATAATTGGTAATACAGGAAATGTATTAACGATTAGTAATCACGAAAGGATCATCTTCATTACTATTTTCTTTCTCTGAATCACGCCATCTTGGTAAACCGCAATTGTTTGTTCCTTTTAGAGGATTTAACAGATTACATGGATATATATCTGGATTATGGTAGTCAGTATCAAAGTGGCATGGATAAATGTACGTGAAATATCGCCGTGGTGTAAGCGCGACGAATTAAGAGGGAGAGACAACCCAAAAAATAAAACATAACCAAAAGAAAAAAAAAAGCAACAACAAGAAAAGAAATAATCTCGTTCGGTTTCAGGATTCGTCCTCAAAGCAAAATGATCTTCGTGACTTCTCGTCGTCGGCTCTTCCAAGCAAACAGTCCTGTTCTTTTTCTTCTCATTCCTTTTGAATTAAGATAATCCTCTTATCAGTGAGAAGAAAACGTCACTCTTAAAATCATACACGGATACGTACACACTGTAAGTATATTTATAAGACATTTTCAAAAGCAAATCTCTCGAATAAATTATTTTCAGAATAAAAATAATCGAATTATATATATATCTACATCTACATTTATATATTTGAATATAAAAAAAATAATATGAGAAATATCGTTACGATCATAACTGTTCATCGTAGTAATTTATCGATAACTGTAAATACACGATCTGAAATTTTTGTCTTTTGCAATTTACATATTTGTCAATTTGTTTTTTTAACATATTTTCTCGTGTTAAAAATAAAAGGATTAGATCGAGAATCCTCTTAATATCAACGTAAACTCATTCGACGTTAAATAGATATTAAACGGGACTATTAAGTTATCGATCGACCGAAGAAGCGTTAACATTATCGTATAGTTTTTATTTAAAGCGAGTCTGACACGACGGAAGTCAGGAACTTGTATCTTAAGATATTATCTCTAACGATGAAGGGTGGTGGGGGAAACCATCAACATCCTGATTATTACGCGAAAGATCTAGTTCCAACAATTTTCCTACAACTATCTCCTATTTTTATCTACAATATTTTTATCTCTTTTGACCCCTCTATTTCTTTCTACCTCTATTACTATTTTATTTCGTTCACTATCTCTTTTCCTTTTCTCTTTATTCCTATCTACCAATCTCTAAATTTCAATTTTTTTCCCCCTCGTGTTTCTATTTTTTTTCCTCTCATTCGTTCTCTTTTTTGCCATCTTATTTCTAACTCTTACAATTGAAGAAGATAAAAACAATTCTATCCACTTTTACTACTATTATTTCTGATAGACATTGATATTCGTACAAACAAAAATTACTCGATTAATTATTAATAAGAATTTTATTACAATTATCGAATACCAAAAATCATACGTTTATCTGTGTAAATTATTATTCCTATTTTTTGTCTCTGTTACTTTCTTTATCTCTTATTTGTTATCTCCGAGTATATTTTTCTCTTTATATATACATTTAGTATTTTTAAACATGAAGAAAATTTTCGTCTGGTCATACAGGATACGAGTGAGACGATATAGAATAAAATGATGAAAAAATAAAATAAAATAAAATAAAAGGATAAGAAGGAAAAAGAGATAAAACGATCGTACGCGATAGAAGTTCATGTTCACGTTTACAATGTCCACGCCCTCGGACGACAGCTGTTCAATTTGCAGTCTCACCAGGGCGCAATAGGAGGCTCTATCTGAGGAGACGATAGAATCTTTCGTGCTTCGGGCGACTGAGAACATTGCGTGGCTCGTAAATGTCCTCCTTCCCTCCTATCCCCTCCACCCCTATCACTCCTCTTTCTCTTTCATTCTTTCTTTCATTTGAAATTTACAAGGATGTACCCGAGTGCCTGCGATAACGTTTCATTTGCCATCAAATGAATTGTGTGGTAATAATCGAGAAATTTAAAGAAGAAGAAATCTTGTTTTTTCTTAGACGTTAAAATTTTCATTAAAAATTCACTTTTATTATTTTATTATGCAATATTAATGTTTAATAATTTTAATTCTTTTTTTTGTAATTTCTGAAGCAATTGTACTTTTTTGGTTTATAGAAATAATCTTTGAGAATAAAAATATTCAATAATTTCGATTCGATATTTTGTTAGATAAAAACTTTGAATTCAAACTCGTTGCTAGCTCGAACAAATAACGTTACGACTTTTATAGTTTTCGTATTAGTTTTACGTTGAATTTCGACTAGAAAGCATCGATGGTTGTAACGGGTGAGTATAATTTCAAACATTATCATTTGAATTTGAATCTCCAGAAGCGGCAACATCCTTGTAGCGAGACCTGGGAACCCGATATCATTTTCTATCTAATGGGTATCATATTTTATATGCTATACGTTTCATTGCAAGTATTATATCGAGCTAATAACGGCTTAAATAATCTTTAATTAAATTTCATTAATAAATCTTTGACTAGAAAAAAAAAATAAGAATATAGACTTTGTATAATTAACAATTATTTTTTCAGGTGTACAGAAAATTTCAATAATTATCAGAATAATACAATCTATGTTTATGATTTTTTTTATTTGGATTGTTTTGCTCGATACAAATTTCATTCTATTTTATTAGATTTACGATTGTCTTTCCGTTCCATCAAATCATTTTCAATTGATTAAATAAAAAGATGAAATACCGATATATGAAACCGCCTACACTCTAAGATTCTCATTTCCTTGATTTGTCTGCAACAACGCTCGTAAGTATCAATTTTCGCAATATTTCAGGATCGTTCTCGACGAAGCGTGTCCACACGAAGTTGCTATACTCTCTCGCCTTGTATTTTGAATCTCTAGACGAGATAGCATTATTTTAACTGTTTCGGAAGGACGTCGAAGGAAACCTATAATAAGGTTGGTAATATACGATGATCGTTAATGTCACAGGTACCAATGCCCATTTAAAGATCACTATAGGTGGATTTATAAGACTCTTTCTCTCTTTCTCTCTATTTCTAAACTTGATCGTATAATCTCGACTAATAGTGATATAGCAGAATTTATTTAGTATACTTTCAAATAAAAATCATTTATCGTCCAGAAATTGATTCGTAAATTTTAATATTTAAAAATGATGTAATTTAAAAAATAGTCAAGTAAAAAATGTGTGATTCCAATAATAAAAAATTAAGTAACCTTTATAAATGAATTGTGTTACACTTAAGTGTAAAAATACATCTATACGAATGAGTATAAAAAATATTGTAATGTTTTTTTCTGGTAATGAAAGAATAGAGTTCGTTGAAAATAATAACTCGGTGCACAGTTGTTACGAGTATCTATATATAGCATATGTATACATATATATATATAAATATACATAGATGTTATACATAGATATGGTCGATCGCGGTCGCATTTCCAGAAGGCGCATCAGAAACAATCAGTGCGCAGGGATACTTGAACGTGCTCGGGATACAAATCGAATTGGAATTCAACGAACACAAGTCCAGTGTTCCAGTGTTTGAGAAAAGAGAGAAGGAAAGAAGAAGAGAGGAAGAGAGAGAGAGATAGGTCAAAAAGAACCTTCTATGGATTTCTGCTTATCGTTTGCGTATTTCGAAGGAAGAAAGGAAGATCGGTGGAAGAAAGGAGGATAGGATCGATCGATCGATATCGATCGTTTCTACGATCGATCGATTGATCCTCTTGTAACTTGCTTCAGTTTTTCTACATGAAAGAAAAAGCAAATAACATATCTCGTGTTCTGTTCAGCAACTATCTTACTCTCTTTCTTTTAATCATTTTTTTACCTTTTCGATATGCGTTGGAGATGCCATGCAAGGACGAACGACTCGTCCATACGAGATAAGTATAAATATATACATACATACATACATACATACACGTATACATAGTCATACATATCTATAAAAGATAGGGTAAGAAACTTGACAAAAAGATAAGTAATCGTGGAAGACGAATCGGCACGTTGATTGTTCGTCGCGTGTATAAGGTAGAACTTTAATGACTTCTCGCCACAGAAGAAGTACCGATGAATACGCATTACGATGTTATCTCTTTCTCTCTCTTTCTCTTTCCCTTTCTCTTCCTGTATCTCTTATAGTAAGCCGCATGACGCTCGACTAGCCGGTTAATTGATTTTTCGAGCAATGATACGGTCGTGACTCGATAATGGTTTAATATATGCCGACGTACCACCTCGTCACTCGACTGCAATTCAAAGTTACTTCTCTCTTTATTTATTTATTTCTTTTTTATTTTTTTTATTTTTTGAACGCTCTTGAGAAAGTTACGCTTAACAGCCATTAGTTTCTTGCTGAGAGGGAAGAAAAGAATAAAATTTATACGGCGTTGAATCTTCAGTAACATAGAGAGAAGAGATTCGTAAACCGATCAGCAGCCTCTGAGAGTAGAAAATACTAATCGTAATAAGACTCAAATTGCAGCATCCAAGTATAAATACATGTATACGTGTTTGCGTGTGCATCTATAGGAGAAGGAAATTGCGGTCACCGCGATTCTCTGAGCGGCTTTCTACGCAAAAGGGGAGAAAGGAAGTGAAGAAGGAAAGGCGATCGGTTGGCTCCAGTGGCACGAGCAAAATGCATACACGGATCGGCACTTACTAGCATATACACACATATACACGATCTTCTACATGTACACGAAGATGAAGCTTGGCTGCTGCACTCGGTTGCAGACAAATGGACGCGAAATCACCGTTATTATTGCAATTTGCAGTCGGTTCGCAGTCTCTCTTTATACGAGAAAGGAAAGAGAAAGAGAAAGAGGGAGAGAGAAAGTACCTACACTAAGAGAAAAGAAAGAAAAGAGTAGTTTAGGGTGTGTAGAGGAGTGCCTCTTGAAAATCTTCCTATCGTAAATCCTCCAAGTTTACTGATCTCTACGTCTACTATGTACACAGAATCCATGTTTTCTCTTTGGATGATCACACATACTCCACCTAGATCGATCCTACCCATTCGATCCTCTCACGTTGAGAATGACGACTTTCGAAAGATTTTCTTCAGCTTAGCAATCATTCCTTCGAGTCACGACGAGTATTACAAAATTGTTCTCTTCCTTTAAAGGAAGTTACGATAATTGTTACCTCATGCTCGCCAATTGTCGACTTTTTTATTCTTATCATCGAACTAAAATAGATCTTTCATTTATCACGTACACCGAGTATTGCGGATAATAATTGATGACAATTAATCTATATAATAATAATAATAATAATATTAATATTAATAATAATAATATTAATATTAATAATAATAATATTTTTCTAAGGTATTCAAGGAAGAATATATGCAAGTTATCTTAAATATCTCCTATTTATCTTTTTCTTTCTATCCGTTTCTCACCATCATGAAGTTATTATATATACATTAGCATCCAGGAAACAGTCTAACAGTCTCCATAGGAATTCACGTTAATTTTAAGGTTTGCCGCACATCGGCTTTCTAACGTACGATCTCTCCTAAAGATACGATCATCGTAAGTTAGTTGGGCAACGGCACGAAGCAGTAACGTGCGACAAGGTTGATTCACTGTTTAAAGGATAGTAATATACGTGCTTCCGATAGCGCCATAGGTCGATTCTAAATCATCGATGAGATTATGTTTGGCTCGTTACAGGTGTCTGCTCATTGCATAGCTAACATTCACTCCGACAGACAGAGAAAGAGAAGAAAATTCATTGAATAAGGACTGTTCATCTTATTCAAGGAATTATCGACTTTTTCTACAATTTGTCTTTAACCTATGTGTTACGCGTTAATTAATGTAAGAAAAAGATACGAATATATAAATATAACCGTGATACGTTGAGCTCGTGTTCAGGTGTGTTTTAAAGACGTCCCAAGATATAATTAACATTAAGAGGACGCTTTTTTACTAGCTAGTCGATCGGAACGTGCCTTACTTACTAAACCAGATATCGAACTCGTTTATACTTTCAACTCGAACGTCACAACTTGATGTTATTAGCATCAAAGGATTATCATCGTCATTAAAAGAACGATTATATTTAGTATACCGTGAAAATCCATTTTTAACGCACAGTTAAATGATTTCTTTGTATCCTCTTATAATATCTGCCAATAAAACAAAACGAATAATTGAATTTTTTCAATTAAAAAAAAATCTTTCGTAAATAAAAGATAATCTCCCATTCCGCAGTTTATCGATTTCGTATCTAATTAATCTATACGGTATAATTCCTAATACACACACACAATTTTAGAAGAGGTGATTGGTGACGGTAGTGGGAAATCAGCTCGACTGAGAAGGAAACTATACTAGCATGTATCTTGAAAATGGAGCACGACGCTCCTGGGAAGTGTAACGAGACCGTTGGAACGATACTACGAGTACTGAGAGCTAATGGAAAATAATTTATCACCATACCTTAGCGTTCCGCCATACCTTCGCGTTTTACTATACCTAAAGACCCATACATATCTACATTTATATCCACTTTCATTGGGGAATAAGGTTAAAATGGAGAGTCATTCTTAAAAAGTTCTTCCTTGAAATTCATTGAACTTTCATTAGTAACCATTGAAAACGTGTCGGGAACGTTGAAACACGACAAATAGGATAATCCAATGAGTTTCATTGTTTAAGCTAACTTATTCCTTGCACGATCCTTTCCTTCCCTTTTATTTTCCTCTTTTTCTTTTCTTCATCCCTTTTCATTTTCTTATTCTTATTCTAACTCTTCTTCTTCTTCTTCTTCCTTCTTCGTAAAAGCGAAGCAACCGAATACGGGCACACGAGGATATTATTCAAGGATGCGGACGCATAACGATCGGCATCCTTCCACTGAGCGTAAAATCGTGGAATTCCATTGGAGCGCATAATGGTACCGACTTTCAAAGATTCGACACGGCACCCATACCTGAGTTTCGATTTGCAAGACCGCAACAGATCGAACTGATTACGTGTACCGAAGCAATAGCCAACATCTTTCTCTCTCTCTCTTCTTCTTCCTCTTTCTTTTTCTATTTTTTCTTTATAAGTTTTTTATTTTATTTCATTTTTTTAAATATAATATAGAGTATTGACGTAAAATATGAAGTTTCGAATTAACCCGTAAACCGTTTATGTCTCATATATGCATCATCTTTAAAAAAGAATTTTTTGTGTAAGGTAATTTACTCTATCTCTCTATCGTCATTTTAGAAACACCATGTATAGTGCATTTATTTATTTCGCAGTTTAAATTGAAGAAATCATCCCAGGATGTTGCATCCCTGATATCCTCATCGAAATACATCAAAGTGGCAGAAGATAAGGCTTGTTAAAGTAGAAACGCAGGAAGCTTTCTTTATACTTCGTCGTAATGTAAATAAAAGGCGAATAGCTAATGCAAAATCTCACGGAAACGAGGTAACTTCAACGATAATAATCATTTTCACCGACCAAGTGTTTTACGCTGTTGGAATTCGAAGAATTTGAAATAGGGAAAAGAAAACGAGATCGATTCATTTTTATAACTAATATATAAACGTCGAGAACTTTACAATATTTAAGATTCTTCTTTTGCAAACTTTGTCTACGTTTAACTACAATTGTTGTAAAAAGAAAGTATATATAAAGAAATAAATAAAATATAAATAACAACGAAAAAGAAATGGCATTTATCCGACAAAAGTAAGGGCTTTGATGCAGCGTATCTTCTTTGACGATATAAACAGGAAATAAAGTAAATAAGTATCAATATAAATCCCTTTATCGTCCTTTTATTACATCCCTACGATGCATCAGGTATATACGTACGGTATATAAAACTATCCATCGTTTCCATAAAACCTTCTGGCTAATCGATAAGCAACGAAACGAAATAATCTTCCGAGATAATCCTCGCGTGTTTATTCTCAAGTGCGTGTTTACTTCGGTAATGACGTCAACGATAACTTCCGGCTAGTATAGAGGAATGAGATTGGTGTCAATGGTCGATCTCTAAAGCTCTCTTCTTAAAGTACGATGATGTTTTCGTGTTGGTAAACGACGATAAAGACAACGTTATCGAAAATATTGCAAGACGATAAAACTTGAAGCGAGTTTGGATACCACTAACTACCACCACCACCACCACCACCACCACCACCATCGCTATCTCTTTTCTTATAGAGAGTCATTGGATAAACAACGAAAGTTAGGATACATCAAGGAACCTGAAAGATAATTCTTCAAGTGACCCGGAAGAAGATGTTCGAACGAGATAGTAGCAAGAGAAATAGAAAGAATGAAAGAAAGGAAAACGACTAAGAGAACAATAAGAAAAAGACAAACCCCTGGCCTTCCTCTGATCCCCCACAACCCTCTAAGAAAAGATATACACACTTAGAACAAGACTCAGAACTATCGGTATCTGCTTATAAGGATACACCGATCAACTGGAAAACGACTCGAAGATCGATGTATCTAGGCGGATAGAGGGAAGTAGGCGCTCTCTTGGCTCTTGTGTTATTCCTTTCCTCGTGATCCGGGGTCAGGCTCCCTCGCTGCTCTCTACGGAAGGCTAGATATTACCCTCCTCGTGTAGTAGATACGATAGAGAGATGATTGTAGCGTGTTTGTCGGGAGTTCCTTCGCTTCCAACCGACCTACCCAACCGATCCTGTTGCTTCCTTTTGGCGTAAGACGGATGTAACTGGCCACCTTGATTTACCTTGATCGCCTTTTTATTTCATTTTTTAATCTTTTTATTATATTCGTTCGTTTCATTTGACAATAATTTTCAACATTTTTCCATACGTTGTTAACTATCAGATATATCTCGTAGACTTTTTTTTTCTTATTCTTCTTTCAATTATCATAAATTCCACCCAAAGTGTATAACTTGAGAAATAATCATTTGATGGTTGGAGCAAGGTGTATCTAATGTTCTCTGAAGTAAATGGATTAATCTGTATACGTTCATCACATTCGATTAATATTATTGTAATTATTTATTCGAATACTTTCTTGTCTTTCGTCCAATCTTGTTAGTCAAATTGAATGATACGCATCTACTCGTAAATCTATCTGTAATCTACCTAGGTAAACATTTTTCTCCCTTTTCTCTTGAAGAGAGAAAGAGAGAGAGAGAGATAAGAAACTAGCTACACACGGAAAAGGATTCGTTTTCACGTTGGGGTCAGGAAAGGAAAGACCGTGGTCAATTTGGCGTGCACGATGTTTCTACGTACTTTATAGATATTTCTCACTGTGCTACACACACTCGCATTTTCTCTATCTCTCTTTCTCTTTCACTGAACAGCTAGCTAGCTTAGCTTAACTTAGCTTAGCTTAGCTTTAGCTTAGCTAGCTAGTCGAGTGTCCTGTGCTGTGACCCGTGTAAAAGACCTCGATGAAATAAAATCTTTCCTGGTGTTGTTAAGGTTTTTACGAGGTGACGAGAAAATATAATATAAATATTACACGTGTATTTACGCACTGTAATTCAAAAACTTTTCAAATAAATTTTATTTCTAGCATACACATCTCGAACGAACGGAAAGTCGATTTATTTAATAGTTTATCGAACGTACGTTCCTTGGATCGAATATTTCCAACGTTTCATTTGGATTTTTATTTTTATTTTATTTTTATTTTTTCTACGTATAAACACATACATGAATAAACGGACAGATACATTTCATGTGCTCTCTCTTCGAAGGCGTTACCGAATACTCTTCGTAAAACGAAGACAAGTTTTTCGGCAAGTAGAGCAATACTTACGTCCAGTCTGCGTCCGCCTTAATGATGCGTTTATCGACCGACAGCACTCGCGAGATATGTACTTACGCTACCAGCTTCTACCAAAGAGTTTACGTGCCACTCTGATAACCTCGAGGGCCCACTCTCGTCTGTGATTTTTCAACTGCTTCATCTCTTTCCTAACTTTTTTTATTTATATTTATTTTTTTCTTTCGTTTCTTTCAATTTTATACTCTCTTATTTCTTTTCTATTTTTATTCACGTCCATCTTAACCGTACGTCAAGAGAAATTCCATCAATTTTAAATTATTACAGAGGCAACATTTTAAACCTGACCGCAGGGAATGTCTCATGCAATTACAATAGCAAAAAATCTTCCCTCTATATAATTTGGGAGAGAAACGGAATATATTTCGAGTTTACTCAATGTTTTCTTGCTACTTTAAATAACAATGTTTTATGAATATTTTCTATATTTTGTTTTATTTATTTTTAAATACCATGTAATATCACCATCCGATGTGTATATTTTTCAATAAAATTTTTCAATAAAATTTCTAAATAATCGCATGAATAGGAGGGTTAAAAACTTTTGAACCTAACATATAAATAATTTTCTTGGACGAATCCACTTCTATTTTTTAAAATGATAACGAAAAATTTAGAAGAAAAAAAAAAGCTAAAAGAATTTCACGGTAATATAACAAAAACCTGATAACTAAAACCATGCATAAAGTAAAATAGCATAATCAGGAGTTTCCCTCACGGATAATTAAACAAATGTTTTTTTTTACAGCAGTTTATCTCATGTAAAAGGTTCGAACATTAAACACACGTAAAATAATATGACAAAAAATACAGATACTAAACACTGAACCTACAATACCGCGGTCAAATGTTAAAAAGGTTAAAAATTATAGGCAGCTTACGTTTAGATGTACTTTGTCCTTATATCCAATAGTGCTATATCCAGATCCATATCCATAATTACAGGTATCCATATATGCACATATCACTCTTTATCACTACACACTCTCGCTCATATATGCATATCACTTGCATAGGAAAAATACACGCACACGCGAAATAAATTATACATACTTTAAATACTATACTTGTTATTCCTTCCGAAGCTCGAAGAAGACTATCGATTATTATGAAAAGTAGTTACGAATATAATCGAAAAGTACCGAACATACACGAAGGTCAATTACAAATCTAACAACGAAATGACAATGTTCGGTTGACGTCACCGGCCGAGGAGCGACGGAGAGAACCGAACGTAAACAAAACATTGAACGCTCAACTAAGCCGGTAGTTAAGGAATGTTTTTCTTTGTGTATTTCATATGTAACGAATTTCCTAGAATTCACCGAGAGATACACGAACATGACCGATGTTGAGCTCGTTTGACTCGGAAGTACACCTTCGCCTATCTTTCTCTGAATACATTCAATACGTTTGGGATTATTACTATGTTTTTGTACAGCTGACCACCTTTGTAGCGCTGACCTACTTTTGTAGTGCTGACCTATTTTTCTTAACAGTGACCTACTTTTGAACAGCTGCTATCTATTTCTAATGATAGATTTTTATTTTATTTCTTAATATTTAGATAATCAAAAAAAAATGTGTATGTGTACGTATTAGTGAAATCTTAAAAATAAGCAGGATGCATTAGAGTAGTAGACATGTACTAAATAATTGCTAAATTATCATAGGAAATAATTATTAAAATTTAAATGTAATAAATATAAGTTTTAGCATACCTTTCTCCTCGAAATCCATTGTTCGATTAGCACGATGTCACCTATAAATGCCATTTGATAGAAAGTTGTTGACGTTACTAACAGAGGGGATTAATCCTATTTATTTCAAATTTTATTCTCGTTATACTAACACCATTTCTAAGAAATCTTATTCTATGTGCATGTGAGTACGTACACGTTTAAATTCAACAGAAGATTTATCTGAAAAGAATGAAAGTTATTAAGACGTTTTTTAATTAATATTTCGATCCAGTATTGAAGTCCAGTTTGTATAATTTATCTAAAGAAATATTAAATAAAAAGATATCGAAATTCTTTGATATTTTGAATTACGTTAGAAAGAATGTAATGCTTAAACTAATGTATACGTGTTAGAACATTCTTAAATATAAGAAGGATGCATTAGAGTAGAAGACATATGCTAAATAATTGTTAAATTATTATAGGAAACGAGTATTATAATTTAAATGTAATAAGTATAAGTTCTGCGTACCTTCCTCCTTGAAATCCATTGTTAGACTGGTTCAAAGTAAGCTATTAAAGTTTTTTTTTCGAAAGTTGTTTACATGATTATCGGAGGGGATTAATTCTATTAATTTCGAATATTATTCTCGTTACACTAACACCACGTCTAAGAAATCATATTCTA
>JACGTP010000024.1:61207-320362 GCA_023678845.1 Mischocyttarus mexicanus | reverse complement strand
TATACATACTCAATATATACATACTCAATATATCTACGTGTAGGTGTACATGTATATGTATATATAAAACTAACATTATGAAAGAAACGAAGGAACGATGGAAGGAACGAACCTCGCGGCTCGTACTGTCCATTGGTAGATGGGTTGCGTTCGTTCGCTCGGTAACTCCGCGATGCACTTTATCTCGAGTTATCTTCACTGGACGAAGAATCGTAAATTCGAACTCGAAGGCGAACTTGTGCGTACATATAATGCTAGCTCGCTTCTTCCTTCGCTCGTTCACTCGCATCTCAGATTTATTTCCTCCCTTGCGTCGCACTTTGCGGAAGACGTAAATTGCACGCTTTTCCACGACACCACCCACGCGTTCTTCTAATACAACGAAAGATGATGATATTTTTTCTTTCATAAGACACTGATATTATCTCGTCTATTTTGTTTCAACTTTCTAATCAATTCTTCAATTTTGATTCTAAATGTCTGATAGCCTCTTTCATGTAAAAATAAAATAACCATAAATCCTGTATAGGCTTTGTCAAAAAATATCTATGATCAGATTATCTTGTGGTATTTTAATCTTTCGTCTTTTTCTGTTCTTTCTTAAAGATTCGTTCATTCGTCAAAATCAAAAATGATTTATTATATTTTTCTTTTTCTGTAGAATGAATAAGTCTGTAGTATAATAATCTAAAACTCGTTTGTTCTATTATTTAAAACAAACAAAAAATGTCTATTCAAAGAGAAAGACAAAGGATTTGGTATTCACAGCGTGCAAGACATCACCATCGCCACAAGACGTAGTTCGTCGAATATCGAGTATGCCACTTATGGTGAGCCTTAATACATCACCCACGCAGCTTCTCCACTCGATTCATCCTTCCATCACATTTGACGTTGAAAATTACCAAAGTCATGGCATAGCATTAACACGTACGAACTTGGCTTGAGAGTGTGTATTCATTTAATTTCCGGGCTTGGGTGATGATAACGTGTGTGATATCTTTTACGGAAATAGAATTAGAAGGAGCAAAAGAGAGGGGTAGGGGACGGGAAAGAACGCACGATAAGAATAAAATAAAGAAATTTAAGAAAGTGTAAACGAAAGAATAAAAATCATTTGAAAACCTTAATAAGAAGATAAGATAATTGTTCAATCCATATAAAGTAAGAAGAATTTTCAAGGTAGATAAAATATTGAATAAAAATCAAGCGAGGTTCACGAGAATCGGTTGAAAATCTATACTCGTGTTCTCAACATTCCGCGAAGTATATTCCATAATCTTATGTTAAAGTAAAGAATGTTGTTAAAAGTAAAAGAAGAACGGTGAGTTGATACGAGAAGGGAACATTTATCGGCCGGAATTTCTTCGTTTCTTTCTATCGAACGAGCTCTTGCCATTTTCTTGAGAAACTTTCGAACCGAATGATCGACAACAGTCTTGTTCACTGACACCTTAAGATAGAAAAATTTTAATCTATATATTTCTTTAGAAAAAAAATACTGTATGATAATACATGTAGGAACACTAGAAATGTAAAAAATTCATATATTTTACAAATGAATTACTCGATAGTTACTTATAGAAAAAAATATTCAAGTTCTAATATAAAGATAGGAAAAGAGAGGTAAAGACAGATAAATAGAGATAATAGAGTCACGTTAGTCGGAACGTTTTGTTTACGTTAAAAGACAAAATCCCACGAAGAGGAGGCGCCTAAAAGAGGAGAAGAAGAAGAAAACGTAAAAAGGACAAGAGATCGGATGGTAGGTGATCTTCCATCTTTTTCTCTCAGACAGGAGAAGAATGAGTAAATGAAATATAAAGAAAGAAATAAATAAAGAGAGAGAGAAAAGTATACAAGAAGTACAGCCGATTCCACGCGTCGTGAACGTGACTTGCAGACGAGACGTGGGAAGGAAAAAGGAGAAAATATGAGACGACACTCTCGTGTCGCTCGTATTACGATTAGCTTTGCAAATATTATCTCTTTCTCTTTTTCTTTCCGTCTCTTTCTCTTTCTCTTCCTTTCTTTCTTTTTCTCCTTTTCGCTTACATCCATCTCCTTTTTTTTTTTCTTTTTATCAGATCCTTTTCCCCGAACAAAAGGGCGCATGGAATGCAGGTCGGGCACCAGGTTCGCATTAACGCCGTTTCAACAAGCGTAAAAATGATAAGAAAGAGAGACAGAAAGAGAGAGAGAAAAGAGAAGTAAAGGAAGAGAATACTTATGTGCATTCAGTTCATTGCCAACTTGCATTCGCACGGTTAAGGCGTTTATTACTCCTTTCAGAAACGATCACCGATTGTTATAATATTTAAGTGAATTCGCTCGATCGATTAATTTTTATCGTATTTTTTTTTTTTTGTAAGACTGGTTACTCTAAAGTTGAATCATCACGCATTTCGTGTGTATATAGACGTGTATAGATAAATAGATTATAATCATCTTCATACTTTTTGTTCTTTTTATTTTTTAATGCTGCTAAGCGATGAAGTCTCTTAAAAATTGTCGTAAAAAATGCGTATTAACCTTTTTATTTCGGAATAAAATAAGATAAATGTTCGTCGTTAATAGGATCGTTATTTTCTTTTTTATTGAAATTAAACGAACACCCCAAAGTTGTGTCGATATTTTGGAAAGAGTTGAGCGTAGGATCTTAATATCAGCGTTACTTGATAGTACTAGTCAACATCTACAAGTGTGTAAAGTTTCAAAAAAATCTAGGAAAAATCTCTACTTCAAGTGCAATTATTCTTCGTATGATAATTTCTAAAGAGTTAAAAAAAAGGTTTTAATATTTGAGAGAAAAAACAATCAGCGGAATTATTAGAAGTCTTCCCGGTGTCACAAAAGAGAAAAAGGAAAGCGATTGCTGAAAGTTTAGCGGGTTAAATTTCCACACACCAGCCTTTTTAATATTAATCGCCGAGAAGTTTACGATCTATCGAAGTTTCGAAAGAGCGGCCCTCTCATTCTCATTCTCTTTCTCTCTCTCTCTCTCTCCGGAAGAAAATTGGGTCGCGCGTGGAAGTTGAAACGGCCGTTACCTCGGTTGCATTCATAGCAGAAAGTTCTCTTTATGCTCGCATTAAAACTGATTTAACGCCTTACCGACGAGCTACGTTTTAAACAGGAGACCAAGCGGAAGTTTTATAAAGTGCAAATTGAATGTAAGCTTTTAGGCATCGATCCAAGGATAATAACCTGGAAACCGAAGATTAAATTGAAGTTTGCTTTTTTACTTGTTCTTTTTCTTTTTTTATATAAATTCTATTTTCTTCCTTTACGCCGACATAAACGCATACATATTTGATATAACATTATTTTTTTTATCTCTTTGATGAAACTTCAATTATATTGAATGACAAAATAATAAAAAAAATACGAAAAGAAAACACTTTATTTTCATCGAGATCGAGGAACATAAATTTTCGTTTCACGGAGATGTAACTAAATAAATGTTTGGGACTCGTCAAAGTGATCGTAAATTTCTCGAAATCGGTTTAAACAGCAACCTTCTGGAAAGTAAGAAATGGGGTAACTAGAAACTCGTGCCAAGAGTTTGCGATGCGAATCGAATTGCAGTGTGTGCAGTAGGGAAAATTAAGGTCGAGATGAGGGAGGGTATCATCTTGACACTTCTAACGATTAAATTGTGACCGTTCACGTTTGATATTTCCACGGTTCGCGCTTTGACGAACGTTACATAACTTCCTGTTCCTTTTCTTTCTGTTTGAATCTCTCTCTCTCTCTTTCTCTCTCCGTCTTTCATGAAGAAGAAGAAGAAGAAGAAGAAGTTACGAGTACCGAGGCAACCGTAGTTATTTATTAACAGCGCGTCTCTTCCGTAACGGCCGTTTCCTCGTGGCTCTCGTCTACGATGAGACGACGTTTCGTGACATCCTCGAACACATCGCTCGTAAACGTAGAACCTAACGCGAGAGAAAGAGAAGAAGAAGAAGAACACGAAGAAAATCTTATTCCATAAGTCTATCTCTTTCCTTTTCTTACTTTTACCTTCGTAACAACACCATGAGAATCTTACATTTATATGAATGTATGCATATACATATGTACAGTACGTGCGAATGACCCTGCAATTTTCTTACTTGACCAACTCTTTCTCTTTCTTGTTTTTTTTTCTGTTATTTTCATTTTGTTTTTCTATACTATAAAAATAGAAATGAAATCATCGGCGAAGATTTCATGATTTCTCATCGGAGACGTGAATTTTTCTCCAAGAAGTAACTTCAATTTTGAATTTAATATTATCGTTAAAATAGGATAACTTGGGGGCATTGGATTAACATAAGCTTATTGAGTCTTCTCTCAAGAATTCACGTAGTATCTGTTTGAGCCGCGGGCTGAGTGAATGTTAAGAAAATATCCATAAGGAGATAGGGAAAGGATCGTGTTTGTTTGCAGAAAAATAAAAAAAGATTCGTACTAAAATAAATATTTTATAACGATAGAAAATCAACGAACGTTATACGTGGAAATTAAATTCAAGCTATTGTTATATTTCGAGTAAGAGTTATTAAAAGATATAATTGACAAATATAAAATTAATAACAATGGCAAATCTTTTTCTCTCTTTGCACAGAGTCGTCGATCCATCTCCATCTGAGACACGTACACTTCGAATACAACGATATCCTTCTATCCATCTCGTATCTATCTCTTTTTAAATCTTATTCTTTCTTTTTGAATGAAGCACTTCGCGGGTTACCCTCAGGTGTCATAAAATACTAACATAAGAGAAACTGAAAGCCGCGGAGAAGCGTAAAAGGCTTAGAGTACCTACCGTCATTGGTAGTTTAAAACAAAACAAAAAAATAATAATATAAAAGATAAACAAAGTAAAAAAGAAGAAGAAGAAGAAGAGACGAGACGAAAAAAGATAAGAAAATATTCCTGGTGGAGAGATGCATGAATCGAAATAATAAAAGCAACAACCTAGCTGGTAGACGCACAAAATCGATGCTATTTTATCTTCCAACGAGGCAAGACCGGCACGATGAATATCGTTACGATAAAGAAAGAGAAAGAAAGAGAGAGAGAGAGAGAGAGTCAGTGATATACAGAAAAATGTCGAAACGATTAAAGACAGTGAGAGAGAGGAGGGAGAGGGAGTGTGGTAGGGAGAAGAGAAATAAATAAAAAGATTGTAGCCCGAGGGTGATTTTCTTCGATCTTCAGGATTTGTCTGCTCCTTCTTCTTCTTCTTCTTCTGCTACTTCTTCTTCCACATCTTTTTCTTCTTTTACAACAAGTTGGCGGTATCGAGCCGACGTAGATTAAGCCGAGCATGCTTCCCATATTAATAAACTAGTTTTTGTCGTCAATGATGTTCTCCCCCTTTCTCTCTCTCACTCATTCTTTCTCTTTCTCTTTCTCTCTTTCTTCATCGATAGTTTGCTTATTACCATAGACATAGGGACTAGCGATGCAGGTCAAAAAAGTTGCGAGACACTCGTTGCCACGTGAAAGTGTGTATCAAGGAAAGAGTATAGTAGATAAAGATACAAAAAAAGAAAAACAAGGGAGAAAAAAGAATGAAAAAATATAAAAAGAAAGAAGACTATAAGCAAGAATGAACTAATTAGATGCCATCGAGGTTAGCAAGGTTAAGGGACCCCCATACTATTCTACTCCTCCTTCTCCTTCTTTTTTCTCAACCTCCTCATTCTCTTCTTCCTTTATTTTTTATTTTAATTTATTTTTATTTTTTTATTTTCTTTAAATCTTTTTTTCATTTTCTTCTTATTCCATGCGGTATTCTTGCTGTCATCGGTACGTAAAAACACGATGATAAGTCGTCGCGATTATTATTAATCACGGTGATTAAACTATTTTCCCTTGAAGGCGAGGAAACGAAGAATGAGAAAGAGAAAGAGAGACAGAATATCTGTGAAGAAGGAAAGGAACTCTCGGTGAAGAGAGAATCGTGACCTGCGGCCAGTAATCCTCCACCTCCTCTTCAACCTCCCCCTATTTCCTACCCAATCCCTCTCACCCCTTTTCTCCATCCTTTTCTCCACATCATCTAGACCCTTTTCTCTCGGTAGTAATGTTAGTAGTGAAGAGAAGGAGAAGACGATTATGGTTTCGAAGGCAGCACCGTGCTGATTAAATCGCGCACACACAATCCACTTGTCTCTTGAATACACACATATACGTGTAATGCGTGTATGCATTGCACGGTATGTATAGGTATGTCAAATGGAATAGAGAAAAGTGGACGATTAACATATTCTTAGCGAGATAAGCCAATAACGTTGAATTGCTATAGCTACTATTTGAAACGGATAAATATACGTCTGAGTCGTGGTATGGTACATTTTTCTTATTATTGTTGTTGTTGTTTTTTCTTTCTTTCTTTTTTTGTTATTTATTAGTTGCAAAAATTGTCGTATAAATGAATATTAAATATTTCACAATATTGTCGTATATCCGTGAAATTTGATTTAATTTGTCTTTTATATTTAATTTTTTTTTTGTTTTTTTTCTCTCTCTCTCTCTCTCTTTTTTTTTAAATCTATAAGTTAATCAGACGATTCCCATTCAAGGTGATCGAGAAATTTTAATAATATTAACAGAAATAATATTTACAGAGAACGGATAGAATCCTAATCACTAATCTGTATAATATATTTGGTCATTTATCTTTTTTTTATTCTTCTTTATTTTTTCTTTATAACTTCGAACGTTTAAACAGCGCAAAAGAGAACATATTATCGCGACACCGAAGAAGATCGTGCGCGATACTGATCTTTCGCGATCTTCCTTCGGGCTATCTCGAATGGAAGGCTTGAAAGCTACATAAGTGTATCGCATAACCTCGGTAGAATGAGAGAAATGAAGAAGAAAAAGGAAAGATGAGAAGACTTTTAAACGACGAGATGCAGAAAACGAGGTCGTTTCTCGTTTGGATAAAAGAAGAGAGAGAGATTCCATAGAGAAGAGTCTGAGATATTCTCTTGAAAATATGCAAATACCCAGATACACACCTCTGATACACGCATAGCAAATACGGCATGTTCAAAGAGAGAAGAACCCTTTCGTGGAAACTATTAGAAAAATGTCGAAATCTTCGGTCAACAGGTTTAACCAAGATACCATGATTTGTTTGTCTTTCTTCTCAACTCACGAAGCTTACCACCCTCGTCGGTGTCTTTCTCTTTTATATTTTTGTTGTATCATTTTGTTTTACTCAAACGTTATCTCTTTGAAAAAAAGAAAAACCCTTTCACGAGTAGCATCGAATTAACAATCTTCGAAAAAGATCATTGTTATGCACAACGTGTTCGTCGAATAGTACGTTCTCGCACATAATACGATCGGTAGCTTTACGTGCCACGCTTATGTATGAATTCTAAAAGGGAGATTATTTTCTTCGATGAGCGCCATGGAGTCGTTCGTGCAAACGAATTTTCGCACCTCCCTAACGAATAAGAGAGAATAAGATAGCATGAATGAGAAGGATAGGGAATAGAAATTTTATTATCACTACGAGAGGTGTAATTGTAAAATCTAGAAGTTAGATAAAAGGAAGAATACCTTTGAGAGGAATCACGTATAGACGTATATATGTGTGTACATGTAGAAATTGGGTATAAAAAAAAAAGAGAAAGGAAAGATATTCGTTAGAATATTACGTGTAGATTTGGGTCGATAATTAACATAATGAGTTCCGCTAATATTATAATTAATTACTCGAGCTAATTTTACATAAAATGATAATTTAATTATATTGAAATTAAGTTAAGAGAAGAAGAGAGAGAGAGAGACCTTTTTTTCTTCGTTTTTTTTTAAAATAATTAAATACTTAACGACGAAATAGAAAGAGTAGAAGAAGAAACCGTATGGCGAAGTTAGAAGAACAAAGATAGCCGACATGCTAGACACGTTTTTATTCGTTCTTTAGTCTACCTGAATAAAAAAGAGATTAATATAATAGGAGAATATTTCAAGTGGAAAAAATTATCTGAAATTACTAAAATAAGGATCTTGTAGCTATTTCTCAACTGCAACTACTGCACAAACTAAGTTCAAGACGGTTATCAACAAATGGAAAGTGGATATACCTATATAGACTTGTCTGTTCTTCTTGTAATTCTTCTTGTAATTCTTCTACTTTCTTCTTATCATCTTCAACGTACTTGAAATACTTGAGCCAAGTTGAGAAAGAACCTTGATCTTTTCTTTCTTCCTTCCTTCCTTTCTCGAGATTGATATTTACCTTCGTAATTATTCCATCTTCATGAAACCTCTTTGTTTTCTTTACGAAACCTGTTGAAGAATTCATTATTAGATTTATTTCATTTATTATCTTTTATTTTTTCTCTTAGGTTTTGTTATTACAAAACATCGATTTTAGTGTCACGATTTTCCACGTGATAACTTCATTTTCACAAAAATGGTTTTTTTGTATTTATTTGTAAATAAATTTTGATCTTATTGTCACATCAAAGTTTCAATCACATTCAAAGACAAAATTCAAAATCATATTTGTTATAGTATAAATAAATTCTCTTTCATTCTTTCTTTCTTGTCATACAGTTTCTAATATAGAATGAAAGTTTCATTTCAAATGGATCTCGTAGAGGTAATCGTCTAGTAAGAACATTCGGTAAAATTTATTGCTAGTGTCGTTATTAGTATGAATTTTATGTTATCCCCTTGACAGGCTAATTACTGCTAGAAATAATGCCGAGACAGTCTTTTCCATTTCGTCGTCCCGCTCATTTGCATTTTACGAGACACCGGAGAAAGAAATCTCACTGTATTTTTTATTTGTTTTTTTATTTGCGTTCACCTCTTGTACCTCTTATTCGTAAAATGCACTCTTTCGTATATTTTTCGTAAGATAGGAAAAAGGTGAAAGAGAAAAAGAAAGAAAGAAAGAGAGAGGGAAAGAAAAGCATCTCATTACTTGTCTTATCTCTCTTGTCTTCCCTCGCAAATTCATTTGCAATCTTTTACTTTAGAAAAATATAAGAGATGTAGGAAAGGAAAGGAGAAAGGGGGAAGGACTTTCACACTCGAACGAAAGAGCCAGGACGATCTGTTACACCTCGCCAAGAGACCATGCCAAGTAGATCTTTTACTACGAAGCTCAGTTTCTTCGTCGATTAAAGAACGGATGTATGTAAGTACATTGGAAATGCATTAGCAAGTTAAGAGAAGAACCTGCGTCCTCCTTGGGTTCGGCTTCTCAAATTTTTTCTTCTCTTTTCTTTCTTTCTTTCTTCCTTATTATTATTTTCTTTACTCACCTCCTTTCTTCGAGTCTTCGAGGGACGACGAGTTATGGTACTCAAGAACGATCGATCCTTTACCAACCTATGATTTATTCTCGTTAACAAGAATTAAGTGATTTTAGAAGAAAATTGGGATCAACAAAAAAACTAAAAAAATTAGTTAGCTTTTAATTTAAAGAAAAATAAAATAAAATTGGTACTATTTATAAATAATATTCAGTATCGGTGTTATAAAAAAGTATAACGTAATTCTTAATAACTTTCTTCTTTCTCGCAACTCTTACCGAAGTAACACACAAAAGAGAAAAATAAAAAAGAAGTAGAGAAGTGTGTGACTAGTTGTAACAATCCAGAAGATTTGTATTCTCTTTCAATATTTCTTTCGGAACGCCTAGTACTCGAGTCATAGGCACGGATGACATCGAGTGCATCACTGTCTTCTTGCCTTGTAACACGTAACGTGTCATTACCGATCACCTTGGGCAGCCTGACATAATCGTCGATGACAGCCGGCGAGCGTGTGCTATAGCCGCCAGAGCGTGTAGTCTTCCTTCTTTTCTTCTTGCTCCTTACTTTCCTTTCCTTTCATTTTTTTTTTGTTTTTTTTTTTTATTTTTTCCATTCACATCTATTTGTTCCTATCCACTTTTCTTCTTCGATCGGTGTACAGGTATACACAGGTATATATAAGAATGGATAAAAGTGATCACATTAAAAAGAGGAAAAAAACACAATAAAAGGAAAAAGAGAAAAACAAAAAACTCGATCGATCCAATTAATTTCAACTAGTGAAACGTAACGATCGAAGAATCATCATCAACGAAGCTACGATGTCAGGAAGCGAAACGAATTTCAAGATGGCTGAGACAAGTCTCATCTTTCCAACCAAGACCATCGATCATACTTGAAAACTTTTTGCTTTTTTTCTTTCCTTTCTTTACTTTCTTTTTGTTGTTTCTTCAATGAGTTTGGTCAAGAAATTCCTTGCTCGTAAACTTTATCAATTTGATACTCTCGGAAGCAAAAGATTTTCTTCTTTTCTTTCTTTCTTTCTACCTTTAGCAAGAAATGTTAAAAAAGGCCTCTCTGTAGGATCGTAAAGAACAGACTTTGTCGAACAGCCTTTTCTCTTCTTCGAAGTAGTTCGTCTTAGGTTGGCGAGATACGTCCAAGCGTTTCACCTTAAAATTAGCGGAAACGTAGTCGTAAAAACGGTAAACTTAACCCGGGTTCTGTTCGTTCCTCATCTTCTTCTCTTCCTTCTCTTTCTTCTCCTCTTTATCTTCGTTCTCCTTAAATTTCAGCCCAAGTAAATTGTCGCTTCTAATGTAAGAGTTGGAATTTTATGGAAAAGGAAGCGTTTAACGACGCTACCGACATGCTGACTGAGGTTAACAGTCTTTATTATTCCAACCTGTGTGACCCGACTACAAAAAGAATAGAAACTATTCACAGTAGAGAGCTCTATCAACAACATTTTCTATTCTTAGATCGTGACTATTAAAGTTTAATTGTCATCTTCTTTTTCCCCTGTTTTCTTGTTTCCAGAATTTTGTTTACTTTCTCTTCGTTATTTCCTTTTTAAGCTGACAGTGTAACGTCACTTATGGAAAAGAAATGTTTTCCATCAAAAGTGAGATTTAGATACATCCTAGTTGGTACAGGTCACGATCCTGATTCTAGTCACGATTTGATCTCGAACTCGTACGAACGATAATACGTGCAATTTGTCTTCATCTTTCCATCGACGTTACATAGATACACCGACATTATTTCTTTCTCTTTTTACTACCGTATTGCTATTTCTAATTTTAAAAGGTCTTTAAATATCAAACAGAAAAATTGCATTGTAATCGATAGGAAATTGGATAGATACGAGGTGTACCAAAACAAAAAATACAAAAATTATCCGATCATTAACGATGCCATTTTTGAGTTGAAACTTTTAAACTGAAATTAGATACGCGATATTAGATTTTTTATATTTAATTTAATTTTTTTTTCTTCCTTTTTTTTTAAATCGACGACGACCGGACAATAGTCATTTCAAAAGTCATGTACGTAATGACCGATAAGCAATTTCATTTTAAAATTCGATTCAATGGGAAAAGAAAAAATACTCAGAAAAAGAAACTCCCGTCCGTTTAAACTAATCCTCGTGACGAAGATCAAGTTGAGATTCGAATCGATCTTCCACGCGGATTACCCACGCCTTAATCTCTTTGAATTTTGCGAGAAGAACTAAAGTCCAAGGCCGTAAAATGAACTATAAGTTATATAGATATACTATACTCCTCCCTTCCTTTCCTACGCGTGCCCGGGACCCTTTCGTAACGTCCACTTTTTCAAATTACGCGCGAGCGAGGTGGCAAAAACTTACGTTGTATACGTCGAATGATACGCTCGGTTGGGACAAAAACAGTGCCGCGCGCATTTGTCCGGTATATACGTGCCTTTCATGCACGTGAATGTGAACGTTCTTACAAAACGAAAAATAGAAACAGAGAGAGAGAGAGAGAGAGAGAGTAATTTTCAAGTGAGTTATACATACGTGTCTTCTTTTTTTTCCATTTATATCAAAACAAATCAAAACGAATTAGATAGGAGAACAATTTTGTTCGTATGTTAAAAAGAAAAATAAATGGGGAAGATAGATGTATTACATTGAAAAAATATTTCTTCCGGGAATATCCGCTTTTTAAACACTGATAGTATAAATGAAACCTTCAAAAAAAAAAAGGAAAAGAAAGTATAGGATCTAGTTTATCATTCAACGAAAGCGTATAGTTAGTACAATAATTAATAGGTTTTTATCAGTATGATGTATTCAATATCGGGATAAATTTTAATAACGTATATTAGAATGCAAGATGCATTGGAAGATTAAAGGATAATAATTATCGATTACAATATTAAAACCATTTCTTATTATTAACGGAATGTTAGAGAGAAAGAGAAAAATAAGACTTGTGTGTGTGTGTGTGTGTGTGAAATAGAGAGAGAGAGAGAAAGAAGATTTGAGAGTGAAAGAGAGGAGTGGTGGTTACCAACGTTTAAGAGAAAAAATTTCCAAAAAAAAAGGAGAGCATGGCACGAATCGATTCGTGCACGGATCGATACGGATTCAATAACTCTCTCGCTCTCTCTGGTGTTCCGGGCAAACCTTAGTTCCAAGGTATTCCGGTTAAACGTGCGTGGCAACCGATATTTACCCATCTCATTATCGGTTAAATTTATGTTACGATCTCCTCTCGCGGTCTCCACGAAAAAGAAAGAAAGAAAGAAAGAAAGAAGGAGAGAGAGAAAGAGAGAAAATTTTCCAACGATCTCGAAGTATCGCTATTAGAGAGGCAGCTATCGCGTTCGCCAATTATGAGAATCATTCTACGACGGACTACTACCAGATTCGTAATCTCCCAAGGGAATAAATAAATGTTGCTATCCAGCCCTTTCCCACTGAACCATGCCACCATCACTACCACCACCACCATCACAATTCTCATCGCGAATAAATAAATGACCGAAGGATGCACGAAAGGATTTACATCTCGGTCCAGTTTCGTCGTTCTTTCTTTATTTCTTCTTTTTTTCTATCTTTTTTATTTTATCTCTCTCTCTTTCTCTCTTTCTTTCTTTCTATCTCACCCTTTATCTTTCTTTCCATCGCTCGCTTCCTTTTTCTCGGGATCGAACCGAACTCATTAATCAGTATAAGATTTATACTCATTACGGCGTTTGATAAATCAATTTATTCGTTGGAAGCACGCATCGATCTGAGATAGCAACTGTTAACCTTGAATAAGACCCCATGATGACCTCAGTTAAAGATTTTAATCTTATTGAGGAATCTTCGCGAAAAGATACTAGAATTCGATAGGGTAATCAGTAGAACGATCAGGTATGATGAGATCGTAACGATTAAAGTTTAAGGTTGGTCAGAAATTTAATATTATGGGAACGGGAGGTGGGGGTTAGAGAGAAAGAGAGCGTAAGAAAAAACACGATGTTATTTCTAATATGTAACAAAACTCATTAACGAGTTTAAACGTTCCGACGCACTTTACTACCGTGTTAAAGATCGAACGGAAAGTAATATCGCAGATAGATCTCGTGTCCTATTCGTTTCCCCTTTCTCTCTTTCTTCTCGTTAATTCTCCTTTTTTTGCTTTTAACAAAATCGATGGAGAACGTCGACCAGTGCCAACGAGGAATCCTCTCTGCGGTTGGCAGCTACGCCGGTGTTCTTGCTCGATCGCGTTATGCTAGCATCCATCGGTGAAACGATCGATCGATCGATCGATCGAATGAATGAACGAACGAACGAACGAACGAAGGAATGAAGGAACGAACGATCGATATACATCGATCGATCGATCGATCCTTCGTGACACGCTACGCCGTCGCGTCGTTGAGAGATAAAAAAAAAATAAAATAACAAAAAGTGATCGAGCGAATCCAATTCAAGTGGCCTACCTGTCTTTTCGGTTTCGTTTTATCGATCGAAAAAATTTCGCTCGCGATCGAATAAGAAAAGGTTAAAGAAAAATAAAGAATGAAAGAATAAGAATAAGAAGAAGAAGAAGATGAAGAAGAGGAAGAAGAAGAAGAACGTGATCTTTATCTTTAGGGTCGTTGATCCGATCTAAAGAAATAAACTAACTAAGTAACAAAATGAAGCGTTGAAAGATGATGCACTCGCGTTCAACGGATGATAAGTATACTTACTTAGTTAGTAGTTATTATAGATGATTGATCGTTTGTTTAGTCTATTAATAATTGCCATCAAATGTACATTGCGGTTTTCAAGATATCATTGCCGTGAGATTTCCTTCATACTTCACTTCTACCGGTTCTGCCCACGCGTAAATAAATCAATCAAAACGGTTATTGAGTATTTTAATTATTAGATATTAATTGATATATAAAAAAGTAAAATTAAAAATCTACCGATACAATTTGTTTGTTTTAATCTTCTCTCTATTCGTTATAATTTATAGATAATACAATATAAATCTAAAAGAAAAAAAGGAAAAATAAATAAACAAACTGATCTGCATTTAAAAGTATTCGAACAATCTTGAAACAATTAGAACAGATTTGAAATATCCTGAAGTTTTTTTAGTGTCCTTGTAATCAATAACTAAAAGGATCGATAAAAAATGAATCGGTGTAGTCGATAAATAGTAAAAACGATCGTCTCAACACGCTCAAGGCATCGGGATGCTGAAAGCAGGATAAACCGGCGTACGAAGACGAGTCCAAGTTTTCTTTTCGTCTTTCTCTCTTTCTTTCTTTCAAGCATGATGCCGACTATAAAGTTCTGCGGAGCAAACTTACATATATTATTAGCCCAGCGAGAGAAGGCCGTATAAACGCGTCCGAGGGTGACGTCTTGACATTTCTGTGCTTCAGGCATACATGAACTCTGTACTTTAATGGGCTTGGTTATCTCTCTTTCTCTTTCTTACTGTCTTTTCTCTTCTACCTATATATCTTTGTCCTTCTCTCTTTCCCTTCAGTTGGAATTTTACCTATACATTTCCACGCTTCTTCTCACTTTCTTTTTTTTTTTCTTCCTTTCGATATATACATACCTATGCATATTTCTTTTCCTTCGTGTGTCCGTCTCATGTTCATATACACACATATATACCCATATTTGTATAAATAAGACACACACACACACACACGCATACAGACAAGTAACAATCTTCCATGCAAATGACACTGACCGTCAGTAAGGTTGTTATCCTCCAATTAATCGAGCACCGCCGTATGTATGCCGTCAATCGACTCACCCTTCTTCGATATATCAAAAGGTGCGATGTCTGGGAGGTACCATCCAACCGATTTTCGTATCATAATGATTCCAGTGTATTAATCCTCAATGGATATTGTCGAACGTGTTCCCTTGCTGCAATTGGAATTCAATTAAGATCGGAACCTCGGCACGCAAAAATTTCATTACACAAGGTTGATTCCCTTTTCTTCTATATAAAATAAGTTAGGTATATAAAGGTACATATAGAAGACTTGAAAGATTATTTTTCATCGTCCTTGAAACTCTTTAGCTTCGTATGTAACATTTTAAATATTCAACAAAGAGAACTGTTGAAATATTTCCAACGGTGCAACAAGAAAAGTATAATCGTCTTCATGGTGAATTCGAAGTAGGTGTCACTCTCTTTCTTTCTCATTGAGTTTTTTTTTCCTCCCCCTCTTTTTTACATCTACGAGTAGACGTCAGTTATATCGAAGGATCAGATTACGAGGCAGAAGGATAAAAGGTGATAAAGGGAAAGAAGAGCGTAACTCGCTAGATTCTCTGGTAAAACCCATTTGCGGTGTAAGAAGAGAGAGCTAGTAGCGAGAATGTGAGATCCTTGCTAAGTATCTCTTTCTTTCTCTATTACTCTCTCTCTATCTCTCTCTTTGCTGATCTCCGATCTCTCCTATTCGCCATTGGCAAGAAGTCACGTCCCATCGGGACCAGAAATAACGTCGTGACTCGGGCGAAGGTCACGCGAAGAACGTCACGATTCTATCGTGAGTATCGTCGTCATAAAGAGTAGTGTACTTAAATAGAAAGATTCTCTCCCTCTCTCTCTCTCTTTTTATTTTTTATCATTTCATACTTTCTTGCTTTCCTTCTTTCTTTTTTTCTCTCGTATGAAAATTACCATGATGATCAGACTCGAGTGTGTGAACGACGACCAAGTCGGTAACTCTTAATGTTCTTTGAGACCATCTCGAAAGTTTAGTAGCAAACGCCTATGAGATTATCCAGGAAGTAGAAATAGAATATTAGCGAGCTTTGTAAATCAAAGGATAAGAAGGGGGACATAGATTCTGCAAAAGGAAAATCCTTTTTAGCGTTTGGGGTCCAACTTCATTTTCTTTTTCTGTTGGTTTATTTTTATTTGCAATAGCTTTCTTTTTTTTTTGTTTTTTTTTCTTAGATTATACCACGATGCTATCCGTTTGAAATATCCTTCAACGAAGTAATAACTTCTATTGTGCGACGAATATGGAACGGATTAAATGTAAAATCGAAATTATATAGCCTTCCCTTCCGAAGGCTGTTATATAGAACAAAGAGATATGGCAAGAACTATTTTCATAGTATTATATTATAATTGAACTAACTTAATCGCTACTCCATTCAATATCTTCTTTTTTTCTTTTCTTTTTTCTTTTTTGCTTAATTTCATTCGTTTTTTCGTCGATAAAAATTTTTTTTACTAATTACATGAATGTGCAATGAAATTATATTTTTTTTTATAGTATAAATATAGAGAAAAAAAGGAATATCGTTTCTTGACACAAAAACCCCTTTGGGTAATTTAAATTCCAAGATAGTTTTTATTTCAAGGACACTAGAAGACGATCGTACAGATATATAACACTCACCCATATTCCTACGATGATCAAGTCTCGGTTATGCTTACACTCAAGCCGATCCTCTCAGCAAGAGAACAGGACAAGCCGATAATTTAGTGGTTTTGTTACTTCTCGAGGTTAGCAGCAACAGCAGGAGCAGCAGCAACAACCACTGCATGGTCGTTGCATTTTACATGCATTAAAATCCTTACGCGTCAAATATCGGTGGCCTCTAGGAATTCCGAGGCCGGTATTTCTCCCTCAGAACTCTTTTCTGTGTTCGCAATTTTACCTCGTTTCGGTTACCTGTTTCTTTATTTTTTAACTCTTTGTTTCTTTTTTCTATCGCTTTCTCTTTTTCTTTTTAATCTTAACGTTTTCGAACGAGTAAAGAACCAAGTTACTGGAACTATGATTTACTGGTTTAACTTAAAAAGAAATGAAAAAAAAAAATACAAGAATTACTCTAAATTTTCTCTTCTTCTTCTTCCTATCTTTATCTCATTGTTCTTGTCTCGTTAAAATAAAGATTATCTTCTCGGTTTGTTGCACCATCCTTTCAAAGATCTCGACTGTTAAAGGTTTACCGTACAGTTCGAAAGAACCATTGGTAATAAAAGAAAATCTCTTCAGCTCTCTTTCTCTCTCTCCTCGCGTCAATAAAACGAATCCTTTTCGTTTCCGCAAAGATTACCAAGTAAAAAGGAGAACGCACAAGTGACGGTTCTTTTTTTCTTTTCTTTTCTTTTCTTTTGAAGGGTAAAATGTATAAGTTCACTTAAAAGGGCTTCCAAAGGTCATCTTAGATTGAAAGAATCGACGTAATCGAGTTATAACGATGGGGGCGTGACGGCCCAAATCTTTCCTTCTGACTTTCACGAAGAAATAAAGGTGGAAGTCTCCTTCGTTGATCTTTTCGATCTCTTACGAAAGCTCTCTGATTTTATGAAATCGTAAATGAAAGAAAAAGAAAGAAAATTAAGTATCGATATGATACGATCGAGTTTACTCATCATCGTAAATCCATAAGCACTTTTAAACGATGGATATACTTATTATCTCTATTTTATCTTCCTTTCCTATCTCTTTCTTTTTCATTGTATTTATCCCTTTTACGGACAAACGACCCTTACTAATTGATTTCATCTCAAATTGTAATTAATCGTTCAATGATGTTCGATAACGAATATAAACGGCAAACGATTGATCACTCATCATAATCGATTGAGGAGTATTATTTTTCTATGAAATTTTCTATACAATTTTCCCACACTGTTACGAAATCACGTATATTCGTTTATTGTAAGAATCATCGAGAAAAAGAAGTGATTTAATTGATACGATAAACGTCGTGTAATAACTTTCAAATAGCTTCCTGTATTGGAATCATGGTTTTTTTTTTGGTTGTAGCAATTTTCTTCGATAAATTATATTACCACATTATGTCACATTTAAGATTGAATTACACCGATACAAGTGGCAATAATAAAATCCCATTTAGAAATTAATATACTCGTACTTATAGAGACGAAGAAAAAAAATCTTCTACAAATTGATTATCCAATATCCTTTTTTATCTTGTTGTTTTTTATTCGTATAATAAAATAATAATGATAGATAATTATTAGATTGGATAAAATGATTGATCGATCTTAGGTAGGTAAATATTCATCAGAACACATTAGAAAGATCGTAGTGACGATTTTATCAGAAAATAAAACAAGTTAGACTGCAGTTAGAGTGGTGATCAGTGATGCCTGACTATTTATTTGAAACTTAATGCAATCACTATTGTTTCTACCTTTGTAGACTCATCATATAACTATAGCTAGATGTTCTTACATGTATATTCTCTCAACATGTATTCTCCCACGCATGTAATACAACGCATCGCACAGCAGGACTTCTCTTTCTCTCTCGCTCTCTCTTTTTCTTCCCACATCGGACGCTGTCCCTCAGGCTGTCTCACAATCAGTAGTACGGACATCAGGGAGATTTCTTCTTCTTCTTCTTCCTCTTCCTCTTCTTCTTACATAGTCAAAAGAAAACACACGCAAATCCATGACCATCTCCCTAAGGAAAAACCAGTTTCGCGAGAAGTCATTCGCGATCAAAGTCGGACGTGTTTCTGCTTCGTTGATTTTATCTTTCCCATCGTGAATTTCGAATCTAATGGTGGAATCTATCGATAACGAAATCAAATTATCTCGAGACTGTTGTATATTATTTTTATAGAAATACATTTTATATAAATACGCACACACTCTCTCTCTCTTACCAAGCCAAAAGTTTAGAATTGCTACGTAAATTCTATGAAAAAAAAATTAATAACTTTGAGGTAATCGAGATTGATTTATTTGTGAACAAAACTTACGAGTAATATGTCTTACATTTCGTTATTATATTTCTTATCTATAAATATTTCTCTTCAAATTGCCTTTTTTATAAAAAAACAAGTGTTTCTAATAGAATATTTTTCCTTGCTTCTTGCAGAAGTTGTCAAGAATGTCAAAAGAAGAACAAAAATTCATTTGAAACATTGCCTTCGACAAATTAACGAACGATTATAGACCTATTGATAGTATAGGAATTAGGTATTCAAGAAAATTCATACCGTTCTCCGCTTTGCGAATTATTTATTTCCATCGATAAAAATGGTACTAACTTTCCCAATTACCTGATATTAGTAAAGAAAAAAAAAAGAAATGTTATATATTATAATACCATGTTATCATGAAAGTTCTAGCCATTAAAATTGATAGAAATAATATATATATAATTATATGATGAGGAAAAATAAAAAATATGAACGATTTCCCAGCACTATTGAAATTCATTTCCGTTCGTCCAATTGAATAAGAATCTAGACAATTACCATGACAATTAGGATGAAGTGTAATTTTCATTTACACGCTAGATAGAGATTAAGTGGAAGGTTTTAAAATAGTCAAAGGGAATGAAAATTGTAAAAGGGAGAAAGAGGTATACGTGGGAAAGTAGTGCTTTAAAAAGATTTATCGTTTTACATGGGCTTACTAGTGTCCCCCTTTTAGTTCGTTACGCCGTAAATATAATGACTACATTTTAATGATAGAGCATAAGTACGTGGTAACTAGTAGTAGTAATAATAATAATAATAATAATAATAGTGATAGTAATAGTGACGATGACGACGACGTAACTCGTCGTAGTAGTGGTAGGTAATAGTAATAATCTTATTACGTAACGTAATAAAACGTCATAAGTAAAGACGTAGTTTTTCTTCGCATTAGTTGCCATTCCTGTGAACGATTCTAAGCCAATGTGTTCTTTCTGTCTCTCTTGCGTTTTCTCTCTCTTGCTGAAGAGGAAGCTTGTTTAGTACACGATCGCATCTTGTATATATGTAAAAAGGTTCTTAGTCGGTTGGCTTCTAGAGTCACCGGCTTACCGGAGAGTACCAGAGAGGGTCACGACGAGTGCTCTCGAGGGCCTCGTAGTAATCTCTATTCGCCGATCGTCGGCTTCCCAATAGAGCTTATGCCATAGAGCAGCAGCAGCAGCAGCAGCATACTGTGAAACCACGGGAGTATATGTTCTAAGAAGACGTTAGACATTTTTCTAATACAATTTTCTTCCTTGTTTCATATCCTACTATGTTTTTTTTTCTTTTTCATAGATTTATCCATTTAATTTCATTTTTAATTTCTTTTTTAAAAAAATATTATTTCTATTCGTCATTACAAAGGTGATCACAATTACTCATTGATTGTTAGTCTTATTATTTATTAGAATAACAATTGTTCCCTTTTCTCTCCGTGGGAATTCAATTTGTAAGTTTGCATCATAAGGTCACTGATACTTTCTTTCTTACTTTCTTTCTTTCTCTCTTTCTCTCTTTCTCTCTCTCTTAGGATATTTCCTACTCGATGCCAAGGTACGTGAATCACCTCGGTAAGAGATTACATCTCAAATAATCCTATCCACTGTTCGATCGATCGTACCTCTAACGCGGACCCTCGCGAAGAGGATAGGGGTCGAATCTATATAAGAGAGAATAAGATAGGGTGGGAAACAATTCCACATCGTTCCGACGTTCTGCAAGCAAGCAAGCAAGCGTCTACTTCCGCTTAGTATTATACTATACTGCGCTAGTTCTTCTATCTCTTTGTACTTTACTTTCATACGTTTCAATACTAGTATCATCATTATTATAACTCTGAATAAAAGCTTCCAATAGTTTATTGTTACTTTAACAAAACTCAAATGCGTTTTTTATTCCAACTCTTCACCTTTAGAAAATTGAAATGACCTATTAAGAATATACGACTACTACGATTAATCGAATTATCTGTTCTCAATTTAATTTCCTATAAAGTAATAGTATATATAAAAAGTATCTATCGATGATAAGAACGGTTGCTATAAGTCGATTACTTTAATCGTGAGAACTCGAGAACGCTTCCTCTTATTTTTCTTTTTCCCTAGTATGAAATAGTGTTAAAAAGTAAAGAACGAGAGGATGAAACAGCCCTGGAAAACAACTTTAGGTACGAGCTCGCACCCTACCAACATGATAGCTTGCGATGAACGACCAACCATATCCCCATCGATTAATCACCCCGAAGATCATCGAACACGCGTGCGTTTCACACACACACACATATATATATATGCGTTTTATCGAGTAAGACGACGATGGATTCTCGCCATGGGCGGTATAACGGCAGCTACCGAGCTTTCAAACATTGCCTTCCCCAAGCCGATCACACAGGAAACGACCACCACATCCTTACTCTTTTACCAGCATAAGCTACTCCTATCAGAGCATAACCTAGCCTAACCTAGTCTAACTAATCCAACCTAAGCCAAGCCATTATGACTCGAGGATAAGAAAATAATTAGCGATGCATAAATCCGCCGATCGGCGGCTGTCCCTTCGACCATGCGGAACGGACGGACTCTTCTTCCGAAGGAATGACTCGGGTTTTGTTTAACTGCCAACCAACTAACCAACCAACTAACCAACCAACTAACCATGCAACCAGGAAATGACTAACCTACGTGCAAGCACACCTACTTTCCTTACTTCGATCACGTTACTTATTATCCTTTCCTAATCGATCCAGCTTAATTGATTCTACGTATTGATTATATATATCTTCGTTAATTTAAATTAATATAACGTTAACATTTCTACAATTTTCTTTTCCATCAATAGTTTCAATTTTAATCGAAAAAATAGTTAAATTTTTTTTTTTTGATTATTTGAATAACTTCCAAGTATATTTATTTATAGCTCCGAAGTCAAGTACCTGGCTATTTTAGAATTCAGGAAGTATTCGAATGTTTTTTTATAAGTGAGGAAAGAAAAAAATAAAGGAGAGAAGGATAATAAAAACTGTAGACGAGTTTGCGAAGCAATAGCCTTCGGGGCCTTCTCGAACAAATGGAATATATTATTCATCGTCCAGCAAGACTAAACTAAAGGCGCGATACGGTCCGACGAGTCGCACTAAGCCGACCGACCGACCAACCAACCGACCAACCGACCGACCGACTTGCATCGATCTTCTTCGACGAACAATAAATCACTAGGTTACTTGTACGCGATAATTTCACGGCGGCGCTTAGGTACCTTCGAGTAATAACGCTCCAGAACAAAAAAGAAACCGAATATGAGAAGGGTAGATAGCGAAGGTGGAAGAGGAGGAGGAAAAAGAGAAGCTAGTAAAAAATATCCACAGTTTTTTCTTCTATTGACTTTTTTCTCTAATTTCTAAATATTAGAAAAACCATATTACAAAATATACTTAATAACTATTATTATATTATTAACTATCGTACGCGAGTATGTACGTTAATATTAGTATCTATCACTTCTCGTCTAACTAAATTTAAATAACATATATTTATCAACCACACGCATACGCACATGTACACAAAGGACAGGAACGTAGTATCTAAACTGAAACTGGAATCATTAAAATAACTGCAAGATTTTATGTATAAATAAGATTAAAAAAAACTTAACATCGTTCGATCCGATAGTTGGTAGATACAAAATAATTGAGATTATTTCATAAATGGCCAGAACGAATTGAAAAGTGTACCAGTCAGTCATTCGTCGTCTATCTACTAAAATTCTTCTTCTTCTTCTAAGTTTTTTTTCTATATTTTTTATCAGTTTTGCTTGTTTCTTTTATCTTATTTTTTATAAATTATAATGGTGCTTCTCAGCTCGTCACGCTAGACTTTAAACGTGATCGATATTAAGAGCGACAGGTGCCCCTCCTTCGAAAGCTTTCGTGTTCCCGCGCTATTAGAATCTTGCGCTGGAGTAGGGTGTGCAAGGAACTTGGGTACGTGTAGCTCGTATCTAACTATGTGCACGGTCTTACATTGGCTCGTAACTTACGTACCAGGAGAGACAGCGATGAATCCTCAGTTGAACTCGCACGCTTCCACTCTTATTCCGCGTGCTGTCACGAGCAAGCGCATCATTAGACCATCCGGCATTACAAATGACGTCGAAGGGACTCCATGTGTTCTGTGTCTTCTTCCTTTATTCTACTCTGTCTAGATGTCGTGTAACAACACACACACATACGCATACATACACACAGGTAAAGAAACTTACGTATATGTAGAAAGATATAGTGGTATAGCATAGTCGTTTCTCTTGAGTTGCTCTCCTCCTGAACGATCCGACAAAACGCGGCCCTTTAAGTGGATCGTTCGGGTGGATCGAAGGAGAAAAAGTCTTTAGACGAGTCATAAGCATTTATGAGTTTCTTACTGCGAAGCTAATAAGTTTAGGAAGATCGCCGTTTGCGACGACAGTAGGGCCCAGTAGGGTTCCCCTAGTCAACCTTTTCTTATTCCTCTACTTCGAAGAAGAGACCTTCCACCAAAGTCCTTATCATATATGTACGTACGTACCTACGACAGATCTACCCTTTTTACTTATTTCTGCCACGTAAATGTGTATATATATATATATATATATATATGTATATGTATATAGTGTATACTATACATCGTCTTCGATACAAATCGCGGTAAGGTACTTTGTAAGAGCAAATTACGTGACAAAGATCCAAACGAGCTTTCTTCTGCGAAACTTGAAGCTAAGGATAGTTAGACAATTAGCTCTAAGTTTAATCATTTATTTACTTAACGCGAGATCGAAACAATCGGGGTTCAGAAGTTAGGTTGGTAAAAGTAAGTGAAATTAAGTGGCTCCTTTTAAGGAATCTGAGTAATGCCATGACAAATGTTAGGGGAAATCGAATGAGCACGTTTGTTGGATTCATCGGATACGTCTAGAGGATTCTTGAAATTCTTTGATGCCATCGTATAGCACTATCTTCTTCTTCTTCTTCTTGTACTTCTTTCTTCCTTTCTTCCTTTCTTTCTTTCTTTCTTTCTTTTTTTCTTTCTTGAAATAAATCAAAGTGGTAGAAAAGAAGGAAGGAAGGAAGGAAGGAAGGAAGGAAAGAAAGAGAAAGGGTCGGAGCATTCATTCAGTATTTCCTACCACGATAAGAAAGAAAGAAAGAGATGTGGTTTTCCCTTTCCGTTAGTAACATGTACGATACATACAACAAAATCACGTTTAAAGTAATTTCTGCAAGAAAGTCTCCCTTCGAGAATCCTTCCTGCCTGCCGGTGGGCGAATAGCGTCAAGATGATTTAAATGAAACTGCACCTTTCTCTCTCTCTCTCTCTCTCTCTCTCTCTCTCTCTCTTTCTCTCTCTCTCTCTCTTTCTCTCTCTCTATCTTTCTCTCTCACTCTTTCTCTTTCACTACAACGCTTGTTTCTTTCTCTTTCCTCTAAGTCTTCCCTTTCTGTATCTTTTTCTTCCTTTATCTTTACCCTTTTTCTTCTTCTTCTTTTTCTACCTCATCGTTCACCGAGCAATCGACTTTGACAGGAACAAGTAGCGCACGCTTCACGGTGGTCGCTTTGAGCCTCAAGAGATAAAAAGATGACTACGATGATGGCCAAAAAGGATTGGAAGAAATTACAAATATACTTCTGTTATTATTAAAAGAAAAAAAAGAGAGAAAAAGTGAGAGAGAGAGAAAGAAATAGTCCAAATGAAGCATACCAAAATTTCAGTTAACATAATGTTTTTTGTCTTCTATGTTTTTATTTTAAATTACATTTTAATTACATCAAAAATAAACCAACACAATTTTGGGTATATTCTTTTTATTTCGTTTATTATTATTATTATTATTTTTCTTGTTAATCTTCAGACAAGTAAATTTCACATTAAATTATATCAAAAGTTAGGTAAAAAAAAATATTTCCCCTATTCTTATCTTATTCTTCATTATCTTGATTTATTTATTTATTAATATTGTTTTACCATCCTTGTAAGTAGCTGAAATAAGTTTGACGTTCTTATTAATATATATTTGACCTTTTCCAACGATGAAAATAGAAGTAAGAAGATTAATTTTAGCGCGGACGCGTTCAGAAAGAAAAAGAAAGAAAAATAAGAATGAAAGTAGAGAGAATGAAGAGCTAAAGTAGAGTTAATGAAGCAGGCGATTCTATTATCAATGGGTTAGAGTGAGATCACGAGTCAGTATCGACAACGGTGCTGAGATAATATCGCTTTACGATCTACCTCTCCATCTGGTAAGCACTTAGTCGATCCTAGATACGAACCAGATAGGATCGAATAATCGGGAAGAGAAGATACGAGCAACTCGGATAGGAAATCTCAGGAACTTAGAAAAGCCGGCCGGTGTGATGAATCTCATGAGATCGAAATCATACTGATCTATCGTATATACCTATCGGATAAGATCTCGAAGATATCTTTTTGAGAAAAACGGAGTACACAAAGTGAGCTACGTAACCAGTTACGTGTCAATATTTCACTAACCTATCAATCTAAATCAGAGTAATAATGAGTTATTTAAACTAGGGTTAATTTTAGATTGAATTTTCGAGACAAATTGACTTGTAACCAGTTACTATCTTCAATCATTCTTTATACTTTGAGATGCCATCTCAGATTTTTTCAAAACTTTACATATTTGTAAATGTTGATTAGTATTATAAATTTCGCCATAGAACCATAGGAATAAATTCAACTCTTATCGAGAGATCGACCGATGAAAGTTTAATAAATAATAGAATACGCATATATACTTGTTCATTTCATTAGTTAACATAAATCGCCGATTGTATCGGTGATTCACAGTCTGTGGTAAAAAGAAATTAAAATGATCGAATTGTATTACTTACATAATAAATAATTTTTATTTTTCAATTGATTTAGAACGTTTGCAGGTAAAATAAATTTGACACGTTTTATAATATAAATGCATTATATTTTTCATACAAGAAATATAAAACATACTGTAGAAAGATAGGAAAAAATTAAAGTAAATATAACGTATTTGACAATAATAAAAAAATTTAGAAATAATCAACAAATGTGTAATATCAAAAAAATCTAAGAGGCTTCGTAGGAGTCCTGCCCTTGTAAGATAATAAACTTATAATACATTAATCGTATTCAGAAAAGCTGATAATTTGACGTCTTTTCAAAATTCATAATCTTTATTGTTGAACCATAAATTTAATCCCAAAAAAAATTTAATAAAAAAATTGAAAAAGATAAAATCATCGAATACAAATCTTAAATAAAACATATTAAATATTTCACGTTAAATTAATTTACTGATAATCGAGGAATGTTATTTGTAAAACAAACAACAACGAATTGCACATTAAACAATCAGCGGAGTATTAACAAATGTAGGTATTACATTAGGTGAACAAAAATAAAGATAAATAATAGACAAAGAAATAGAGTATGGTAAAGATTGAAAGGAGTAGTAGGAGAAGTTGAAGGTGGTGGGGTAATGGAAAGCAAGGGAAGGCAAGGGAAGGCAAGGTAAAGGCAAGGTAAAAGCAAGGCAATGCAGAGAGGCGAGTTACGGGGACGAGGATGGCGCAAAGGCGCATTGGCAAAGCATGCTAAGGCAACGGGTCCAAAGTCGTGGAGTCGTGGTAAGGCTCTCTGCTGGCACGTTAACCTCCCGCATGGACGCAGTACGCTCTCGACTCTCGCGCAGGCTAGATTGCACCAATCCCGGTCCTTAATTCGCCGACCACGTGCGACTCGTGCGTCTCCTTTATTTACCAACTTATAGTTACCCCATTTTTACTCTACTGAAAAACCTTTTCTTCTGATAACAATTTTTTTTCTTGTTGTTGTTGTTGTTGTAATTATTAAAGAAATTTGTTCTTCAATACTCATCGATTAATATAAACAAATACGGTGAACATTTAACAAAAAGAGACGTTTGGAATATTGGAATTATTTTAGATTTTATTTTGAGATCATAGGAGACAACTGTGAACAATTTTTGTTTCAATCATTTTGAAAATGAGCAAAGTTAGATTCAAGAAATGATAGATAATAATAGCAAATCGGATTTCACTGTTGAACCATCATTGAGGAAGTTTCGGGAAACACATACCGTTAGCCACGAAAGTAATCTACAAAGTTTCTATTCCCACGGATCGAAGAGAGGAGGAACTAGCGAGGAAATCGAGAATCGATCTGTAGCTTGTATAATGTTCTCCTAGGCAAGAACGATCGAGAGACACGAAGTAGAAGAAGAATAAGAATAAGAAGAAGGAGGAAGAGGAGAAGAAGAAGAAGAAACTTAGGTGGAGTCGTTCCGGTTTCAGGTGGCGACCAACGATGAAATCGAAGGTACATCGAATGGATTCGAAATGGTCACGCCAGCTTGTGTCTTCGAGCGTGATACCGAGGTACCTAGAATAGAAAGAGATGAAGGACCATTGTCCTTTCTCACGACACCTCTCAAGTTAATACAAAAAGAAAAAAAAATGATTTAAAAACTTGCCAGTTTCATGTAGAAGAAAAGATATAATCCCGAAGAAATGAAAGGGACGCAACGTTTAATATATTTCGAGTATTTTTTACACGTTTAATGAGGTTAATTAAATTATGTTAAATTAATTAAAAATAAAAAAAAATAAAAAAAATTCGTTTGATGAAGAAGTAAGGAAGGGATTCAGCTCAAAGACCACCATAAATGGTCCCCGTAGTTACGAAGGTGATAGAGACAGAGACAGAGAGTCGCGTGGGAGGTCGAGTCTCGAACGAGACCTTTTTTACGAGCAACTAAGAAGACAGATTCTTCGTGCTTGTTCTCATACACGAGAGATAAAAGGAGAAAGAGAGAGGAAAGTACGAGCGACCGTTTAGGCAAGTAAGATCAGTCGTCTTTACTCGTTACCTCGTCCTTAACCAGGTGTCCTACGACCCACCCTCCCCTTGCACGAAAAAGGATCACAACGTATTCCAAGAAGAAACCGAAGTCGCGACTCTGAAAAAGCTGTGAGCCTGTTGTGGATCGACGAGAATACGGGGTGTTTAGGAGGTGACGTTATAGTACGTTTCTACGTTCTTTCTTACTTTCGCATCATCACCTTCGTTAACTTTGAAATATTCCAGAGAAGTGCAAGACCAAAGTACGTGACGAAGTTTTGTTCCAAGTTCTTGAATTCTTTGTTCAGGTTCTTCAAGTGACTCTCTCTCTACCTCTCTCTCATTCTCTCTCTCTGTCTAATAATAGAAAGTGAATTGAAAATCCTCATAGATAGAGAGAGAAAGAGATAGAAGAAAGACTTGATATTTGTATTTCTAAAACGAGTCACGTGCTACCACCGCTAATTGTGATTACATTCTAAGCTGTCAAACGTGATCGATTAGATCGTTTTATTGTAGAACAAATAAACAACGTGATTTATGAACAGTACAAGATATAAATACAGATACTTTAGATTATAATGAACAGCATCGCGTTATTTAGTGATACGGGTTTTTAATAGTTAAATGTGGAAAAGATCGAAAGATGGTACGGCAATTTTCGAAATCCTGACGATAGATTATTATCGTCGAACGATAACAACAACATTAATAACAACAACAACAACAACAACAGCAACAACGACGACAACAACATCAATCGAGGAGTCTAGGAAGACAAGAAAAGAGGGGGAAAATAATAAGATGCTGGTCGCCTGTACGAAGAGAGCGTGCAGAGCTGGCCTGGTTGCAGTCTTGGTCACCGCACTGTGCGTCCTGACTCTTCTCGATTCGCCGCCGCGACTCCCGGATCCTCCGGCAGATCCTCCTCCCACGCCTGGTAAGCAATTTTCTCCCTCACCATGCGCGCTGCGCCTGCCACCACCCCCCACCATCACCAACACCACTAACACCAGCACAATCATCGCCAACACCAACACCAACACCAACACCAACACTAACACCAACACCATTACTACCACCATCGTCATCGTCGTTGTCGTCTTCGTCGTCGTCGCGAGCTAGCCGCGAGCTAGCCACGACCTTTGCCCTTTCGTTATCGCCGAACGGGTTCGTAACCTCGGGGAAGTAGCGTACCTTCGGCCCTTAACTCTATTCTCCTAGACTATTCCATTTCTCTTCCTAGGGTCAATGAATTCGAATGATTTCTACTCTCTATTGTTTCCTTGTTATATTCACTACTTTTGTCACATAATTTGTATCATTTGTAGTTAATCCTTTTTTGCTTTTTTTTAATATTTACTACATAAACTTCATTTTTATTATAATATTATAATATTATTTCACAATAGTTTTTTTTCTTATATTTTTTTTTATAGGTCACGCAATTAATATATTATTTCTTCGACTTATTAATAATTATTAATAATTAATTCGTTTTTACAAAATGAAAGTATAATTTAACTTGCATACTTCTTCGAATCGTTAATTATTTTTTTTTATTTTAAAACAGGTTCGGCTAGTTGAAAAAAAGGTCATAAATTCGTTTCGATCTATAAATTTAAGAAACGCGTTGGAAAGAAAAAGAAAGAAAAAAAAAAAGAAATAGCAAACGTCCCTCTATTTAAGTGTTCGTTCAGCAGGTAGAAAAGATCGTGAGTGTTTCTTACTCGCGAATAGTTTCTCAGGATTCACGACTATCCGGTCGATAGAAGCAAGTAACTAAGGAAGGAAGAAAGGAAGGAAGGAAGGAAGGAAGGAAAGGAAAGGAAATTTCTCGAGCTTTTTTTCCCTACCACTCGGCACGATCCTATCTTCTCTTCTTTCCTTTCGTACGAATGGTATTGTTCGTGGTTTCAAGCTTTAAAGTCTCGATCGAAGTTTCCACCTGGAGCGATCATAAATCCTAAAGACCAAATTGTCTACAAATGGATAAGGTGAGATAAAAGACGACGATTCCAAGATAGGACGAAAGAAATAAAAAAACAACACGCGCATGCACGCATGCAAGTTGAAACAAAAAAAAAAGAGAATAAAATAAAAAGTAGAAATGGTAAGAAAAGAGATGGAAGAGAAGTTACTCTAAAACGAATAAAAAAGGAATGAAAACGTATATAAATCTCTGGACGTGTTTGTGTGCGTCCACGTTTTTCAAAGTCGGGCGACTTCATTAGACGAAATATAATAATTTATGACGTATTTATGAGAGTTATCTCAGTCGAAGGGTTGGGAAGAAGAGACCGCCCGTCGATCGTGTTGGTTATTATTCTTGCTAATATTATGAGAAACGATCTCGCGACGATAATTTTGGCCAGTTTCTTCGAACGAGTCAAAGTACTTCTTCAAGGAGTACCTTCTCGTAGTTAGAGAGTACCCTCTCGTAAAATCCCATACATATTCACATAAAACACGCATACTTATATACATATATATAAGAAAGGATACACGTAGCTAGCACGTTCGTTCGTTCGTTCGTTCGTTCGTACGTACTCAAAGGCACACCTTTGCTAGACACGATGCAGCAGAAGGGTAATCGCAAAAGGGCACGACTGAGGATCACACTCTCAGCAGGCAACACGAGCCATAATATACCGTCTCGTTCTTTTCTCCTTTTCCTACGCTGGGTCAATCGTTGACCGTAGATTTCTTTTTCTCTTCTTTTCAAAAAAAAATATAAAAAGAAATAAATAAAAAAGAAATTTGAAAAAATATTTTAAAAAATAAAGTAACGAGTACCAACGAAAAAAAAAGAATTAAAAAAGTATCTTCGTTTACGTTCGACGAACGAAGTGGAGAGTGTAAAAGAGTAAACGAGTCTGCTGCCAGGCGTATGCAAACGTTTGCCATTAACGATCGCGATAACGAAAGCGGATGTAGGAAGAGAGAGAGAGAGATAGAAAGAAAGAAAGAAAGAAAGAAAAAGTCGATGACATTCACGATCCACATTCCCATCGACGTGAATGTACGATGATCAAGAACGAAAGTAGTTACCACAGAGAAAGAAAGAGAGAGAGAGAGATAAAGAGACCTGTTGCTCGATACCGTCATGAAAATTTATCGATGATCATCGATTTCTCCCTCCCCCACTTTTATCTCCCATTCTCATCCCTCGGCTATTTCTTTAGCGACGAGAGCGGAAGATTATGACTAGATGTGAGAGATAGGATCATGCTCTAACGCGTGAGGATATCGATTCATTCTCGATTTACAAACGAGTTCAATAAAGAACCGGTGTACAATCTGTATCGAGAATAATGTTCGCAAGACACGGTGATGGATAGAGAAACACGATATAGATTAATAGAGAATGTTAGAGAGTGAGAGTGAGAAAATGAGAGAACGGGGAGATGATAGAATAAAAAGAAGAAAAAAAAAATATAGAAAATTAAAAAGAAATGAGAAAAACGATGAACCATTTCACCCTTTCATTCTGAATCTAGAGCACGCACGCTATTAAGATTCAATTGGTAGATTAAACTAATCAAAATTCTATTCGAGTAACGTCATTTTTTTCATTCAATCGATCTTCATTAATAAAATTTAGAAGACTATCTTTGTAATTTGTCTTGACGTTTATTATATTTATTTTTTTTGTTTGTTTTTAAGAATATTGATAAAATTATTAAAATTTATTTTATTAGGTTCTTCATATATTTATATATAATTTAATTTATCATTATTTATTTGAACCATATATATATTATTAATGGTATGCGATATATAATAATAGGAATTGTACATAAATATAATTATTGATTTAAATGGAATGAGAATTGTTATAGAATATAGATATTTCGAAAATTAATGGACATATAGTATTAATATTATTTTATATTTTACTTTGAAAGAGGTTCGAATAAACTAACGTTTATTCCCAGCGTGTAGGACGCGTATCCGTTGAGAGTGGTAACACGTCACTTCCGTCCACCTATTGAATCACAATGCTTTTCGCAACGTGTCTAGAAACGTACGTAATCTCTCGCGTGTCCGATAATGGGAAACGCGTGAAGCCGGAACGAACGAGATGTTTCACAACAATCTTTCTATCTCTCTTTGTGCCTCTCTCCTATTCTCTTACTATCTTTCTCTCTTATCGTTCAGAATACTGGTACCATCATCACCATTTCAACGCGTTGAACATTACATCTTTGGCGAGCTTCCAGCGACAACATTTTTCTAGATGATTACGATTACGAGAAGTCGTATATTAGATTCCTTGAACGATTATTCCAATCGTTTTACGGTTCATAAATGACTACGTATAATCAATAAGCCGTGAAGTTGAATTAATATAACGGGTAATGCTTCTATCGGCTAGTGTTATGAACAATAATTGTTTAGAAATAATAAATCAATACTTGTCATCGATTGTTATTATTTCTAAAAACAATTGGAAGTAACTAAAAAAAAATATATTTTCATTGATAATCAATCATCATCATCATCATCATCATCATCATGTAAAAGTATCAGTATGTAAAAGTATCAACAAAAATACTTTTCCCAAAAACTAATTTTTGTTTTTATCCCACGAAAAAATTCGTTTCACGAACAGTACGTCGGATTAGCATGAAATGTTAATTAGTAAATTTTGACTGACATGAGAACGTAGATGAAATAAGAAATCAAATTTGTATGTATATTTATGCGTCGTTGGATCGGTCATTATTAATGTCTCTTTATTTTCTTCCCATTTAACAACTTCCTTATACTAATCAAGTATATTTGATATGTTTCAGGTGGAGAACCACCAGGTACAAGAAGCATCGTGGCGTATTCGTGGGCGCGAAGATTGGCACTCGATTACAGAGCTTCGAAGGAGTGCGACGGTCGTGCTGCTGCTGCTAATGGAATGAACGAAACTACTTTAGAAATGGCGTTGGAAAGGACTTTGGACGCGTTCGAGTTAACCGCTATAAGGTGGCTCGAAACGATCCCTCGACGTCTCTTCCTTTATAGCGGTCACTTGGATCTCAGAGTGGCCGGTTATCCAAGTCTTCGAGTGATCGCCGTCAAGCATGGACCTCTACCGACCTCTTCTCTCTTCTGCACCGTTTGGTGAGCTACTTTTCCTTCGCCAACTTACTACTACTACTACTACTACTACCACTACTACTACTACTACCTACACTACCAGAAAGAGAAAGAAAAAGATAGCTGACCCTTCTTCCTTTTCTTCATTTTCTTCTTCTTCATCTTCTCTACTTCTTCTACTTCTTCCTCTTCTTTATCACCTTCTTTCCGTGAGCTGAAGCAATACGAGAAACAAGTCCAAAGACTGGAAACTTGAATTTATTTCTTCTATCAAGTTGGTTAATTATTTCATTTACATAATAGCATTGAAATCGATCGATCTTAAACGTCCATTTTATAATTTCCTTTTTATTAGATTTCTCGGAAATGATTTTTTTTCAAAACGAAAAAGTCACGATAAAAGATATCGAATTTATTATTACAGAAAGAAATATATCGTATTGGGGAGGCAAGTTCTTCTTTCGTATTTTTTATGCAAAAGTTGAATGAATTCTTTTTTTCTTCGTAATATAAATTAAAAAATTGTCTAATCGAATTTCTTCTTTATTTACTCTCATTCTCGAGAGGCAATAACTTTTAATTGAACCAACAAAAATATCAAAATATTTCTTTAAAATCATTCTACTATATAAGTCAACTTTTAAACGTACGCAAATATTACCGAATCCAATTAATATTGAAAATGTATGGGAAGAAATTTTATTCCCGGTCTAATATACATATACATATATATCCTTTGATATATAGGATAATTAAATTTAAATTAAATATATTTAATTATTTATTATCGGTGGTAATTTTCTCATTAGACACAACTTATCCAGGTATATCTTGAGTACCCTCTTTATCTTTTTCTCTCCCTCTCTCTCTCTTGTATTAAATTACATCTAACCACTAACTTCAACTGTACCGAAGCGGAATGAATGAAGTTTAATCTTGTTTGTTTGTTTGTTTGTACGACATAGGTACGAGGAGGAGCAAGGAAGGATACGCAGTTACAGCATGGAGGCTCTAGTTTCGCCGATATGGTTGGAAGAGTGGGGTGAAGAGACAGACAGTTACATAGGAATTCTAGTGTCCTGTCAGTTACCGTCGTTAGAAGGATCAACGGCGTATCCTTTGAGAGTTTACGTCGGTGCTACGTCCTGCTACGAAAATCCTAGTCATAGTTTAGCCATATTTAGAGACAACGTAACGGATAATAACGATAACGAAGACTACGAGAACGATAGTTCGATTAATTCCAAGAGATTCACATTATGTATCAAAGGTCTCGACTTCGACGAAGATATTTCGGAAAAATTAATAGCATTCGTAGAATTGCATAGAATATTAGGCGCAGGATTATTTTATTTCTACGTATTCGACGTACATGAAAATGTGTTAAAGGTATTGAGACTTTACGAAAGATCCAACGTTGTACGGTGGTTCGATCTGACATTACCGGGTGATTTACCCAAGGATAAAAAAAATAGAAGAGAATTTTTCGATAAGGATATCTGGACAAAGAGAAGAATGGAATTGATACCCTACAATCACTGTTTCTACGAGAACCTATATAGGTCGGAATTTGTGGTACCAATAGACGTGGACGAAGCTATCGTACCAATTAAGAGAAAAAGTTGGCACGATTTAATCTCGGACGAGCGTAGAAAACTCGGGGAAAGTTTCCAAGAGTTTGCCTCTTATTCCGTTAGAAACGTATACTTTTTTCCGGAATTGCAGAATAAAAGTAAATCCGTTAGTTTCGTAGATAATCCAGATTACTTGGACAGAATTAGGACTTCTAACGTTTCACCAGAAGGTGACTCGGTAAAGAGTTTCGTTTCTACCAGGCGAGCTTTAACCGTGCACAATCATTATGCTTTAAGCACCTTGAATCCAAGTACGAGAAGGGCCCATCACGTGGATCCTAATGATGCCTTGAAGCATCATCATCGTGCATGCGACAGCAGACATCTCGATTGCGATCTTCTTATGGATGACATTCAAATAGACGTATCTGCTCTGCGTTATGCGAACGAGCTCAAGGCTAGGATGAAAGTCACTTTGAACGACTTGAATGGCCTTCTAGATTAATAAATAAATTCGTCTCGGTGATAATATCAAAGATATGACGATCATTCTCCATCCTTATGAATCTGTGATACTTCATTTGAAACCTATAAGCATACAAAAGGGACAAAAAAAGAGAGAAAAAAAAATAGAAATAAGTATAGCATCGATCATACATATTGCATGTGCATGATCGACGTTCTCGACAATCATCCCTTTCACCTATCAAATGGTTTTTTTCTTTTTCTCTTTTTTTCTTTCCATCTTCCAAAAGTGTTTGAATAGCAAATATTACTTAAAATTAGTTCACTCTTAAGTAAGTAATTACGCTAATCTAAAGAAGAAAATGAGTAGGTTCTATTGGAATAGAACACTCATAAAATAAAGATCGAGCTTTTAAGATAGAATCAACAGCATCAATCAAATGAATAATCGAGTGGCATCATTACCGACGTTTTTTTTTGCCTATTATCCCTTTCTCTTTCTCTCTCTCTCTTTCTTTCCTTTCTCACTCTCTATCATTCTTCCTATAATTTTTTTATTAGCGGTTATTTTTGTTTCCTCTTCATTATCCACCCCTTTCATTATTCCTTCCGTTCAGTCGATATGGCTCATCGATTTTCTCGATATATCGTTTATCTTTCCTCACACAGTATTTCCACAAAAGGGATAATAAAAATAAGTTAAGAGAAAAGGAGTAACGAAGGGTACCCTCGTGAAAAGTTCAATCCTAACTTTCTACCTGAACTCGATTTCACTACTCTTTACTCTTTCCTAAACTTGTCATAAATTTAAAGAAAAGTATATATGCACATAGATCCGAAAGGATAAGTTCACTCCGGCCGAAAGATATTCATACTCTCTCTCCTATAGATACATTTATGTCTACAGGATGTTTCATATAATTTCTCCTTAAAAATCACAAACATCTATCTCTATCTATAAAAAAAAAAGAAAGAAAAAGGTGTATAGAAAATATTCGAATAGCTTAAATTAGAAAATATAATTGTTTGTTAGATCCAATGTTTATATAAAAGCTTTATTTTTAAACTGGTAAATTTAGTATAGAAATCTTTGTTGGAACATCCTGTATAAAAATATATGTTGATCATCTTCGTGTACACGTGTATGTGTATAAAAGTACGATATCTTTCTCGAGGCGTCGCTTCATCGATTCTTCAACGTCCGGCCATCCAAGTACCTTCCCCTGTATTCGAGTTAAATAGATTCCGCAAGAAGATGCATAGAAAATCTTTTTCCACGAAGATCTTATACTATTTTTGGAAATATCTATGATCTTTATACACAAAATAATATATAAATATATAACCCTAGGTATTAGAAACAAGATATAGGAAAGATAACATTCAAAAGAATACATAAAAGAAAAAAAAAGTAACGAAATTATTCTTGTTCCTGTTTAACGTCGACTTGTTTCGTTCTTTTTGGGATTTCAATTTAAATGACACTTTTTTTCGGTTACTTATTATGTGTTAAGAAAGAAGAAGCTGGTTTTGTAATTCCAAGGAGGAGGAGGAGGAGATCGAGAAGAGGTGAGTTAAACCGTGATGACCTCTTTCGTAAGGTAGGAACTATTGACCTTTACGCATCAAGATCGTCCCAGTTTTCTTACTTCCTTGGTAATAATAAAAACGGATAATATATCGTTGTATAATCGTATAACGTGTTCAAGAAACACACCGAGTTTCTCTCTTTCTCTCATTTTCTTCTTCTTCTTCTTCTTCTTCTTCTTCTACTTTTCCTTCCCCCTTTTTCTTTAACAAATAATTTAAGTTACACACGCAAACGAACGAACTTAAGAGAGTTGACTCGTTTAGACCCCGTGCATGCAGAGACGCAGTTTAGAGTTTTTCACCGAGTTGGCGATACGGTCAGTTCTCAAGGAACCGTTTAGATAAGTGTCTTGATTTGAGAAAAAGAAAAAGAGAGGTCGTGTTCAATGTAGAAATGTATACTATACGTCGTGTGTCAACCAACAACCGGAAATAATTGGACCGTTCTAGCCTCATTCCTCTTAACGAGAATCTTGTTTTAATTTCTTTCCCGAATCTTTTCGTATCTTTGATTTTGCTCCTAGAATCTAGGTCAAAGACCAAAAGTCACTCGTGTTAAGACTATTTAATGGTCAAGGAAGAAATTTATATAGAAATTTTTCGAAATAAATATACATATAGATATTTCTTGGTATTCCAAATAAGAATGATCTAAAATTATTTGTCAGAATTGTGTAATAAAAAGAAAAATATTAGATGTATTCCTAGGATGGGTATATAACGAGTAATAATAGGTACTGATTTATCATACTTATACGAAGTAGAACAACGAAAGAGTAGATGATTGAAAAATATCGTATAAAAGGATAGATGATGGTTACTGGAACAATATTCTCTTGGCTAGAAGAATCTGAACGAGGAAACGTGACCAGAGCTTTTGATCGCGAAAAGTTTCATTCTTTCTTTCTTTCTTTCTCTTTCTTTATATTTTCTTTCTCGTTCTCTTTTGCTCATCGTTAGCATACGCAAACGCAACGCAAGCCGCGAATAGACCAACGTCAAAGCAACAATTTTTATAGCCCGTTAAACCCAACCGAGCCAAGTCCCGTCCTGAGCTCTCCCTTAATTGGACGACCGTCGCGTCATAGCGAATAACTCGAGATCTTCGTAGTCTCCTTCTTCTTCATCATCTTCTTCATCTTCGTCTTCTCCGTCTCCTTACTTCTTCTTCTTCTTCGTCGTCGTATTCTTCATTTTCATTCGTTGTTGTGCATTACTGTAGAAGGAGGAGAAGGAGGAGGATGTATTAGCCAAAGGGGAAAAGGAAAGTACCAGACCAGATTATCGTTCTAAATCATCTATGATTTAAGATAGGATACGTTCACTGAATTTATCAGCCGTAACATTTTCTCTCTCTCTCTCTCTCTCTCTTTCTCCTCTCTTTTTGTTTTTTCTTTTTTAAAGTCGTTTGTATTTATTTAACTCACTCATCTCGTTTCTTCGATCACATTCTTTCTTTCATTTCTTTTTTAGTTTTGATCTTTCTGTCATTCTCGAAAAATTATCTTTTTTTCTTCTTCTTTTTGTTTCTCTGTTTTCATAGCGTGGATTTAATAGCGAGATAAATAATGTAGAGTTTTTTTTTAAAGAGAGGAAGAAACGTCCACGGCATTCTCGGTTGCCTAAATTTACTGCTCGCTTCGGCATCAAGCGGATGCATTTCTTTCCACCCGCGAAATCGTTAACACCCACCCCGTGCGAACTCGTCCTCGTTTCCGCTCGTAACTGTCGACTCTCTGGAATTCGACTCGAATATTCGTAATAATAATTATGTTGTTTCCCTAATAACGTTTGCCACGTTGACGTACGCGCTCCGTTTCTTACTCACCTTTCTGAAAATTTCTTTTCTTTTTCTTTCTTAAAACATTTTTTAAGAAACGTGGTATGAAACGTGGTTGATTCGATTTTAATCGTACGAATGGGGTAAAAAGTTCACTCCGTAATAATACACACACACACAGATAATAATAATACATGTAATCTTTGACGTATACACAAACGCGTATCATCTGAAATTAGGATAATGTTTATTTAGAATTTCTCATTTTTCATAAGATTATTTAAATTAAACAAATTTCATTTAGAGATTCATTTTTTTCATATTTTAATTCTATTATTTAATTTATTTTAGTAAAATAAATTAAACCGTATAAAAATATTTACTTTTTCCGTGATATCTTAATAATATATGTATACGAATGTGGTGTTTACTTTTTTCAAGAATGTAATTCGTTCTCACGTAAAAGAATCTAATTTGTTGCCTCGTGGGTTCATTCATAAAAAGGATCCAACCCTTCGGAGGGAAGAACCGTACCTCGTAAAAGAATTCATTGGCCCTTCAAGCGACTGGGCTTCTTCGAATCGAAGTACGGTAGGCGGATAATCGGCTTTACGTGACTCGTGTCGTAGGTCAGTTACACCAGAGAGAAATTTCTACGAGTATCTTAACCTTTTTTTTTTTAAATTCGATCGCGCGTTTGAAACGACTTTTGTTACTTTTTAAAAAATATGAAAAATAATATTTATGACAACAATTAACGTGAAAATTGTAAAAGAAGAATTAAACGATAAACGGTGATTTTATTTTTACGTACAAACAACGATCTTCGATCTGAAATAATTCACATTAATCGTTGAAACTTGAAACAAGTAAAAAATAATTCTTGTAAATGAAATCAAAGAACACGAAGATGATCTAAAATCGGCTGAAAGAATCGAGGAAATATTTTCAACGAGCTCTATTCGTCGCATTTGCAGGGATTATTCACAGACAGCAATAAATCTTAGTCTTTACTTGTTTTTCCTCCATTTGAATTTCGTGCCAATTAATTGCTGCTAAAATAAATTTTAACGTTAAATCTCAACACAATCGGTGGATAAACAATCGATTATTTTTTGATAATCATAACCAAATGAAATAAAAAAGAAATAAAAAACCTTCAATTGTTAATTTTCTCTTTAAACCTGAATGAATTATTAAAAAAGAAAAAATATCAAAATGAAGCTTTTTTAAATGAGAGACGCGGTGTTAGGTTCAGTAACTTTGTCGAATATTCGTAGGCATGCGCTTACCATCGTCGAACCAGAAAGAGAGAGAGTGTGAGAGAGAGAGAAAGAAAGAGAGGGGTTGATCGCAAGTGAACAGCACGTGCGTAGCAGTCATCCTGGCGCACTCGCCAGGACCAGTTCTTCCCTCTGCCAATTCAACTCGAACTTTCCCTTCTTCCCCAAACCCTCCACCCCCTTCCCCATATCATACTTTGACCAGATAGTTTCTATCACAAATATTAGGGGTAAACTTTTTTTCTTCTATCACCCTTAACATATTTTCTTTTTTTCTTTCTACCCCTCTAAACAATCAATCTCTTTCAAAAAAAAAACAAAAAGAAAAATAGAAACTCGAGCAACAGAAAAAGAACCAAAAAAAAAAAACAGTGTTGAAAATCGTGTCGAAGAAAAGAGATCGAAATTTTACAGGAAAAAAGAAGAAAAAAAAACCAAAAAAAAACAAAACAATGTTATCCTCGGAGTGTGCGTGCGTTGTCGCGTACGTTTGGAATAAAAAATATGTTTTGGGTAATGAATTAAAAGTTGTAAAAAATAGGTCGTTTGCACATACTGCCGTATGGATCCTACCGTCGTTAGAAAAGAAAAGACTGTATTGTCGATTTTCAAGATTTATCACGGGAAAATTGATGATCGGGGAAGAAAGGAATATTATAACGACGAGATCGAAAAGAGAGGAAGGATCGATGATGATCGATCGAAAGGGTCGATAAGAAGAGATATTTTCGTATTATAGTTAAAAGAGAAGATAGGTGTTGTTGAGTGAGATGACGGTTCGTCGTGAGGACGGTCAAGGAATGAGACATAGCAATTCTTGGCCGGATAGATCGCAAAGGACCGTACGGGTCCGCGTTGATCCTCTTTCCCGAGCTTTTACTATAATTTCGAGTAATAGATCGGAAGATGAGGAAGAGGAGGAAGAAGAAGAAGATACAAAATATAATCGAGATAATAATCGAGATGATAAGGACGAGAAAGAAAATTATGAATTGAAGATATTGGGTAAATCATTGACGCGTTGTTCGACGATCAAAGATAAAGTTAAAAATGAAGAGATAGAAGATAACATAGATCCAATAGTTGAGATCTATCGAAAATCTAAACGACAGAGTGAATTTCAAAGGAAGACGTTACATTCGTCGCTGAAGGGGCTCAATCGGCACCGACTTTACGTCGAGACGTCGGCATTATCCTCGACAATCTCGACAGCCAGCAGGCGAAGAAGAAGAAGAAGAAGAAGAAGAAGAAGAAGAAGTAGCAGCAGCAGCAACATCAGCATCAGTAACAGCAACAGCAATAGTAACAGCAGCATCGAACTGAAGATCTTCGACGTTGCCTCGATCGGTTTAAGGAACGACGTTAAGGAGAAGAAAGAAGGTTCTTTACTGCCCGATACTAGCCAGTTAGCAAAAGAAAAAGAAGAAGATAAGAAAGAAGAAGAAGAAGAAAAGAAAGATGAAGATAAAGATGAAGATAAAAATAATATAGAAAAGCCTACGGTTGTGCTGACGCCGCATATCGAGATAGTTGACTACGATCGAATCGGCGGTACAAGTTCGCAAAGCGATCGGCATGCTTGCCCCAAGTGCACTTCGGAAGGACAACTAAGACTGCAGGTCGATCCCTTTCGATCCCCGATTACCTACGACGAATCAAACGGTGACAGGATAAATGTTACTCAAACACGTACCCATAGTATTTTAAATAGAAAAAGAAGAGAGATCGATAGATCTAATATTCCAGGTAGAAGTACTTGGCCCGATGGACGTATCACGTCCTTCGCCAGTGGTTATTTAGCTAAAAGAGAATTAAACTTTGGTAAAAAAAACAGAAACGTATTGTCTACGATAAATCAACAAACTTGTCGACCGTACGATCTTTGCAAAGAGGCAACGTTAAGGAGACATTATTATCCTGAGGGTGGTTGGGGATACGTCATCGTAACGTGTTCCATGTTAGTACATTTTCTTGGTGTTGGATTGCAATTCGCTGCACCTGGAACTTGGCATCTTACTGCTCAACTTAAATTTCATCATCCACCACTTTACAGTGCAGGTATGTCGACGATTGTTCTATCCAGGATTTTTTTATATTCTTGTTTTTTTTATTCCTTATTTTCTTTTTTTTCTCTCTCTCTCTTTCTTTTTAAATAACAAATTTGCCAAATTCATTTCTTGGTAAAATGAGACTGATATAAAATTGTCTACCTTCAAATCTTTATGATGAAATTGAATTTCATACGTTTTCTAACCCCCCCTACTTACTCACACTTAAGTCCTAGATAAAAATATATGTATATATATATATCTAAACAAGCAACCCCAAAACGGAGGTAAATTCGTAACTTGAAATGCAACGGTGGTGTTGGTTCTTTCCTTTCTTTCTATTTTTCTTTTTTTCTTTCTCTCTTTCGCAGGGTTAAAAATATTACCGGTACGTTGTGGAAAATTTTGTAAACCCACCTTGGCAAACTACGGTGGCTTAACTTTTGCGTTATATGAGGCAAGACGTTCGTAGAATATCCTTAAGGAGAATACTGTCTAGGAATAGTTACGAACTCGACTTCTTCTTCTTCTATCATACACATTTTTACTTCACTATAATATATATATATATATATATATATATTAATAATAATAATAAATATAACGAAAACGTGATCTAAACGTGTCTCGTTCGTGTTAAGAATTTTCTAACAATCCTAATTGAGTCAACATTTTTTACACACGTACAAATAAAGAATTTAGCAGATAAATTTTCACAAAACCACGAGTAGCATAAAAATACATATTTAACATTTATTTGATTTAACACGACACACGTATCCTTTAAGAAAATAGTAAATTTCTCGTGTAAAAAGCTAGCACGTTCGATTTGAATGATATATTATATCATCGCAGTTCTCAAAGGATCAAAGGTCTGAAAGGGTGAATAAGAAGGGAAAAAAAGACACGATCATTCAACGACCCATGGTATAATCCTTCAGTTCACCATCGATCACCAGTCGTATCATCTACTTTAAGTCTTCCTGTCACGTTCGACGCTTATATTTTTCTATATCGTATAGATGTAGGAAAGTGGACCAAATGAAAGGTGACAAGCAGCTCTTTCCAAAAAAACATTTAAAATGGTAACTTAAATTTGTTCGAATTAAATGTAAAAAATAAATCTCTAAAAAATTTATCCAATAATATATTTAATCAATTAACAAAAAGAAAATGTGATCCTTTTAATTACAATGGAAAAAATTCCGTAATAATTTATTTGATGCTAATGGGTAAACACGTCTACAAATTTGTTTATCGTTTTATTTTTCATTTAACGCACACGATACGAATACTAAATTTGTAATAACATATTTCGACGAAATGGAAATGGGTACCTATCAAGTTCACTTACCACACAGAAAAGAAAGGAAAGTGGCGAGGGTCGTGATTCGAATCAATAGACGAGGTTGGGTGGCACGCGTGTGAGAAAAATCAGGACAATCTATCAAGATTCGGGACGGGTTGTGTGGTACGGTCTCACGTAGGTTAACATTGCGTGCGGAGAATCACAATGCATGAGAAAAGACGAAGTAAGGACCAAGTGTTACGCACCTTCGGTATTTTATTATTATTTTTCTTCTACTTCTCTTCTTCTTCTCTTCTTCTTCTTTTATTTTGCTAGATCACTCAGTATCGATCGAACAGTGAAATCGAGCGTAATAAACGATCTTAACTTTTCTTAAAGTCAAGAAAAAAAGTTGAAAAATTTACTTAGAAGATCTTTCGATAAACGAATGAGCGATGGAAAAGAAATATCAATCCGTATCCGGTACATCGGAGGAGAACGTTTATCGCAAACGACGTCATTCATACAGCGAAGCAATGGCCGATGAAAATACGATCGATTCTAACGACATGGAACTAGTTGAATGTTATCAATCTCGTATAAATTTAGATAGGAATTCGTCGTTACGTAGGAAATTAAAATCTCGTAATAATTCTAGTCTCGAATCTGTAACTTGGTCATCGATGAGTTACGATTCTAAACGGGAATTGATTCGAACAACTTCAGCGGACACCAATAGATCATGGAGCGAATTTGAATTATCCGAGATGTTACGTTCTTATCCAGACGTAGTCAGATGCAAATGTTTCGTTGGTACGAACAACAAGTGTCAGTGTCGTTATCGTTATCAGTGTTGTCATTGTCAACGTAGAAGGATATCGTCGATCTCAAGAAGAGAATCCTTTGGAAGTTTAAGACGGAAGGATTCGAGTTACTCGGTATCTACCTGCCAAAGTTTCCTTCCACCATCGTCAGTTAGAAACTCTTCTATTGGTAGCGTTTATCGTATCGGTTCCTACAACAGAGGAGACTCGTCAAGTGATCAGAACGAAAGGATCCTGAATAAGGAGTTACCGATTCAAAGGAGGCGGTATTCCGATCAAACGCATTTCGTTCGTCCCTGCCAGATCGAATACGCGGATAGACGGAGGTACTCTGAACAGACACTGAGAGATAACATCGCTGAATCTTCCTCAGCAAGTAGGTGCAATAACCACTTGAGAACGAGACTATCGTCGAGATTCCTAGCGAAGGCGGGACAGAAAAGATCTTCCCTGTTCTTTAAACCAACGACGAGTTACGACGATGTCCCTGTTGAAGAAAAAGAAGAAGAACACAACGAGACTGACTACGAGAAAGACGGAAACGATTCCGGGATTTCAAGCGTTCCTGACAATCGCAGAAAGAGTAAAGCAACAACGTCTGCTCCGACCGTCAATCCTAAAATGTTCAAAAGACGTTTTTCTGAACAACTAATATTGGAAGCCGGACTCAGTGGTTTGCCAGATTTCGATACGCTCGTAAAACCTGAACAAAACGACATTGCCGAAGACGAGGAAGAATCTATGACCGGTATAAATGCCAGAAAAAGACTTACTTTGAAGAAACATTACTATCCCGAGGGTGGTTGGGGTAAAATTATTATTCTCGTTGGTGTATTAGTACAGTTACTTTCACATGGTTTACAACTTGCTACGGGAGTTCTACTAACTCCGATGATCAATCATTTCGAACATGATGTCAAAGATTCAGGTATGACGAAAATAAATCACATTCCAATACTTGGGAATCGTTCCTTGATTGTTATACAAATCGTGTTTATAAAAATCAAATTAAGTATCATATTGTTATAAGACACAAAATAGAAAAAAAAGAGAGAGAGAAATTTCATTATGTTAATTAAAAATATAAATGTGATTATGGTTTTTGTTAGATCCAATTTTAATCGTGTAAATGCCACAGTAGAAACTCGCGTTTTCACGGATGTAAAGATCTCCTCTTTTCTCTGATACGCACACATACACAAATGTACATGCACACGCAATTGAAGCCGATCGAGAGCATAGAACGAGCAACGATTGGATGCACCTGCAACAGCTGTCGTCCAAACGAACGGTACTTACCTACCGTAACCTAGCAAACTCGTGGCTTCAACTATCTCCTTTCTCTCTTTCTCTCTCTCTTACTCTCTTTCTATCTATCTATTTCTATCTCTATCTCTATCTCTATCCCTTTCATTCGGTATCACGTATAATCGTATCCGTACTGTTAACCCACATGTATTTATACGGGAAATTACAGGAATAGACGTCACGTTCAATGGAAAACATCCCGCAGATCCCAATCTTCCACAAATCGTAACACCTAGAATCGATTTGCGTACGACCTATCGAGAATAATTTTCAATATCTGTAGTAACATTTACATACGTTTCATATCCTTTATCTGATTACTTACAAATAATCCTATTAAATATCATACGCGTTTACAGTCTAACAGATCGATCTTTAAATGATATCGTCGGGATGAAATTCGTACGATAGAAATATTCGTCAATTGGAGAATAAATTTAAATTAAAAGGAATATCAAATAGAAATATATAATTATTTGGATGGAGAAATTCAATGATTATTTTTTGAATCGTTTAAAATTATCATCAAATGAAATGGAGATTTTTTAAAGAAGAAGAATAAGAAAATCTCTTTTCGTATTAGAGTAAAAAATAATAGAAGAAAATAGTCTCGACTGTTTTTTTGTCCTCTTTAGAGGAAGAGGAAAGAAAGAAACATCCTTCCACTTGACGCAATCCCGTCTTATTAACGTAAACTCTCAGCCCTAAGGCTCATCCCACGAAAGCCTGCTATGCTCATCGTCGCATCTAGGTTGAAGTGGATTAGAGGGACGCGCAGAAAATTAAATCCAGACCGAGGAGGAGAAGTAGCAGTAGCAGTTGCAGTAGCAGCAGCACCACCAGCCACGCTTGCAATAACATCGTCCCCAGCTGCATCAAGTTAAGGATTGTGCATGTGCGTCATCGGTGTACGTACGATGTACGAGATTCCTTTTCAAGAAACACGGGAAATCGTTAGAGGAAAAACTAGTCTAACCGGACAGATGTATATACGTTATACAAGATCGATCTGCTGATGATCGTTTAGGTGAATCCTCAAAGATTAATCCTAACCCAGTTTCACGTTTCTATTACAAAATGAATAGAAGAAGAAGAAGAAAAAAAAGAAAGAAATTGTCCTTTGCTGACTCAAAATATGACAAATTGTTGTTTTAACGGAATTGCGATAACAACAATTTTCCAAAGTGCATGAAATATTCCATATTCATTTTCAAAAATCTTTATCATAGTTTTTAATCAATCCATGTTGTATCAGGAAAGATTGCTTTGGAGAATGGATTACTCGTTCTTCGTTCGATTAGTTAGATTTATTGGCACTAAAACAGATAAAGAAATGTTATATCTAAAGTTGACACGTTGCTTGATAATTGCAGCAAGAAACATAAATGTTTTTTAATCCAAAGCAAGAAAATATTTAATTTGTAAAATATTTGTAGAAAAATTTAATAATTCTAGCTTTACAAAAAAAAAATATACAATTATTCCGGTTAGTGTATTAGGTTTCAAAAAATTCTATACGTAACAAATAATTAAACCGATCGGGGTACCATTAGAAATAAATTTATTAAGCCAAGCGAAAATTACTTGAGAAATCTCGAACGATACGGTCAGCTTCACACACACGCATAAAAAACTAGCTATCATTTTCATGAAGAGATTAAACTGTCAATGAGATCATCCTGCTGAATGTAATCGTCCTATTACTGTTATTTCAATCATTAATCAAGCAATTTTCGATCGTAATGGAAGATTTAATGAGACCACGATAACAGATCTTTTATATTTTGATTTATTATCTTTCACGGATGTTAACGGTATTAAGAAAAAAAAAAAAAGAAATACACACGCAATCGATTTACAATTCTTGTTCCCTTCATTAATCGTATTCGTTCACTTATAAAGCCTGGGAATAACAACACTCATGTAAATATGCTCGATAATGAAACGAATTTATTTTGTGTGGGAATCAATGAATATTCTCTTTCATTCATTAAATGAAAAATACAATGCAAATTGAATCAATGATTCGTATGTAAGCGCACGTTATTAGATTTATCATTAAAGATTTATAAGGGAATAAATAATTCAATAGTAACCCATTGTATTATAAATGTTGAATATCAATTATTATCACGAATCATAACTCTTATCCGTAATAAAAAATTGTAACATATAAATTTATTATTTAAAAACTTGTATACCATCGTTAATCGATTACCGACAGTATTTTTCCCTCGAGTCGGTAAATCTAGCTTCTTTCTTATCACCGAGCGAAAACTTACCGACACTTTTCTAAAAACTTTAGTCGGTATTTTAAAATTTTCAAGGAAGAAGGGTATATACGTTCCCAGGATATGATTTAAATGAAAAAGTTGGAACGATCTCTTTTGATGTAATATACGAGTAAGAAAGAAAAAATATTATAAGATTTATAGAATCATAGAGAAAGATCAACGGAGTCTCGTCAAATGCATCGAACATTCAAAGATAAGCTCATAAAATGGTCAGGAAAACAAACAAGATCCTTCAATAGCCAAGGAGAGTATAAAACGAATGATAGAATATTTCAAGGAATCCTAGGAAAGGTTCTTTTGATATCCGAAAACCGATATGTGAAAAGTAATCGGAAGTAAAACATGCTCGAAGAGATAAATCCATTTTGGTTGAAAGTTTGACATCGTAAAAATGGGAGCTAGCCCTCCATCCAGCTACACACCCTCCACCTTTTACGTCTGTGTTCGTAAAATCCTCACGTTCTTGAATTCGCGTTCATATCTTTTCGATGATATAACGTAAGCGTCGATTTTCTTACGTAGTCGTAAAAAAGAATTTTTATTTCAGCAAATCAAATAGAAAAAAGGAAAATAAAAAATATCAGACGACCGCAAACAAGATGACGGTCGAAAAAGGCGTCTTAAATTTCACGATCATCTTTAATCTTATATTTTGATACAAACAAAAGGGTAATAATGATAAAAATAAAGAAAGAATTTATATCGTTCGATCTCTAAGGTATATATTTTTTGAAAATACAACACAGGAAGGATATCATGTAAAATTCACGATAGAAGTTTGCAAGATTTCTTTCTCATTGCTTTTAAATCTCGAATTGTTGATGTTTGTGTTGAGATTTGAAAATATTAAAATAAGAAGGGAGAAATAGGTATTACACTCTTTTGTCGAAGCAACAAGATCGCGTTTTTAAAATTGTAAAGAAAAAAAAATAAACACTTTAGACCTAGAACGAAAGGAAAATTACAATCAGTGAGTCAACGGAAGCCAATTTCACGCGGGGATGAAATCCTTCGAGTAAGTTAGCGTTCCTTGTCATTTCGATTTCTTCGTTAGGTCGTTGCAGTTTACTATCTTTCTTTCTCTAACAGACGATTTGCCACAGAACGGATAACCTTCGAGCTTTTCAATTCCCACTAGCGATATTCTCGTGTAAGAATTTAATTACAATCTTTCCAACGATTCTACTCGCTTCTCGATTTTAAATGAACGTTTTAAGAAAAATACGATTTTAATTAATCAGTAACTAATAAATAATCCGTCAAATTAGCAATGAACAATTTTCTAAATGAACGAAAAGAAATTTCGTTAAGATTGATTTAATTAAAATTACTTTTTACAAAAATCCACAATCGCGGATAAAAAAAGAAAATAACTACTGTTAGGATTGTAATTAAATATTAATTTATTCCTTGACAATGAAATTCGTTAAAATCAATTTAATCGTAATTATCTTTTAATCAAAAATTCACAACCACACGTAAAAAAAAAAATATAGAAAAGATTATTGTAATTGAACTCAAAACGAAGATGAATTATTTTTGCTTAGCAATGAATTTCGTTAGAATCAACATTTTATTATAAAATAACTTTCTTTTTTAAATTCTACCATAGAGAGATTAAACGAAAGAAGAAAAAAAAAACAATAACCGTGACACGACTTAAAAATTACTATCGAGCTCGTTTTTTTCTCTGTGACTTTTTTTTGTGTCTCTTATCATAAGCAAGGTAAGCGTCAGATAGTTAGAACTTGAAAAGCTAAGAAAAGTGTGCAGTCTGGTAGCTCGTAAGCAAAGAAGAACGTACTAAGGGAGTGAGTTTATGTGGGCCCGTCTAGAAGGTGTGAACCATAAAGATAGGTTTTACGATCGTAGAGCGAGCCATGGTTGTACTCGGATGTCCAAAGACATATCCCATGGTGGTCCCGTTGAGAGAAGAACGTCCCGTGCGTTTTCGTCCTCGCCAATGCGTATATACACATATATACATACATACATACATATATATGTATATGTATATGTATATAAAGCGTTGTGGGACTCTTCTCTTCCTCTGAAAATCGTCAGAGACTAAAGGAGAAAGTATATACGCGACGAGATCGAATGAAGATCAGAATTTTTTTTCACTGCTCTCCGGGGCGTAATTTTCATCTTCTCGAACGATTCACGAAACTCGATAGTTAATTTTCTATATTATATTCGATTCCCACGAACAATTTCATAATTTTGATTTGATTCTATCCACTCTATCAATATGTTGATATTTACCAAAAAAAAATATATCTCAAGTTTGTGATATTAACTTTTAAGCATCTTACTTTTATTGATCAAATAGTTCTACATTTATTGTAGTTAATTTTTTTTCTTTAATAAATTCTAATTAATAACATTTCAGGTTTTTATTTGCATTGTAATCTAAACAGAATTCACAGTTTTATTTGAAAAAGGTAATTCTCTAATTATCGTTGTTACTTTTTGAAAATAATTTTCAACAGTCGACTTTAAAGAAAATAAAATAAATGATAGATTAATGAACTGATAACAGATTGACTCATCTAATAAAAAATAAAACGTTTCTGATAGATATAAATTAATATCGATCTCATAATTGGATATATATTTCAAGAAAGTATCATCATATCTCGAATTAAAGTAGATGGATAACAATAACATAGAAAATATTTTAAAGTGTACGTTTTTTCTTGAAACTGCATTTATCTATCTCTCTTTTTTCTTTTCCTATATTTCTCTTTCTTTCACTCTCTTTCACTCTCTTTCACTCTTTTTCATTATCTTTCACTGTTGATATAAATAAGAAACGAGGATGAATTTCTACCTCGACAGTTAAGAAAAATATCCTGCAATCGATATACCGATGTACTAAATATACAAAAAAACATCTAATCATTCAAAAGGAAAAAAGAATAAATGCAAGTACGCGTGTTATACTTCTCTATCTCTCTCTTAGCAGATATTTTTCACTCGTAAATTTAAAGAGTCGCGCTATACGACTCGCGCATGACTCAGGCACATACAAAAACGATGTCCCATTATTTTTATATTTTTTTTCTGTCTCGTAAAACTTTATCGTAGCTATCCCAAATGGCGATTGTTCTCGTCAAATTTACCTAAATTTCCTATACTTTAGTAGATATCCACTCTATTCAATTTTATTCTACGAAAAACAATTTGACAAATTTATAAAGAATGACTTCAAAAAAAAAACAAACACATAAATAAACAGCTTACTAATAGGGATACTTCGTGATGCAATAAATAATTATTGCAACACCGATAATGCATTAATATCTCAAATATTTTGTATAAAAAGAAAACGAAAATGTAGAGTCATTAAAAAACAAATTAAAACAGTCTTACTTATGAATATATTTGAAAATTTTCTAAATTATTACAACATCAAATATTATATGCATGAATTAAATATTAAAAATAATAATCATTATTTTTCTTTGTATAATTTACATTTTAAATGTCCCCATACGTTATAATAATAAATATAAATAAATAAATAAATAAATAAATACATACAGAAAAATAACCAAATACAATATGATCCTCGTAGAAAAGAAAGAGAAACGCAGGGATGCATTTATTCTGTTCGAAACGAGTTGGGGGACTTGGAGGAGGTCAAAGGTCACATCATGTAAGACTGGACATCGTAGAGTAAAAGTATTCTTTCCTAAAAAAAAAACTTCTTTTCCTATACCTTCTATCTCCTTCTCTTTTATTTTTCCTTCTGTTCTTCTTCTTCTTCTACTACTTCATCTTATTCATTCTTTTTTCCTTTTTCATTTTTGTAGGACGAAATTTCATTGCGTACGAATGCGAATCGCGGTACTCTTAATGATCACCATAAACGCGTCCGTACGTTTGAGACTTTGCAGGATGGCGACGTTCGGCCTGTGTTCGAAATCGTCGAAGAGTCGTCGTCCTCTCTTTCATCTCCTTCTCATCCTCCTCCTTTCTCCTTCTTTTCTTCCTCCTTTCTCCCTCCTCCTCCTCCTCCTTCTCCTCGTTTCGTATCCACAGCGAATCGAGTTTTACTTTCATTCGGTGAAAGTGGTATCCCGAAACTCTGCACGACATTATCAGAGCCATGCACTTTTTCCACTTCTCATCTTCTTTTTTTCTTTCCTCATTCTTTCTTTCTTTCTTTCTTCTTATTCCGAAATCTTTTTCTTCTATTCCTTAGCTTCTTATTTTTCTTTCTTTTGACTCTGAAGTTTCTTCCAACTCTGAGAGAGTCTTCTGATTTTTCTTCTTTCTTGGGTTATCATTTTTTTTCATATTTTTTTCTCTTTTTTCTTTTTTCGAAATGAAATATCCAGCGCAGAAGTTTCGAGTCAACGCACGTTCTCTTCCCACTTCGGAAAAGATCAATGAGATACTTTGGGATGCTCTATGCTTCCCCATAGCGATGCGTTTCTTTCGATCTTATGTTAGACAATCTCGTTCCATTGAGATTCTTTGGGATTTACTACTGTCTGCCTTGCAATAAGACCATCTCTCCCTCGAATTACTCACGTAGAAACATACCAGCAAAATTTTCCCTCCATCACCCTGTATTCCCCACTTAAACTTCCCCCTCGATCAAATTCTACAATTTCTTTCTTCCTTTTGTCTGATCTGAAACGATAAGATGTTTTTTTAGCAGCAGATTTATCGTAACGAATTTGTCAAACTATTCTTTTTTTTTTCTCCTTTCTTCCCAAATTTGCGAGAATCGTTGCGTTTACCAGAAAAAAAATTGGTTCAATGAGAGATGTTATGCATTGAAATTTTTATGTAACAAAATTTATTTTCCTTTTGTTTTTTTTTTGTTTGTTCGTCTATCGATTTGAGGATAAAAATAAACGTTTAGATCGTATCGATGTTTAAAAAAAAAATTATAAGAAACTTGTCGAGGACGTTTTCGAACCGGAAACAAGACCAAAAACACACGTTAGGTTTCTTTCCCTTTGAAACAACTTTAAATACATATCCGGCCATTACGTTTCTCGCGGTCTCGAGGGAGGGCGCAAAATTGATCGAACCACGGGAGAAAACGCACCGCTACCAGCAAATCACTACGCGAGAATAATTCTTTATGATTTTTGGTTAGCTCTAATCTTCCGTGTTTTCCTGCCACGAATCGCACTTTGCAATCAAGAATAATCCTTATCAATCTTAACGATCAAATATTAAACAATCGAAATAAAAATAATGAAATATATTTTTTTTTCAATAAAATAAACATCGGCGAGATTTCATATGTACGAATTTTTCAATAATTTGTTATTCTATTTATAAAGTAAGGTTTGTTAAATTATATCCTAAATTCTAATGAATTTATATTTTCTCTGATCTTATTTTAAATTTAACATAAAAAATATAAAATAGAACAAAAAATAATCTAAATAATTTGTATATTTTAATCCATATAGAGTATATTATAAACATAAATAAAAATAATATAAATATATCAACAACAACAAAATAATAATAATAATAATAAGATGAAAATAATCTCATTATAATTCCTATCGCGTTTTTGTAATTACGTATACGTGTATAAATATATTTGTATAAAACTCGTACTCTCTCTGTATAGTACGAATTCCAGGCCTGTGGTTAACGATACGAAACCATGCACGGTGACTTTTTACGAGAGGCAATCATCGAGTTGACATACGGTTATACGAAGATACGATAGCCCTGACGACGACGAAAAGTGACGACGACGGAAAAGTACGGTCCTCTCAACAGGGGTTGGATATAATTATACCGTATAATTTATATAGACAGCTCTTTGCAACAACGTGCCTTGCACGTGGCCTTCGCCTCGTTACTCAGAAAATTCTAAAACAAATACGAAGAAAAAATATTTTTAATAAATTAAAGAGAAATGAGAAAAAGAAAATAATATTTTTTTCCAAGAGTCAAAACGAAAGAGAGAAAGAGAGAGTGAGAGTGAAGCTGAAATTTTTTTAACTTACGAAAATGTCTTTTTCGTTTCTAATATCCCAACCCCTTATCCCCCTCCCCTATCCCACTTCCACCGTTTCCAATTCTCTTCTCATTTCCAAGTACCCTAAAAACTCTGTTTTGTCTGTTGAAATAAATTTCATGATTTTGTAGAAAACGTCCTCTTAAATTCGTTGAAGTACGAGCATCAAAGCTGACGTGCAAAAGACGGTGACGATCTTCCGAATCCTTTTTCCCTTTCTGTTATTTCTCCTTATTTCACCCCTACCCTATCTTATTCTTTTCTTATCTTTTCTTTTCCTTCACTCGTATTTTGCAACTTTGTCGCGAAGTATTATTTGCTTTTTTTTTGTTTTTTTTTTTTTTTAAGAGTTACGCCTTTTAAAAGTAGAAGGGAATTTTGATCGGGCGCCAGATACTCATCAGTCGAACTGGCGCCAATTTTTCTTTCTCCTTGTGTCATCATATTTTTATTTTTTATTGTTATTTCTTGTATTTTGTTTCTTCTTTTTTTTTTTTATCAAATATGTATACGTCAAAGATTATATTTTTAAATAATTTCAAGTAATTTGATTAAAAAGCAATAAAAACAATAAACTGCTGTTCGATTAATTTCTTTTTAAGGTACAATTTTATATTCATTTCCAACATACATACGTATACGTAGAAACTTAATTAAGAAGCGATCAGCTGTTAACCGGAAACGTCATCGTATTATCACTTTCGAAATAAACAAGCAGGTGTTACGATCGCAAAGAATCCAATGATAAAAGTTAGCATGAATCTTATTGGTGATAGGAATGATAGAAGTATTGGTGGTGGTTGTAGTAGTGGTAGAGATCTTTCCAAAGGGGGAAGGATAAAAAGGGTGGGGAGAATCGGACTGAACAGAGAGTGTCTCTCGTCGAAACCGCATCAGTCGGTGGTACCGCGCGAAACCTTGCGTGTTTCCACGAACTAAAATTCCTGCAGATTGTTTTCCGCTAAGTTTAACTGTCAACAATAACACTAATTACATCAATCTTATCAACCTATGATCAGATCTATCATCGAACGTTCGTTAATAATTTTTTTTATTTTTTTATTTGTATTTTTATTTGTATTTTTGGTCATTGATAAAAATTCACGTACAACGAAATTTTCTATTGCAATTAATGAAACGATTTGAAAGTAGTCTATGAAAGTACAGTAAAATTTTTTGTTTTTTTTTTTTTTTACTACCACAAAGATATTTACAGCAATACGTTGGAAAAGATTATTTATTAGTGGCATGAAATTTGTTGAAATTAAATCAAAGAAGGAATAAGAAAAAAATCTAAGAAAATTGTTGACAGATGCGGGGTCTCAGTTTGAATGATATTTATTTGTTATTTTTATTATCGAATCGATAAGAGATAGAAAGAAAGAAAGAAAGAAATAGAAAAAGATATTAATCGAAGTAAAAGAACGTGAATACGAAATCGAGATAAATCGGCAAGATGTTGGTGAGAAAATTATTAAAGAATTTCAAAGAAGAGGAAGAAGGATCAAGAAAGAGAATGATTTTAAGGGAGAAATGTTTAATGATCGAGGACACCGGAACTTAATCATAGATTTGCAGCGATTAAGCAGCAAAAAAGTAGAAGAAGAAGAAGGGGTTTTACCTGTGATGTCGATATCTCGAGCGAGATCATGGCCGTTATTGGACACTGAGGGTACAAGAAATTGTCGAGATGACGAAGAAAATTGTAAAGGTAATAAACACCTTGGTGAAGAGGAAGAGGAAGAAGAGAAAAAAAAGAAATTTAATGGAAAGAAGGATGGAGGAATTAACGAAGGTAGTCCACAAGTTCAAGCAAGACGTCTCATGTGTAGACATTATTATCCGGAGGGTGGTTGGGGATGGGTTGTTACAGTCGTAGGCACTCTTGTTCATCTTCTTGGACCTGGTCTTCAATTGTCTGTACCAGCAACGTTAGCTTTACCTGCTACTGTCAAGTTTTATCATCATCCTTTACACACCGCAGGTATTTCTTACTTGAATTTAACTTACTTTTGTTCTAATCTTTCTTAAACTACTGTTTAACTTATCTTTCCAAAGTTTTACTTTTAAAACGTAAGTTAAATTTAAATTCTTTCTTAGATCTTAAGTGAACTTTTTTTCTAGAAGGTTTTTTTCTTTATTCTATTAATTTAGTTTATTTAAGTGTAATATTATATTCGTGTATGTTTATAATGTGTTAATATATGTTTTTAAGTCCTTGAAATATTAGGTGTGTATGCATTAATAATACAAGGAAGGTATATTTTAAATTTGTATTTTATACAATTTATAATAACTATCTTTTATGAGATAGGAAAAATACTTTTAGAGATTCACTGGGTTGATTTATTTTATATTTCAAATATTGATATATTATAATATTAAAAAACTAATATTATTAAAAGTTAACAATTTGTAAGAGTACCTAATATTATTTGACATATCTAGAAATCTTTTTTCACTCTCCATAAAAATAATTAGAAAAATTGTATATTAATTATTGATGCATTTCCCAATGATGCAAATAAGAGGGTTTAAACATGTTAGTATACTATTTTAACTAACAAAGATACTAATTAATATAGAAGTTGGATGTACGTTGAAAAAAAATGAAAAATCTAAACGATCAGTGTGTTGTATTAACGAGGTCTACGATGCCTAACAGGCTAGCTGTGGGCGATTATGAAATGATCACAAATGATTCATATGTGGATATTATGTTGAAGAAATCCTTCGAACGTTAGATGTTTTTCTTTTTTTTTCTTTTTATTAAATGATACCACCGTAACTTAACGTATTATGTTTGAAAAATAAAATCAAATACGAAGATTTGCGTTAGACCTGTGCACACTCAATTGATTAGATACATCGGAAAATGTTAGATACAAAAACATCAATGGTATTTTACGCGGTGCTGGAGAAAGGAAGAGTAGGAGGAGCGACTGCAAACTCAACGAAGACTCTTTCCGATCGATTCTATATCGAGATATAAACTCAAAAGGTTCACTTGCTTGATAAGCGGACTATTCGTATGCCGTAGAGAGTAAAAAAATACAAAAAAATAAAAGAACAAAAAAAAAAGAACAAAATCTTTAAGAATATATATACACACCTACAATGTTTCCTAGAATTCTCAAGGGTTGCTTACGAATGCTTTTCTATGGAAAAAAAAAAAAAAAACAAAGAAGAAACTATAATACCAGAGTATTGATCCGACCGTCTTTATCTTTTTCTTTACTCGACAAGTTGGAAAAAATAAAACGTAAAATAATACTTATCTATTTGGCGTCGTTGATAAATGCATGTCAAATATAATACATGTGCGGTTAGAAATTATTACGAAGAAAATGAATTGAGCTCTAAATCTATTTCAACTTTTGCATAGAAGATAAAGTAAAATAAAATTAAAAAAAAAGGTTGGCTGTAATAATGGGGTGGTGGAAAAAGAATGACGGATTTTTGACTACAATTCAATGGGAAAATCCGACATTTTTTTTCCACCAAGCTAATATATATTTAAAAAAAACAATGTGTCAAACGTGTGTATTTTTGAAATCTTAAGAAAATGAGAATGAGTTAAACCCTAGATCTATTTCTTCAACCTTCGCATAGAAGATAATAAAATAAAATAGGATAAAATAAAAAAAGAGGAAAATAAAAATGAAGAGAAATAAGGTAAGATAAGATAAGAGGTATTCTAAAAAGTGAGCTCGTCGTCGTTGGTGGCATAAATAAGGATCGGTAAGAAGGTCCCAACTGCCTACGCGAGTCGAAGTCGATTTGAGTGCAACGTCCGAGTATATGCGAGAGGAGAAAGGCTTGGAAAAATCGAGCTCGTAGATCTCCTATTCGAGCGAGGCAAAACTCACCGCGTCTCAACTTAATTGGCAAAACGAGTTCGATTTAAAACGGGCGTTAAATCGAATCCCAGAGATTTCAACCCGAGATTGTCTCATTGCATTTGGAGCAGATTCTACGCGATCTTTTCGATTACTTCAGTTATCACGAAATGAAAAGGAAAGAAAGATAGAAAGGAGAAAAGATATAAACGTTTCTTCGATACCAACAAATGAACTTTTTCTTTCTGGAACAATTTCATTTTTCTTTTTTTCTTTCTTTTAAATCAGAAAACCGAATGTTTTTTATTTATCCTGGCAATTTTTATTTTTAAGATCAATTGCGAGAAGAATTTTATTTTTGTTCAATTGGAAAAAGGTGATTTAATTTATTGCTCAATTTTATTTTTAAGACAGATCACCGAATGGTTCTTCTTTTTCTTTTTTTAATTAAAAAAACGAGTGATTCAATTTATCTTCTTTCATTTTATTTTATTTATTTTCAATTGACATATATTTATGTTTCACGAATAATACTCCGATTTTAGATGGAAAAAAAAATAAATAAATAAAAATAATAAATGAGATATCTGTACATAGGTGCCAATGTATATGAAGATACTAAATTCGTTGTATTATGCAACCGGAAATTACCGAGGAAAACGTCATCGGCTAGGATTATCGTGCTCTTCGAGCGTTCTAATCTCTTAAACACGTCGCAACACGAAAACTTGCGTATTTCGAACTATAATGCAAACTCTCTCTCTCTCTCTCTCTCTCTCTCTCTCTCTCATCGGTGCATGAGAACGGTATTTGAAAACTTGAAACATTTCATACGAAACAAGATATCTTATATTGTACATAGAATATCGTTACTCTCATAAATTCAATCCAAAATTTCATGAAACCAATTAAACTTAAATCAATTTTCAATTTTCAATAAAAATTCAATTAAATATATAAATAACAATAATTTATCCTAATGAATATTTTCGATTTTCTCATATTCGTGAAAATCTTAAACCACGCTATCATTCGAATAGAAATCTCGTAAAAATTCAAAAAGAATATGAAATAAATAATACTTGGATTGAATTTCTTTTTAGAAATAAATTTGTCTAAAACGTGACTCGGTTCGATTTGAAAATCGAATTGCAGAATAATTTACAGTTAAATCTCGATTTAACGTTTATCATCCTCGAAATCCTTCTGAGCAATGGAATATCAATGAAAATAAATATTTCTTCGAATCCACCCTTTCCATAATCCCTTCTCTTTCAACCACTCGATCGCATTATGGTTGGGTAACATATGAGGCGAGACTTTTTGAGAATGGGATCGTCATATCGAAAGTACTTTAACACTTTTATGAAAAATATTCATCATGTTATCTAAGACAGCTCGATTCCTTTTTTTTTGTTTCTTGTTTTATCATTCACAATTCTATTTTTTGTTTTATTTCACTCGATAAATTTATGGTAGATATTCTAAATTTTTCACGATCGAACGACGACGACTACCGACTACGACAATCGATCGATATTAATGATGAAAATTGTTATATTCTTTCGAAGTAACAAATCAAATTTCTTAACTGCAATAAAGATAGACAATAAATTGTCAGATCTGCAATAAAAATTCAACCACGAAAAAAAATATACGAGTTCTTTCATGTTCGAACTAATTTACGGCGTATTCTCCTTTGTGATATTTCAAATTACTTCGTAAAAGGAAATAACGAATAAAGCTAATAGTTAACTCGTTAAAGTTCTTAAATGATTAGTTTAAAAGCCTCGTAAAAGTTTATTTTTCATTTAAAGTTAAAAACTTTAAGGATTAAAGAAGAGTATTAGTTTTCCTATCAATCATCGATAATAATTTTATTTGACAGATTATAATAAATAGTTAAATAATATTTCGATAATAAATATATATTTTTGATAAAGAATTCGACGTAAAGTTAATAAATCAAAATTATTTAATAATAAATTGTTAAGAATTTTGTTTTTTCAGAGACATCTAATACAAAAATAACAAAGTTTCCTATCTAAGTTCTTAGATTACTCAAAAGTTGGTAAAAAAGAAGTTCTGTGTTATCGACGATCTTCTTTCATGAAAATCAACGAAGATGTTAACTTACCGACCCCCTTCCTATTTGAATAAAACTTCAAAGATGTGTGTGTGTGTGTGTATAGGGGTAGCACAAGATTATATCAAATATAAATATTCCTTGAATATATTTCAATAGAAAATCATTTGATATTTTATTATTCCATAGAACTTTTTGATAAATTCAGAAAAATATATACTCTCGATATCAATGAATTTTATACGTCATAGTGAGTCATTTTTACGAAAACGAATTACTGATCTTTATCAATGAATTCTCCGCGAGCTTAGATTTCAATCAAGTTTCCCCAAGTGCAATTGGGATGTCACCAAATTGATATACGCTGATAGAACATGAAGGGTAACCCAACCCCAGTTATTTAAAACCTTTTCTTCTCAAAACCAAGCTTATCTTAAAAATTGTATTCTTAGATAAATCCAGAATATACCATCTTTGTTATCAAAGTAATAATGAAATTCGCCGAAAATAAATGATACATTTGAGTGGCTGAAAATGGTTAAAGAGAAGTTTCATTTAATTATATCAATATTGTAATTAAATTAAAACGAAAGAACTGCGAGTAACTTTAATGAAGGAGTAAACACAGTTCGTAACAACTTTTATATTATTCGACCAAGTTAATACATAATTTTATTTTTCAAACCAGGAAAAGAAACAAAAATATTTACCCTCGTAATCAGTCGTAGTAGAGGGGTAATATTTCAATGAAAGATAAAGAGTTTCTCCCCTAAAATGAAATAATCAAAACTTTTTTGATACATTCGGTAAATATTGTTCAAGTTATCGAAAAATATGACGATATAAAAAAAGTTTTAACATAGAAAATCTGTTAGGCAAACGGAAACGTTAGAAATCTAAAATCTTGTAAGTCAATCGACGAAATTGAGAAAGTAAAGTATAAGAAATATAGGAAGGAAAAACTAACAATGAGAAAAAGAATTTCTTTTCTCTTTAAGTTAGACAGTTTCGATCTACAAAGCTTATCTACTTTCTTCTAAACGTCTACTTCGATCTTCCCATAACACAACTTGCTATCCCGTAATAAAGCAAGATACGATTAACCCTCCGACATAAAATGGTCGATTCGTTTACAAGAAAGGGACCTTTTAAATGTGAGTCTAGTTCATTGTTATTATTGTTATTGAGAAAAATGCATCCATCCAATTGTGCGTTCTTGTTATCGTGCGTTCACGTTAATAGAACTTTTCCTTTTACCTCAAGTCATTCAGTTTAATAGTGAAGTAAGAACTCGTATATATTTACTCGTACTTTCAATTGCTATGAGAAGATCTATGAATGAAACGATTCGATGATTTGATATATCTACGAACAAAATTTCTCAATGATTTGCAAGTTGATCTACCAGAATTGTCAGTCGATGATTTAATATTAATTTACCGTGTTTAATTATTACTATTACTTTTTGTTTTGCATAGATTATCAATTAAATTTTGTCTTAAAATGATTTATTCAAAGATAACAAATTTTTATTTAACTTCAATTCAATTTCAATTTATAGAATAAATAGAAGATATTGATATACATTTTTAAATATATACTTAATATTATTATTTATGTTATATATAAAATAAAAAAAATAATGAAGACACAAATACACAATTACATACTTTATTTTGTTGATCCAAGTCACGATTTAAACTTATTTAGTGAGTTCCTAGTTTTAATGAAAAATATATTAATCGAACACGTTTTAAAAACTTTCAGAAAAAAACCAAATGGACGTTATAGTCGATGATAGAAAAAGAATAAAAGAAAAATATGAAAGTTCTAGTTCTGTAATTCTCAAATGTTCGATACAACCATTCCTAGATATACTTTTTGTAACGATCGTTTCGGGTGTTGTTAAAAAACGCCAAAGGAACGAGAAAACTGATGAAGCTGGCTATCTTCCACGAATTCTCTCGTGGCTAATCGTTATCGATTGGCCATTTAGCAAGAAAGAAAGAAAGGAAGGAAGAACTTGTTTCTTTCCTTTCGCTATATTTTACGTATCGTTTATTTATCCTTCTCCTCTTCTCTCTTAAAACTATCTTTCCGATTCCTTTTCTTCTTCTTCTTCTTCTTCTTATTTTACTTCTATTTTTTCTTCTATTTTGGACAATGAAATTGTATCTTTTTACTATTGGTATGGATGAATTGATATTTTATGTTGAAATCATGAGTCTTGGCTCGTCAACCAGTTCTTTCAAAATAGTTATACCTGTCATGTTGTTGACCATAAGAAATAAACTATATAGAAATGATTCTACGTCGATCAGGGGATTAATTTTATATCCTCATCCTTGGGTGCTTTAATATTAGACGAAAATATACGTCGATGGTAAAATTAGACCAGTACTTTTATTTTGGATTCTGAATATTTATGAGACTATAAACTGGAAACTGTTCTAATTATATTCATAAATTAGACTGTATTAATAGGATTTATATTTATCTTTGATTTAAATAAATAATTATTATTAGTGTAATTATTTATAAATATTTTTTTAATAAATTGTTATAATTTTATTAGAGAATAATAAGAATTTATAATTAAATTATACATATATATTTAGATAATTTTAAAAGATAAATAAAATATTAAAATAGAAAAATATGAAATTGACGTTAAACGTGAAAATTATAATATCTTACTAACCCAAGCGAACGATTTAGAATTTGTATATTTCATTCGTTGATAAACTCGGTGAAAATACTCCGGGAAACTTTTAGATATAATTATATAATATTCTCGAAGGTCTCGTTTTAGAAAAGTGAGATAAGGTCACAGGATTAAAGTTGAAATACTATGGTTTCGGAATTACTCGGTGAGGGAGAATTTGTTTGAACGTTTTCATTTTCTACTCAACCTCGTCTTCTTCTTCTTCTTCTTCTTCTTCTTTATCCTCTTCTTCTTAAACCTATCTGTCTTTTCCTTTTAGCTTACCAATTTGTTGAATCTTCAAGCAGATGCGTTGAAGACGAATGGTCCGATACCTCGAATCCTACTAATCTCCATTTTCTTCTAAGTTTTACTTTCCCAATCTTTCATGGATTTCATTTTCAAACGATATAACTTAACCTTCTGCACAAAATCCTCGTATTCACGAAAACAAAGAAGGAAATTTATGGAAAAAAGGAAGAAAAGGAAACAATCGAAATTTCTCTCCTCTGGAAGCACCTGCGTAAAAAACGTCAATGAGAATTTTTCTCTTATATCGCAATTATAGGAATTAACATCTAAATAAATAAATTTTGCTATCTTAGAAGAAGAGAATCCACGTGGAAAGTTTGTTTGAAAAGAAACGATCAACGAAATAGAGAAACAGAAAAGGGGGTAGAGTGCAGAGGAAGGGAGAAGAGAAAAAAGTAGGTGCCAAAGAAGGAAGTAGAGCTCTGTGGGTGTAGAAGGGAGAGAGAAAGAGAAAGAAAGAGAGAGAGAGAGAGAGAGAGAGAGAGAGAGAGATGGATCAACGCTGTTGGATCGAGTTTGCTTCTGGAGTCGAGAGCCCCATAGTCGCGCTGAGTCTCAGCAGTTCGCAATCTGAGCGTGCGGTGCTCAGTCGTATTCATTTTCGTGTCTTCCAAGTATCTCCAACATCCACTAAACCTTTTACAACTACCCACGAGATTATTTTCACATCCTTGGTTATACAATTTTTCCATTTGAAAAAAAAAAGAAATTCTAAAACAAAAAATTAGCGAGTTAAGAAAATGATCCAAAAATAAAAGAAAAAAATATAAAATACACGTGAAATATGAATGAATTTAATTACAATTCCTAGAAACCAAGAAACGTGTGAATCTTTTAAAAATAATATTTTATTTTAATGTTAAATAAAAATATAAACGAACAATAAATAAATTCATTTGATATTATTTGGAACGACAAAGTGTAGATTAGAGAATAAAATTAAAAAAAATAATAAAAGCTACACACGTGAAACATGAATTAAATTATATATAATTTAGAATAAAAAAGGTGTGTGGATTCAGATAAAATTTAGGATTAAGAAATTTTACTCGTAATAGATATGAATTAATTTAGAATTATTTAATTTATAAAGAAGAAATTACAATTGTAGTAAATAATAAGTTAAATTTTATGGATTCGATGTCACTGAAAAAGATAAATAATAAATTAAAAATATATTCAATCGATACAGATAACAGATCATTATCTTGATGAAAATCCACGAGATATAGATCATCATTAGATCAAATTTAAACCTCGTGAAAGTATTTGAAAACAAGAGAGAAAGAGAAAGAAAAAGGGAAACACGTTTTGTTGAAAGGAAATGGAAGATTCCGAGGACGAAGAAGAAGAAGAAGGAGGAGAATGCAAAAGAAAAGAAGTTAAAGGATAACAAAAGATTAAAAATTTAACAAAAATAAAAATTTAACAAAAATAAAAATTAATCTTACACGCATCGAAAAATATGGCAGCTTCACGAGTTGATTCGAATTTTGAAAGGGATCGTGATGGAACATTGAAAAACTTTTTAAAAGAAATCAATTACGATGACAATGAAAAACAATGTAAACGTGATCTTTTTATCAAAACTAATACAATTAAAATAACCGATGATAATGATGATGATAATGATGATGATAATGATGATGAAGATGACGATGATGGAGAAAAAATTTTATCATCGAACAGAAAAAACTCGTTGGAAAGAATTCGAAAAGTTTTAAAAATCGATACTGAAACGAGGGACGAGAAGTTAGAAATTTCTGATTACGAAAAGAAGTTTAAGGGTGAAGAAAAAAAAGATTCCAGGAACGAGGACAAATCGAACAACGATCGAAGATCATCGAAATTCCAACGGCAGGTTCGTGGATTGCGAAAACAGGGAAGAATAATAACGATGGCTACCATAGAAGACAGAAGATTAGATGACGACGACGACGACATGACGATAGATAGAAACGATTTAGAAAATAATCTTCCGATACATGATTCGAGACCTGAGTGTCCTGTTAAAGATAGAAATCTGATCGGAAAAAAATCCGAGAATGATCATGGAACGTTGAAGGAATTTACTAAAGAAAGGATCAACGTGAAAAAAGAATCTTCTTGTTGTTCGTCATCTTCTTCTTCTTCAACGAAGAATCGAATTTCGTCGGTTAAAAGGCCAAAGTATCGGTTCGATAAAGATATAGAATTTCATCCACATTTATTTACTAATTCCACAACTACTACTTCTTCTTCTTCTTATTCTTATTTGAACAAGGATAAGAAGATTAACGAACTAAAGAAATGTTTTAATTGCGGTGAACAACATTTACCTTATACTCGTTACTCTTATCTAAGAAAGTATTCGATTAATTTGGAGAATGAATTAAACGGTGTTTACGAAAGACAAGGAACATCGACTAAACTTATCTTAGCCAATACCAGATCAGTTCGTGATACCGATTCTAAATTAGAAACACCGGTAACATCTTTGCTGTATCGTAGCAGATCACTTCCAAGATTATCCGTACATGATAGTGGTGTAGGATGCAGTGCTAATGAACAAATTGTTCCTGGTACAGGACAACATGGTACGAAACAGCTGGTTACTGATTTGCGACAGCTGCTAACGTTGAAGCAACATTACTATCCGGAAGGTGGTTGGGGTTGGCTTGTCATATTGGTAGGAATGTTCGTTCAAATTCTATCACATGGAACACAGGGTGCTGTTGGTGTATTTGTTCAACATGTAGCTACTCGGTTTGGTCATCACGTTTATCTTGAGTCAGGTTAGTTTTTAAAATATACATGTATAGTTCTTATTTAAAAATTGGAAAGATAATTTAAATGTTTTTTAAACGTGATTCTTTTATTAGAATATTCTACATAAAGAGAATTAAAAAATTGTTACAATGAAATTAGAAAGTCTTCATTGATTAGAATTTAAATATCGTGTTAATTACATTGATTGATAATGAGTAATGCATAAATTATTCGAATGTATCATAATTTGATAAGGTTGTAAAAATATACAAGTAAAATACTTCCAGGATAATATTCCATAAGGAATATAAAATTTATGAACAATTTATGCGGATTTTATTTTCCCGTATCATTCCGAATATTTACGAAACGCATCCAATTTCGTTCTCCCAAAGTAGAGATACATCGTTATGTGTTTCCGAACGAATTCGATCATGTTACCAGTTACGCAACGCTATCGATGAACGGAACACAATTTTTCAGGCTTGTCAAGCTGCTTTTTCTGCAGGTAGAAAAGAGAACGATGGTATAGTAAATGCGCGATCGTCATTAGGCGAATTGATTCACTAGCCTAAATGCCCGAAGCTAAATGAAATCTTTTTTTAATTATTTTTTCTTTTTATTTTTTGTATTCTATAATGGACGATTCATCGAATCTTTTTAGATGGTAAAAAAATTCGTTGGGTCGGTGAAATGAAACGAATTACAGTCGACATATCGTACAAGAGTTTAATATTTTGTTATTGTTTTTTCTTTTTTTCTTCTTGGCTACTTTGTTACAATTTCGTCAGAGAGAATAAAAGAAAAGAGAAAACGTTCAATCGTGTTTTGGCCGACGGCCAAAAACCGCTAAAAAGTCTCACCGACAATGACTTTCTTTACATCTGTTCACTCCTGCTAATAAACGTATATTCGAATTAAATTCATTAACACCTTATATTATTTCTCTAATTTAGTTCCAATACAGACGAAACAATGAATTAAGGAGTATAAAATTACTGTGCAGTTATTCAAACGTATATTAGCAACACGTCAATATTTTCTAAAATAAAAATAATAGGCAATATAAATAATAGTTAATTAATGTAATTACCTTGTCGATGTTTTTAACGAGGATAAGATTTCTTCGAGGTTTGATAAAAATACTGGCCCCCATAAATACTTGTAACGTATCTGTGTAAACCACATAGAACAATTACAATATTATCTATTATTTTAAATCTATTATTAAAATATATATACAAGTTTTATATTAATTAATATCTTCCCATAATAAATTAAATAATATCAAATTTTAATTCATTAATTTCATTAAATTACACTAGGAATTCAGGGGAAAAGAAATCTATTAATTTTAAATTTATTTCAAACTTAAAATAAAACCCAACCTTCTATCAAGATTAATTACAAATTTTTTTTTTAATTAACTCATTTTATATAATACCCACACACACACACACATATAAATATACAGAAGTATATCGAATTTAATCGTAATACTTCTTCTCGATTATTATTCGTTCCAATAAGATGCATTAAAAAAGGCACGTGCTCTGACAGGTAGAAAATCGCACGATCAATGTTTAGACACAGTTGGTACGATCGAACGAATCCGTTAACCATTTTTTTTTTTGGCGATCTATCGATCGTCCCAAGCACCGAATTAAAAAGTGAGATAGGTCTATCCTCGTCCTTTTCTTCTTTTTTTTATTTATTTTTTATTTTTCGATTTACCACGCACAACAGAATTAATCGTTCTTCGTAACTTTGCTTTAGAAAAATGGGAGTACGTCCCATCGGCTTAGACGAAAGCATCGAAAGTTGCTTTCTCATTGAACGTGGATGAATAAAATAAACAATAGAAAAATAATTAAATGTCCCTCACCTTTCCCACCACCCCAATTTTAATTTTAAACAATAAAAAAGTGTATGTTAAAAAATATTTAAAAATAATATTATATTATCTTGAGTCATACACAATAGTGCGTTAAATAAAATTGAATCGAATAATTATATCTCACATTGATTAATGATTGAATTATAATAAGAAAACAACAACGAAAAGATATAAATACAATAAATTGTTATACTAATTATTAATTAAATAGAATATTTCTTAATACACGTACAGTGTACCAATTAATTAGGGATAAAATATTTCTTAATTATTATACCGGTGATGAATGATCCATACTTGTTTCTTTCGTAAGACGTTCTCTTTTTTTTGACTTTATTTTTTCTAAAAGTATATGAAAGAAAAAGTGAAGAGAATACTCAAATGGAAAGTGTCCATCGTGACGTGTGTGTCTAAAAGAGCGAAAAAGAATATGCTCGTTCATATCGTAATAATACTTTCCGAAATGACATCTTGCAAGAAAGGACAGCACCGTATCGTAGCTTCCGTATTTCCCGCCTTTTCGCGTGGCCCAGTTGTCCTTTCACACGGAAACCCTTGCAAACACTTTACCGAGCGGATGATAAAATCTTTTTATTCTTGCTTTTAACAAATAATAAGCAGGAAAAGGGAAGAACGTTTGAATGTTATTTCACTTGTCCATCAATTTTCCTTAACTCATTTTATTATTCACGTGTTTAGTTTTGATTTAAGAGTTTATTTAAATAAAATCACGAAGGTTAAAGTAAAACGTAAATGTATTAGAAAAAATATTTAATTTTCGTATTAAACCTTATATTATTATTTTCGCGTTAAGATTTTTTTTTTCCTCCACTCACACATTTGGTAGTATTTTTATTTTTATTTTGAGAGAAACTTGGAAAAAATTGTTAAAACTATTTAACGCGTATTATACCCCATTCTGAATCTGGGCAATTTACAAGGATATAAATCGAGCAGCGTAATGTTCCATTCAGAATGCGAGTAATTACCCGGGAAACTTTAATGCTGGTTCAACCACCACCTCCTTCCTATCTCTGTCACCCTTTTTCTTGAAAAATATTTTTGCTCGGTAAAACGGTTTTAACGGTTAATCCAAAGAATTTACTAACTCATGAAAAAAGGTTCTAAAACGTTAACCACGAGACGTATTAGTCATAGTGCTTGATATCTTTCGAATCTCGATTGCTTTACAACGAATACTTTCTCCTTTCAACGGCACTCTTCAAGTTACTCGAATGGAATATAATGAATTAGTAAATTAGCTGACATCATCGGGTACATATTATTTCGCTTCGTTACATTTATAACGACAGGTGTAAGATACTTATTTTATTTTTTTATATATAAATAAATAAATAAATAAATAAATAATATGCACATACATATATATATATATTATATTATATATTATATTATATATATATACAAGTATGCATATTTGTATGTATATATATATTACATATTTATGTAAATCATTGTCATATATCATCAACGAAATTCAATTAGCGATAACAACTTGGAAATTCGATACGTTCCGATAAGTCACTCTCGACGTGCAAATAAAAATGATTAAAACGAATTATTGACTTCATTATATACCATCTATCATTCTGTAGTACTTAATATACTTTCGATATATCGAAAAGATAGGATACTTCGAAACACGTTTCGAAGTATAGCGAGAACATAACTTCCAACTTTAGAAATTATCTCCTAAGATCTTCTCTCTCGTTATTTTTCTCATTCTATCTTTCCCATTGTTATTATGTTACCTATAAATTTTGATTGTATTAAGAACAGGATGAAAAGATCTCGATTAACTGACTCACAGACTCACGATTTAATTTTTATACACACAGATACACACATACATACAATACATACATAACAGGACTATATGAGTATTTCTCTTTCTTTATATTTCTCTCTCTCTCTTTTATTCTATGTCTCTTTCTTATTCTTTTTCTGTGTGTCGGACAATCAACCGTGACCTACATTTACCTAAGTCACAAAGAATCGCGTCACGATGGGTAACTCAGTAACAACTTGCAACATTTCAACCAGTTAAAGACCATTTTTCTCTTAAGAACGTTCGATTTTCTTATTTAGTCTTTCTAAGAAACTTCTAAGATACTCTGAGTTACTTCTTAAAAGAATTTCCATTGTTATCGTTGTTAACTTTTTTAAAAGAAAATATCAAATGCGCGCTGAACAATCGCACTAAATAATGATTTATTTGATTTATATTCGTATAAAATCGATTATAAGATCAAATCATTTTCGCAGATTCGATCGAATCTATTTTGAAATACTGTACATCTATCTATGACCGAAAATTATAGGATACCAACATTATTGTATATACTTCGATATTTAAAATAAACAAATTTTCAAGAGATGAAATAAAAAGAAATTATTCTCGAGACACTTTATATCGCGAGATAAAAAAAAAAGAAGAAAAAAGGAAAAGAGAAAAGAAAGGAAAGGTAAAATAGCAAACGTCGACCGTATTCTCAGAAGATCCAATTTTAAGGGAAAGAAAAAAGGAAGAGAAAGAAAAACAAGAGAGAGAACGTTGTGTTCACTGAGCGTTATTCTTTCAAGGGAAAGAAACCGGATAAGAAAATCACGAAACACGCGTACTGTATCTATCCCTTTCCTCGAGTAAAAAAAAATGTAAAAAGGATTACTATGCGTGAAGAAAAAAAAAAAATATTCAAAGAGAAATAGAAGAAGACAACGAAGAAGAAGAAGAAAAATAAATAGAAAAATCGCTTATTCGTGGATCGTAGAAAAGAAAAGAAAAAATCAAGTAAAACTTGTGCCTCTTCCATGAACCAACACTTTGAAGTAAACGTGCGTAAAAAGAAATTGAAAAAGTAGAAAGAATAGGACGAATAAAAATAATAAAACATCCACACGTAGAAAGAGAAGTGAAGGGGAGGGGCATCATCGATGAGAAGAAAAACAAAACCTTGTGCGTGCTTGTAAGTTTACAATACGTTTTCAAATAAAAATGCAAAAAGGATCAAAGTAAGGACTACAGTGCGTAAAAGAAGAAAAATAGAAAACAATTTGAAAAAGTAGAAGAAGAAAATCGTCTACGCGTGGAAGAAAATAGCAAACAATAAAAAAAGAAGAAGAAGAAGAATGAAAGAAAGGGTTAAGTTTAGAATCTCCCGTTGCGAGGGAAAGACATTCGGAGTGCTTTTACTGTTAAAGGATTCGCGAAGGACATCGCGAGGAAGGGTAGAACGTGCAGTTCGGTGTGTCCTATCGAGTCGACAAGAGACGCCTCGAAACTTTCTTACTCTCCTGACGAGAGGATTATTGTACCGTTGTAGATAAAAAGAAACGAAAGTAAACCCCTTTCAAAAAAAAAAAAGAAATCAAAGAAAGAGAGAGTGACTGAGGTGGTGGAATAGAGTTGAGTTGGTAGGTGAATGGGTGGATGGAAAAGAGAAGGAAAAGCTTAAAAAAAAAAAGAGAGATAGTGAGAGGGTTGTCTGAAGTCTTTTTTTGCGAGAGAAAAGAGAATTCTTTTGGGTTAGAGGATTGCGGTATCAACGTCGATGGCTACACAGCTGTGTCACAAACGTTAACAACCGGATACCAAGTCGTAGGATCTTCTGTAGAAATCTAAAAGTCTTGCAAGGATAACCCCCCTAAAAACAGAAAGGACAGTCAGATATGATCTTCCTTTTATCACTCGTTTGAATCTATCTTCTATTTTTTGTTCTCCTCTTTCTCTCTCTTTTAGATAGTTCTTTATTTCTTCTTTTTTTCTTTCCCCACCCTGTTTTTGTGTGGACGAGAGGATAATTGTGGATAAAGTAGAATCTTCTGATCTTTATGGTGTTTTTATTAGGAGAGGATTTAAACCGCCAACAAGAATAATTATAATTTATTTTTAATAATAGTTTAACAATAAAAAGTGTCTAATTAACAATATGATAATGTATAATTAATGAAATATTTATTTTAAAAATTGTATAAGAGTGATATTTGTGAAAAGGAATATACAAAATTTAGAAGAATGGTTTAAATCATTTTTGATCATTTTTTTCAAACAGAATTTGAAATATTAAATATTTAATATTAAAATGAAAAATTTGTGGAAGAACGTTAAAATAATTTATAATAAAATGATAATACACATATTAAAATTGAAAGTAATAAAATTGTAATAAATACCAATAGTTGTGAAAAAAAAAGATAAAAGAAACGTATGGTATCATATCGAAGAAGTAAATTAACTCAATTAATAAAAAGAGACTGGTATCGTATAAATTTCACAGAGTATTAAATAAAAATTTATATTACAGAGTAGGTACTCTCTTTGGATTTAAATCTTCATGAACGTCGTAATAATATTCATGTTTAATTCTTTCCTCTCTCTCTCTCTTTTTCTCGTAACTAACAAATGGAATTTGATAATAAAATTGCTACGAGATATCGTAGTGGTGAACTATTACAATAAACTAAAAAATAAATTTAGGAAAAGAAGAAAAAATAATAAAAATATCAATAACAAGAATAGAAATATGTGTAAAGTTTGAGATAACAGATACAAAGGTCGATAGTTTAGTAACTGTATCTGGAAAAGGGAATGTGTTTACGTACACTCGAACTCTTGGCTCTCGTTTCTCCTATAAAATTGTATTCCTTTACGATCGACTAACAAATACTAACTAAAAAGTAACTCGTATGTATGCAGTTATGCACGCGATTGCATCGAAAACTATAGATCCTTGGTTTTATGTAGTTTCATCTCAACATCGATCATCTTTCCCTGCTTTTACATCGTATATTTTTGCGGACTACCTAAAAGCCATTATAAAGAACGTTTTATCTTACAATGAATACTCTTAATAATGTTATTATATCAAATGATCGAATAAATCATCGGATAAACTTTACTACGTTAATTTACTACTTTTTCTAAAGTAAATCATATACATCGTATGTCTCTCGTTAAAAATTATCTGTTGCGTTATATTTAATATACAATTAGGTGGATTGAAGAATTATGATCTTCAACAAAAGAACCCTTTAATATTTTTTTTTTTAATAAAAGTAAATTTGACCGTAAGAAAAAATTGTTTCTAAACTTTAAACCCAATCAAGTATATACAATAATATATGAAATTATTAAACTACAAAATATTTAGAAGATAATTTTAATTGCATTAATAATTGAGATAAATTCTTAATCTTAAAAAAATTTATTGAATATTTATTTAGTTGGGAAACGAAATATTAGAAATGTTAAAATGTCATATTGGTGATTCTAGAAAAACTTTTAAGTATTATACATTGAAGGAAATCATGCTAGATCGCGATTAAATGGATTTACGAAGCAATTACTTGGTTATGGGTTTTTTTTTCTATGGTGGTTCATAATACTGCCAACGATAGTAAAACAGACGGTTATTGTTTCCTTTAAAGAAAAAAAAATAGATAATAATGTACACATTTTTCTTATTTACGATACATCCACGTTTCCCCGCCCCACTGAGAATTACAATTTTTTATTGTCATAAGTAAAATTATTCCAAAAAAAAAAAAAATTAGTCTTTAACGTTTATCGATGACAATTTCCCCACGAGTTTCCGGAATTTCATTCGGATATTCGAGCGAGAACGATCGAATAAACCTATCTTCTTTTCTCATAGTTATCGAATACAACCGCGAGTATCATCTCTGGAATTATTCCAAGAACAATTCGTTGACGTTTTTTTTTTCAAATCTATGGACTGAAGCTTGCTGAGATCGTTAACAAAATCGTTTATCTTTTTCCCGAAATTATTAATTCTTTCGAAAAAATTCTGTCATTAGGACACACACATTTGATTTCATTTTAAAATTATTATATATTTCTAAAGTATGCATTCTAATTATTTCAAATTGTATGCAAACCTTGTTGCAAGTTATTTCATTTAATATGTATTTTATAATATTTTGATTCAATATCATAAATATATTATACATTCAAATAGATTATTATTATTATTATTATTATTCTGTATAATCATAATAATCTTACTTTACAATATGTATATATTAACAATATTTATTTATTTATAAATCTTCTAGTTGAAAGTTTATTATATGTTTCTTTTTTAAGTACGTGCCATAAATGGTGGGTGTTGTTCAATAACCGTCCAGCTATACTTACCCACTTTATATCTCGAGTACTATAGTATTTCTTTCCTTTCTTGTTGTACCATCAAGAATTCTTATATGAACGACATTTCAGAGAATACTTTCCAAGTGAGAGAAAGAGAGAGAGAGAGAGAGAGAGAGAGAGCACTTTCCGCGTCTCCTTAATTTCGTTTAGGTAACGCACGTGCCCGAGTTTTAAGGTACTTCTCATAATTGCGACGCTAATTGATTTCAGTATACGCCAAGAAGGTAATTACATTTTAAAGAGGATCATATTAACCAGACACGTACCGTGTAATTTTTACGAAACCGCTAATAAGAAATATAACACAACAGCTTATAACTCGATATTTCGTAATGATTGTAACGAACGTCTGTTTCGAAAAACAAAAAGAAAATAATTAATTTATTATATAGGTAATTATAAAGATTCATTAAACCATTTTCTATATTTGGGATAAAGATAATTTAATAATAATTAAGAACACCCACGGTTTGCTCTTTAATTTATCCATAAATTTCATAGGGTCATAAAAAATGTATGTAAAGTCATTTTCAAAACACACGTAATAAATTAATATATAATAATTTGATAGGTAATATAAATTATTATAAATAAATAATAAAAATCTGTTATAATTAAAATTCATTCGAATAATAATATTATCTACAATTGCAATAAAAATGTAATATAACAGGGACTAAATAAGTTACAAAATATTTCTTTTAACATTATGAAACACAATTGGAATAATTTACGAAATAAAATATTTATTATTACCAAAAAAATAATAAAGAAAATATTATTTTGCATATTAGTGTACAAACAAATAGAAAAGTAATAAAAATAAAATAAAGATTCGTTGTAGTTTAATTAATAATTTCAATCAGTTACGGTAAGTGTTCTGGATTTAAAAGAAGCCGACGAGACGAATAAGAAATAAGAAATAAGAAAATAAATCGTAGATGAGGAAAGATTTGTTGAATCGGTTGTAATTTATGAGGAAGGGAAGCACAATGGAGTCAAAGAATACTCGAACAAGTTGGTGTTGTGTGTAGTACTTACCAGTTATCGTTTCAAACGATCCAATAACGATCCATGGATCTCGTACAGGTATGCGCATCTCCCGAGGGCAGGAATGGAGAAAAAAAAAAACGATTTGTCAAGCGCAAGAACGTTAGCTTTGATCATTAGGGCGCCATAATCGAGCACCTATGTGAAAACATTTTTCGTTTCCTCGCGTAACCCTAATGAAGATTTATTTCTACTGACTGGATATTTTTTCTTTTTATTTTTTATCCTTTCTTTCACATTACGAATTTCATACTTCGATATTGTAGACGAATAAATCGATATATTTTTTGAATCTTGCAACACCCTTAAAACTGTAAAATGGAAGAACAACACTCTGACACGAAACTTAATTTAATATTTGTTAATTATTAATATAAATTAAATATATTATCAATAATATTATTTCAGTCATTTTATTCAATAAAAATATGTTTTAATTAATTTAAAACCTTGGTCAAAGTTTGATAAAATGAAAAGATTTTTCGTTTGCTTCTTTGGACAATCTGGAACGTTTTCTCCAATTGTCGGTTAAAAAAGAAAAATACTTCGCTAAGGAAAAAAGGAAAGGAGGATTCTTCGAGCAGTCAATTATTTATTTTCGGTGGAATTTCTTTTTACATATCCTTCGTATTTACACCATAATTCTGGTAATTTTCACATATTTTATATACTACTTTTCCCCAAGTTAAGTCTCGTGTCTTTTAAGTGTACAGTTCTTTAAGTGTAGAAAAAGTTTTCGTGTTTCAGATACCAAACGTCAAACACAATTATCTCGGATCGTAAAATATCTACTGGAGAAAGGATAATACCCGTCATATTACTCCTTTTTATTCCTTCTTAGTTCTTTTTTTTTCGTTTGTATTTTCTTTTTCTTTATTGATTCCTATTGTGTTTTTTACGAGAGAAAGAGAGAGAGAGAGAAAGAAATGAAAGAAAAAGAAATATCGGTAAGAATGAAATTATAAACTCGTTGGTGAAAGTCTTATAACTTCATCGATACTTTCGATTCAATTTCTACGATTATTATCGACGTAATTATTATAATCAATCATAACAAACTAATATATGATTCTGTTTATATTTTATATATTTATCCACTATATTTTTTTTTAACTACAACATTGATGAAATATTTCTTAAATTTGTTCTTCGTAATTCCAGTTAATCAATTTTTCAATGACAATAAAACAACTATTAATTTATGATAAATAATTATACAAATAATCCCACGAATCATGAACAAATTACTAAAATTGTTTAATCTTATTATTTATAATTTTGATTAATTTTTAAATGATAACAAAAACAAGGTACGTTAATATCAAACAACCTGTTAAATCGTATTCATAAAAATTCTGTTAAAATATTTCTAATCCCTAATTACATTAATTTCCATCTTAAAAGTCGATTGATCTAGCATAATCAAAAATCGGATAAAGCCCTCAGGGTATATTAGAAACAGTAATACAATCATGTTCACGAATTTGTTTTACTATTGATGATTTATTAACATTCTCTTAGAACGAACTAATCAAAATTTATGAAATACATTTTATTATTTAATCTTTGACACTTATGCCAATATAAACTAGAAAATAAAATATTCTTAAATATAGAGACAAATAATTCAATATTGTTTAATGTCATTCAAAAATCATGCTAATGATTTCGGAATGATGCAAATTGATTCACGAAAATGTTTCGAATCATCAACGACAGTTTTGTAAACTTGAACGCATGAATAAACTCGTCGTGATAATTTTTAAAATTTTATAAGTATAACAAAATGGTTTTTTTTTTTATATTGGTACATTTGTACACGTAACTTATACTCGTTTGATTTTTATTTTAAACAATATCCAAAATTTAGATCGCAATAACGTTTGATATCTTTTGTTTTCGTCCAGGTTTCCACGTTTTATCGATCCTAGCTACGAATTATAACATCGAATTACTTTATAGATATAACACGAGGAAAAAGGATCGTTGCCAAAAAATCTATCTCGATTTAGTATTAACAAAAAATACGTGATATTTTATAACTTGGAATCGTTAAAATCGATCTAGCAGTTTTATCGAAAAGTTTATTCACATTTCGTTGAGAATTTTTCTCTGTTCCTATCCGACATTTATTTTAGTATTTTTCAATTTCGGTTTTGGTAGAGAAAAAGAGGAATAGAGATAGCAAAAAAAAAAGGTTTCAAGATTATGACAATAATAGTGGTTCGATTATTTATTGGATCAGTATTTTGCTAATATTTCTAGTCAGAGTTTTAAATAAATGGTCAGTACTCGTACCAACAATTGTAAGATTAAATATAAATATTTATAAGAGAGTATCAAATTGAATCTTTTTATCTCTAACTCTCGTTCAATTCTGATCCTTTTATATATTTATACTATAACAGAAAAAAGAAATAAGTATTCAAATAATATACCAACCATTTATTTCGTATAAATGGAAACGAATACTTTCCCTCGATCTTTTTTTCAGTAAGTTTAAAAAAAAAAAAAGAAGGATACGATATCTTCGATCCTAGAGGGTTCTAAGACGTGAATCCACTTCGTCATCGTAAGTATCAGGCAACGCCTTCTGTCAAAAGCAAACCACCACGGTTGTTACCCCTCTAACACTACGAGTGAGAAAAAAAAGTTGGAATAAAAAAGTTCGCTAAACCAAGTGAACGTAAAGATATTTTTGAAAGATAAACTGTCAACTGTATATTCTTTTAAGCTTTCTCAGTGTCAACGATCAAGAAGGAACACTTATCTCCCCTAAAATCTTTCCCTTCTCGTTTTCATTTAGTATTGTTTAGGAGTAATCAAGCGTCTTTAACGATCAGTTATGCTCGTTATTTCTAAAAGAACGAACCATTAAAACGATCATTAATCTTTTTTAACAAAACTTCATGAATTCAATTTTGTTCACCTTGTTATATATACAGGTTTAAATTATTGTGTTCAACTTTTAGGAAGATTATATATAAAAACTTGAAGAGATTATCGTTTAAAAGGTAATAAATTTAATCATGTCTTTAGTTTCATTATAAAACTTCGTATTTCGCGCATTAACGTTTGTAAAATTACCGATAAAAGATCTACTTGGTCCTTCCTTACCAGGTAAAAATAACAAATCGAATACAAGGAGATCTTCTTTATCGACATTGGTATTATTATCTTATATTAATCCCTTTGAAAATAAAATATCTACAATCGATAGTTTTAATGATTTACTTTTAACGATTTATACGTGATCAATGATAACTGTTTGAATGATAATATTTAATAGAAAATTTATCTGAAACGAAAAAATGTCCTTTTCAGGAAAGAAGAGAACAAAAATAGAATAAAAAATATTTTTTGAAGGATAGTAATCTAAAAGTAAGTGACTCATGTTCATTCTCGGAAGTTACGAGCACTTTTTCCTTTCCTATTCAACGTATCTCGAGTAATTTTCTCATTTTCTGTTCATCTTGTGAATTAGGAAAGGGTTGAAACTTGATACGAAATTTTTCAATGTTTCAGTGTATCGTTTTAATCATCATTAACAAGACTCAATTAACAATAATAATAATAATAATAATAATAATAAGATCTGGTCAGAATTAAATTAAAATCTTGGATGCGAAGATGTTAATTTTAAAAAGAAAAAGATATATAAAAAATGAGGGTTCTATTTTTTTTCTAAAATTTGTTAAAAGATGGATCTCTCCACGATCCTAATTTGTGTAAGTTTTCAGAAAAGAAAATGACAGAATTTTGTTTATCCCCAATCTAAAATATTCATAGAAAGTTTTAATTTTGTTCTCGCGTCAGAAGAACTTCGTAGCTTTCGCTTTTTGTTTGATAAAAATGAAACAAAAATGAGATTACGGTCTCAGTCATTTACTATGTTTGTGTTAAGAGATATCAGACGGATGAATTCACCTTTCCGAGATCGTAAAAAAACATAGGACCTTGACACTGTCGACTTCTGAATATTAAAGAAGATAGTCACGTTTAACGAATCTTTATTTTCTTTTCTTTTCTATTTAATCCCAGAATTTTTTTTCTCGATAAATCAATGATCATTGAAAGGAACATAGAAAGATCCGTATCTGATTATCGTAGAATTTTTGTTCTCTCGGAAAAATATAAAGAAAAAGAATTTATCTAATCCGATGAAATTGGTCTATAAGAAAAAGCAAAGACATCGAAATTCGATCGTTCATCAAATCAAACGATATCCCACGATGTATTTTTTTTTCTCTTTGATATTTTTTCTCTTTCGATCCTTGATTACACTGTTCTTCGTATTATTTGGATGTGACTGTTTGGGGGATATAGTTCGTAGCAATAAATTTATTCGAAAAGGAAAGTTTAAGAAGATAGACAATATTTGCAGCAAAATGTTATTTAATTATTCAATTTTTTTTTTATAATATGATAATATTAATATTTCAATATCTATAAAATATTATTATATTGTTAAATAAATACACAATCATTAATATCTTAATTTTAAATATTATTTCAATATTAAACTGTTTTTATTACTCTCTTACTTTAACAGATTTGAGAACGAATCTTACAATCTAATCTGCATTATTATATTTAATTATTTAATTTATTAAGTAATTATTAATTTTCTACATTTTATTCTATATAATGTTATTTAATTATTGATATATCATAAAACGTGTAACGTTTCTTGTATAAAAATATTGTTAACCAATGTATCACAAGGTAAGAAATAATACGAATAATTTTCTCAATCTTATTCTAAATCTTTTTCATTCAAAAGAAATGTTGTTTTTGTTTTACTTTAACTCGCAGTTAAAATCAACACCGGGGTCGAGAAAATTTGCGAATTAACCGACCGAAAGAAACGAGATAGCTCGACCAGAATAGACAGTCGCAACGTCGCCCACGGTTTCGTGATCAATTTAGGAGGAGTTGGAAATGTTCAAGTGAAAAGAAAAGCGATCCTTATGAAAAGAAGAAGTCAGAATGAAAGAGAGAGAGAGAGAGAGTTAAATAGAAAAATAAATACAAACGAAAGACATTCAAGATTTATAATACCTTTTCGATTCGACAGCTGCAACGTACTAAACTGGAAGATAAAAATAATTTCATTCCTTCTATCTCTCATCCCTTCCATTTCCTCCCTTCCCCCTCATCCTTTCTTTTTTTTCTTTTCTTTTTCCTTTCATTTTTATAGATACACGCACAACGAGATGTAGAGCCTCGGCTTGATATTTATGCACTCGGGATTTGTCTTGATCCTCTAAGCTCTCCCTCCCGTTTTTTTATCAGACGATCTTTTCGAAAATGTAGTACGTTGTTTGAAATATTATTGGGACATAAAGTACGTCTCTCGTGTTGAAATCCCGGTAGCAGAGTAGTCTTTTTATAATCGATTAATGAATATTCGAATAATATTTCAACGCAGGGTAATTTCGTCATTTGTATTATTTATTTCTTGATTTATGCTAAATTCAGATCTTTGATGGAATAATTTAACGAAAGATATTTGTATTTTTATTTAAATCGTAATCATATCCTTGCCGTTAGAATACAATATTTGATTTTTTTATTACTTCCGGGAAAATAAATTTTTTTTTCTGAATTTATTTATACGCGTGTAGGCAATCAATGGTATATAAAAAAAGAAGAACCCACGCACGAGCAGATGTGTGTGTTTTTTATTTGTATTTTATTAAAATTTTGTGATATTTGTAATATTCGTTTGTTCAGCATATACAAAAGTTTCATTAAATAATTAGATCAAAATTTATACGAAATATATTCGGTAAGTAAACCGTGGTAATCTCGTTGATATACAACAAGTGCAATTTTAATAATGGTAATAAAAAATTTAGTTTTGAAAACACCTTTACGATGAGAAAAGTAACATTTTAGTGAACATTTTATTGCGACATTATTCGTCTACGGTCATCGATATATCCTAGATGAAAATACGAGTAAGACATCGTAGATGGCATAAAATCGAGGAAAGTTTTGCCTGGGTCTGTTAGATATTTCATCGACTCTGTCACCACATTTGTAAGTATCCCTCTCGGTTCGATTCACCAAAGTTATCTTTAAATTATTATCCCTACCTGAAAATTGTCATCTTTTTCCAGAGAAATTCCTGTTTCCTTGTCCGTTCTTTCCTTTTTTCTCCATTTTCTCTTTTTCTTTTTGAAATATCCATCAAATTTGTCATACTTAAGCTTTTCCATTATAATTACCAATTCGGTTCGGGTAATTTCGCGATCGTTCCTACGAATTTACATAATTTTACAAAATACCCGCCGACAGGCAATTTAAATCGTTTATCGTCGTAAAATTTGCCAATTTTTCATTTCACTTTTTCTCTTTCTTTTCTTTTTTTTATTTCTTTTTCTCCACGATTTTTATCCTCTCTACTCATCGACGCATTAAAATTGCCCGATTATCGCTTCGAACAAGAAGACCGGCACTTAATATCGATTATTTCCCCCCTACAACCCCCGATTTTAAAACTTAATTTTACATTTTTCTCCATATTTTTTTTCTTTTACACGCCTTTCGGTAAGAATTCCATACCGAAAAGTTGGCAACACGTGCATGCAATTAGAGCTATCATGAAATTGAGAATAAAAAGAATTAATTTATGTTCGGGTAATTAAAACGTTCGGTGTCTATGGATCTTGATTAGTTGCTATAATAAAAAAAATAAGGGAGAATAAAATTTAATCTAAAATCCAAGTAGGTTATACGATTCATTTTGATCGAACAAATGGATATTGAGAAGGGTGCTGGTATCGTGCATTCCTATTTATCACAAACTTATTCAATACATTTGGCAAGAAACGAAAAAATATTTTTTTATAATGTTTCACCACAAATATTTGATACTTATGCAAGTATAATTTTTGTTTACATTATAATATTAAATTACATATTTAATAATTTTATACAAACTGACCAATATACATTATAAATCCCTTTTCGAAAATAAATTAATAAAATAATCGTCTCCCATTAACATATTCGTATCGAAAGTAATTTTATGTGTGTGTGTGTGTGTGTGTGTGTGTTTACTGTATTAAATCGCATTAAAAAAAAAAAAGAAAACATTACTTGTGTATCTTTAACGATAAGCGTAGAATTTTGTAATAAAAAATATTTATCTTCAATCGAGAGAAATGTAATTATCGTAAATGAAGAAAACACAAAGTTACATTTATTTAGGTGAAGATAAATAATTTAAGAAAGAAGGGAAATTCTGGTAGGTTTGTTTAGATTAGTTTTACCGGGTAACCATAATTACACGAAGGATTGACCGTGAAAACACGTGGCGAGGTCAGAGAACGATCGGGATTGGCTCATCGGCTTCCCCTACGCAAGCTCAAACTCCTTCTTCAGCGCGCGTCTCTTCTCCGATCCACCTCGATGAATCCCAGTCTACGTTCGGCAACGCGTCTCTCTTCTTGCTTTTCGAGAACCCTTTGATCGTACCGTCACGTCAAAACTTTGAAAACGATCCTATCTGGGAACAATCACGACTCGTGTTTATTTTTCTTTCTATTTTTTAATTCTCCGATTTTAGTGCGATTTTTCTAAGTTTTCTTCCTTTTTTTTTTCACGTTCATCTTCTACTCTTCCTCGAGATCATATTTCAATCATTTTATGTATTTTATATATATATAATCAAAGATATTTTTTTTTTAATAAATATTTATCTTAAGGGTTTATAGGGTAAAAAGGTTAATAATAATACCTTATGTATACTTTTAATTAAATATTTAAGTTTATATTTACAATAATACAAGTACAATGATTTTTGTCATCTAGAAATTTTATTTTATTTTATTTTATTTTATTGGAAGATCTATTAAATATTTTCTATGATAGAACGAGTCAATGATTTTTGTTTGCAAGTTTTAATAATTTATTCTTTTTTTTTTCTTAAATACAATTAAAAATATTGAACGAAGGAATCAAATTCGTTAAAGGTGATCTATTAAATCATCGAATTAATATTTTTTGCGATAAAACGAGTCAATGAAGTAAATTCATTGAATTAAATCGATTGAAAATTATTTCCAAAAATATTATTTATAAAAGTTACAAGGAAAAATCGATAATGGATGTGTCGATTTAAAAAAAAAAAAAAAAAGCAAAAGCAAAACAAAAGAAAATAATAAATAGTCCGGTATAGAAAGGTTGACATAATCTCACGAGACGGGACATGATCGCGTAAAACGTTTCCCAGTCACGAATCGTTTTCTTCGCAATATTTCGTTGGCTAAGAAAATCAAATACACGGAGACAAGGGTGTAGGTCGAAAGAACAAAACAGCTTTTCATTTTCTTTTTTTTTTCATTTCCTTCCTTCCTTCCTTCCATTCTTTCATTCTTTCTTCCTTTAGTTCTTACTCCTTTTAACGCGTGCAGATCTATGCGTGTCGTCCCTTTTCTGATCCTCCCATTTCCTCTCATTCTACTGTTTGCCTTGCTTTTACCATAATGCATGACCATCCGAGCGGATGAAAACGAGAAACTTGCCACAAAAAACACTATCTCGAGCTATCATAGACTGTAATAACATTTACGTTATTTCCCGAAGAAAGAAATAATAAATGAACTACATTTACTTATTGTCAATGTGCCGTACAATTTCTATTTTTCATTTTTATTACAAATAATATTATTGATAGAAACAACCAATTCTTTTTTATTCGATTGTATAAATTCCCTATTCACTTTCTTTTACAACAATAAAATAATTTAACAATTAATTTAAATTACAACTTTTCCAAATAAAATTCTATCAATTTCAAATACAAGCTAACGCTTAATATGTTATAACAAAAATAAAATTATGATCAAATGTATAAATCCAAAATTAAATATCCAAATTATAATTAGGTTGTCAAGTATGAAATGGAGCAAAAAATGCACATTATTGAATTGAAATTTGCTCCATTTCATAATTGAACAAGCTAATATAACATATTTTTAAATATTAATCATAAAGTATAGCGAAAGGATGATAAATGTTATAATTGCAATTAATGATCGACGCGTAACTCTTAATTCACCCTAAATAATCAATTTCTTTTAGATAAAAACTCTTTTTTTATATTAAAGTCACGTGAGTGACAGGTGTTTACGAGAAAATAAAATATCTTTGGAGAAGAGTAATAGAACCGATATAGAATAAGAATATCGAAATAAAAGATCTCGAGGAAGGGATCTAGGAGTTAAAAAAACCAAAAGAAAAATAAAATCGAAAAGAAATAGATCGATCGAGTTGGAAAAATGTGTCACGAAAAAGAGGATTGTCGTAAGGGATGAAGGCTCGTGAACGTGTTAAAAGGGATGTTGTCGTGCAAAGTCCCGCTTTTGAGGATAGCGGGCTTGCAACTTCCGGTGAACTCGGTGAACAATCATTTTCTGGAGAGTGCGAGGGTGTTGCGTGTTTGCCAGCTCGCGAAGGGGTCAAAGGGATCGACGGTGACCCTAATCGAGATCCCAGGTCCGATTTGATAGTTGATCCTTATCATTTAATTCCAAACTTGTATTCATTCGCAATAATAGAAATTGAAATCAATCGAAACTAATTTCATTTGTAATATATGAAATATAATAATCTCTATATATATTATTTTTATTAATAAATATAGATTTTTGTTTTGTAAAATAATATAATATTTTATTTTAAATCTTACTCTCAATAAATGAATAGTGTAAATAAGTATAGTGTAAAAAATACATTTAAAATAATATTATATTATTTTCAATCGTATATATATGAATATATTAATATTATTTTTTAATATACATTAAATTTCATTTCCAAACAAATAAATAAAAATATAATTCATCCGTTTAATATAAAACAAAGATAAATGTGTATCGCGTTAATATTCTAAAATACGGTTATAAGTTTAATGGAAAAAACTGTTTTCTCAATGTAATACTAATAAGATAAGTACGATAAATACTATTATTTGGAATACTTATGAAAATAAAAAACGATCATCGTATAATAATCATCTACGAGTGTAATACGTCAAACGTGCCGACAAAAATCTCGTTAGAATTCAAAAGAGATACTCGAAACGTGTCGGTCGAGTTTCGAAAGAATTATGTTAATCGCCATAGCACGGGGTTTTGTCCGTAAACGCGTCGTATATTCGTTCTCGTTACGAAGTAAAAGAAAGTAACGTAGTTATGATAACGAAGCTAGCAGTCACGTGTAAACGAGAATTCGCGATGTTTCGTTCTTCTTACGCAAAAAAATCTTTATTTTTTTTTATTATTATTATTATTATTTTTTCTACTTTTACAAAAGAGAGTGACATTTCTTTCTTTAGAATCGTGTAAAAAAAAATATATATTATACATATATCACCCAGGTATACTATAAAACAACATTACTATCCTGAAAGTGGTTGGGGTTGGGTCATCGTTGTTACCGGTGTAATGGTGCAGATTCTTGCTACGGGAATTCATGGTGCTGTTGGTGCCTGGTTGATTCTTGATGGAACAAAAAGATTTCGGCAACCTTTACTTAATGTAGGTATGTTATCCTTGAAAGATCTCCAAGCGTACAAAATTCAACAATTATTTCCTAACTCATGCGAATATCTGTAAAGTAACAGCTATAAATTTATAAACCTTTTATTTTTTTTATTTTTTTATTTTCTCTTTACAAGGTTTCTATTTGTCTTACAATTAACAGTTCGTATACGTTCATCCATTTCTATATCAATTTCAAATTTTCAATCATTATTTATCAGTAATAAATTTTAACCTGCTCTCGTAAATATATTTCTTTAGTTACATGCATTCACACTTTGCCTATAAGAGGGTTACACTAATCTAACTAATAAATGACACTTCATGTCATAATTATAATATTAATTATTATCTATTAGTAGCATTTTCCGTATTCTTGCGATAAGCAAAGTATTTTTAAAACGCGTAATAAAAAGCAATATTATTACGAAGGTTTAAAAAAAAAGTATATTGAATAATTGCAAGAAAATTATTTACACGCCTTGACGTCTCGTAAAAGAATTTCAACGAGTGACGAATAAATTTAAAAAAAAAGAAATGATTAAATTTAAGAAAAGTAAAAATAATAATAATAAATATTTGTTTAAAAGAAATAATATACATTACAGAGATATTAGAATTTTCTTTTAAAATAAAAAATCAGGAAACTTTCTTACGAAGGTTAAGTTCACAGTTGAAGAAAGTAACGCTAAAAGTCATTGTCCTAAGAAGATTAAACTATTCTCATTCCTTCTCTCTCTCTCTTTCTCTTTTTCTCATTCTTTCACGAATACACTTGCCAAAGAGATTCCTTATAAAACCTTTAGGAAACTTGGTGTATCCTGTTACTCCTAGTTGGCACAAGAAATGTTCTTAAAGAATCAGTTCATTGACCCTCACGTGAAAATTTTCAACTACTCTCCCTCTCATTCGACTAATTGTAAGCTTTAAGCAACCAAACTTAAGTGCACATACCTTTTCTACTTTCTCTCTTTTCTCCCAAAACAAAATAAAGAGAAAGAAGAAAATTATATGAAACTATTCGAATAAAAACTGAGAATATTCGATACGAACTATTTAGATTTAGACAAAAAGGGAAATGGGAGAGTATTTTGTTTAGAATAATTTTTTTATGAATTCATAAAACCTAATAAACCTTTCTTCCATACTCTCAGTAACAGTTTTTTCTCTTCCCATTTATCGTCAACCCATTCTTTAACCCCACAAGACAAACTATTTCCTACTTTACGTGTTATATCTCTGGAAAGAATCGAAGTACAACGATTCAGTTCTTTTTCTCTGGTTTCTTTCTTCTTTCTATTTCTGATGCCTCTATCAAGAGGGGTTAGTAGTAAGAACAACTAGGTAAAAGAAAGAAATGCAAATGCTACGGTGATAAAAGTATGTACGATAGAATAAAAGAGAACATATTCTCGATATGATATCTTCAATGGATCCGACATGTCTTTTCTTTCGGTTTCTATTTCCGTCTATCTTTCTATCTTTCTGTTATCACTTCTTTATTTCTCTTATCTTTATATGACGTATGAGAAATTTTTTTTTCCTTTTTTTTTTCTAACAATTTTTTATACAAATTATATTCATAACCATATCTCTCCTTTGACCTTAAACTTGAATCTTATCAGAAAATTAGAGTTTTAGTGTTTTCAACTTTTCAGCAAATAATATTTCAACGTTTAAAATATAATCTTGAAAGTAATACGAAACTTTATCGTTTATATCGTTATAATATTAAATTATTATTTATATTAAGTTAATTATTTTTTTATTTTAAGTAAAATCTTCGAAATAATAAAATCTTACATTGAACGTATCAATTTTAATTCATTTGAAAAAAGAGAAAAAAAATAATAATAATAATAAAGTGATCGATATATATTTACGAGTATTATTAAGTATACCTAATAATCATAAATCGCAACCTGGTAGGTTCTCGATACAAAACATATTCTCTCAACGACCCTTACTCTGACTTCTTCTTCACGTCGTTTTCTTTCTAGGATAAAAATAAAACAAAACACAAAAAAAGTCCAAAGTTACGTTGCTAACGTTAATAAAGTACATTGACTCAGGGTAAGAGACATTTGCTTTTAACGTTGTGATATTCCTTAAAGAAAAAGAGAGAAAGAGAGAGAGAGAAAGACCAAAGAGAAAAAGATTAAGAAAGAAGATTTTTTTTATTATACCCTTCGTATTACTACTTTGTCTTCGTATTCCGTTGATTATCTTCGGTATTATTAATAAAAAGACTCCCAACCATGAATTTGATCGATGACCGACCTCATCATCTTGCCGCTTCGAGACGAAAGAAAAAAATTTATTATACCAAACTTGATCCCACGTCACCACACTTCTCAAATAATCGTCATATCGATTCACGTAATCATATAGGGTAAACCCATAGGTTTATGGGTAACATTAAAAACCAATCATACTTTTTCAAAATTCTTTATACTCGTATTTTATTTTCAACTTAATATTACCAGCTTTGACATTATTTATTCGTATTGTATTTAACCATTAATTTCGTAACCATAGAACAAAATTTATTCATATCACAAAAAAGGTAAAAGTTAAATGATCAATTAAAACGTCTTTGAATATGAATATGAAAATAATCGTTGATTTTTTTTTACCATTGATAAAACGAAATAACTTCCCAAATAACCTAATAAAAAATTCTAAAATTGTATTGCACGACCTATTCCTATTTAAATCGATCTTCCTTACATTAGAACAACTTGACACGTTCGATCTTTACGACCGTTTTGAGAAAATAATAAAATGTATTCATCGTTAAAAAAGAAAAGAAAACATGAATCAAAAGGAACCTCCTAATCTTGCCATTAAGAACACGAACGCGTAGGCGGATGGATTAGAAATAAGAAAGAGAAAAAAGAATGAAAAAGAGAAATAGAGAGAGAGAGAGAGAGAGAGAGAGAGAGAGATTGTACAATAATCGTTAGACACACCGGTCTCCTAAACTGATACGATATAGCAAATGGAAAAAGTCGAAGCAAGTTGCCAGGAAGTCGTCATAAAGATCGAACTTGTTTCCAATTTCGCATGTCTACAAACAAATACATGTAGAAACACACTCTCGTATTGTATGACTGAGACATTTTTATTGGCATCGTATATATCCTCCATGTATTTTTTCTTACAGATTTGAATTTTTCATTCACGGAGCAACGTGGATCATTGATCTATTCGATCGTACGTTAAGACGAATTTTGATATTTGCTTATAGGTTTCTATTTCTTTTTTTTTTTAACTGATTGTGAGAGATAAGTCCAAGTTAGTGCACGTGTGTACGTGCTGGTTGTTTCTTTTTTTTTGTCATATAAATTTATGTCCCACGTATATAGACCGAGGTTGAATCAATTTTGGACTCCCACGTCTAGGAAAAAGTCTTTCAATATTTTGGGAATATATATATTTTCTGATAAATAGATCGACCCTAAGTATATATGTAATACGATGACGGAGAATACTGAAGTAGCTCAGGAGTTGAACATCCGAAAGAAATAGCATTCGATGTGTTTGACATCGAGAACGTCGAACTTCGTTGAAAAACATACTCGAAAACATCTGTAAATTCATCGATTTTTCTAACTTTCCTTTTTATTATTATTATTATTATTTTATCCTATTAAATATTATAAATTTTGTTCTCTCTTATATAAAAAAAAAAGAAATAATCATAATAATTTAAATTTGTAAATCATCAAATATTCCAAATAAAAAATGATTCAAAATTATGTTCAACAATGATTAATCCTTTCTAGGAATCCAATTTGTAATATCTTGCATTTCGTAAACGTTCGTGAAAAACTTATGAATGAATTTTTAAGGATATATACTAAAGGAAATGTAATTTTCTTTTTCAGGATGGCTCGGTGCAATGTCTACTGGCGTAGCCTTGCTGGTGTCACCCGTAACGATAGCCTTTTGTAGAAGAAAAAGCACCAGAGTTACGGCCGTTTTGGGTGGCCTCGTTACGGCACTCGGATGCCTCTTCACATCCTTCGCTTCGCAATTTCATCAATTGTTTTTCAGCTATGGTACCATGGTGGGTGAGTGAGTAAAAGAATCGTATCCTAAACAACAACAGAAAAAAAAAAAGAAACTATCTACCGTAATTTTCCAACGAGTCTAAATTAAAAAGAACGAAGGAACACTTAATACAAAAAAGAATTGTTCAGAAAATTTTATTTAATCCTTTTTTTTTTTTAATTTTATTTTTTCCAACAGGCATAGGTGTGAGTATGACAAGAGATTGCAGTACACTAATGGTAGCACAATATTTCAAACGTAGAAGAGAACTAGTTGAAATCTTCATCGTTTCTGGAAGTGGATTGGGTATAGCAGTAATGTCAGCTTTTATAAAAGGCGCCATTAGGTGAATTGCTTTTCTTCTTTCTAATATACTTATCTAAATAATAAAAAGAAATAGAAAAGTTTTCTACAGAGATAGATAGATAAATTGTTTACGATTGTTACAGCAAAATAGGTTGGCGATTGGGTCTTCAAGCGGTGACAGGTGTTGTTTTCCTTACATTCATTTTAGGAACATTTTATCGTAGTGCCTCGCTTTATCATCCTCAACGTCGAGCAATATTACATTTGAAGAATCAAAAGAGAAAGATTAAGGATAAAAACAAAACCGACGACCGGCCGCCGTTCTTTGATTTCAGCACGCTTAAAAGTAAAACCGTGAGAATATTATTGGTCTCAACAGGAATATCAGCATTCGGGATAAACACGCCGATATTTTATCTGGTTAACATTAATTTTTATAGTTATTCCAAATTCTTTAAGTTAATCGGGTAATGATAATTGGCTTCTTTTTTTCTCTTTCTTTTTTTTTTTAATTTGTATATAGGCTCATCAGGCGGAAGAAGAAGGACTCGGTGACACCGTTGTATTACTCCAAGCTTATCTCGGATTGGCTTGGACCCTTGGCTGTGTTGCCTTTGGTCTTTTGGTCGTTCATCGAAACGTCGAATGCAGAATTGCAAGGCAATACCTTACACAAGCCGCAGTATTCGTATGCGGGCTTTGCATTCTTGCTCTTACCGCTGTTCAAGGAAATTATCACGGATACGTTATGTTCACGTGGATTTACGGTAAATTTCGGAACTCTTATCGACTTCGTTAGAATCTTTAAAATATGGGTATTTAACGGTATACAATTTGAGAAATTCAATCGTAAACCCAGAAAAATTCATCTTCCGTAACCTTTTTCGTCAAGTGGAACACACTAAACTCGAATGAACAGTTTTTACAGATCAGTGAATAAAATTCGTTATTATCTTTGATAATCCTTTCATCCTTTCTACCATCCTTCTTACCATCTTTCTTACCATCATTCCATCTGGCAACCGTAATAAGGACCACTTGGAATCCATTTACGAGCAATAAAATGGTAATCTTCTTCTTTCAGGCATCTTTTGTGGTGGCTATCATTACAGTCTTAAAATGTATACGTACGAGAGGGTAAGAGCAAGGAATTTTGCCAGAACTTGGGGATTCGTTCAATGTTCTCAGGCTATACCCATTGCTATTGGTGTGCCAATTTCTGGTAATAATCAAAATTAGTTAAAAGAGAGTACAATTTTTCCTTATCGAAAATATTTATTATTACACAAATTTGGATACACAAATTGGTTGTCCCAAAAAGTTCATATTACACATATTTATAGATATATATATATATATATAAATGCAATTAATATTTTTAAATATTCAGAAAATGCATTATTTTAAAAATCGATAAAAACTTTCCGGGTAAACCAATCCATTTACAATTAAATCTCTCGGCAAGTTCATGCCGATTTGTATTTTGTACAAATTGGCATTAACTTTTCAAACGACCAAAGATACATTTAAATAAATAATTGTAATCGTGTTTGAGAATATGCATTCTGTTTTTAGGATACATAAATGTTGGTTGCGGTGGTAAAGCAGGTTATTACTTTAGCTCGACTTGCGTTTTAGTCGGTAGTTTCACATTATTCTTCATAGATCTACATAGACGAAATTTGTCTAAACACAAGCATACTAGAGCAAATGGTAACAAGCATCTATGCGTTCTTGGTAATTGTCCTCAACAACGAAGACCGTCATTCAGTCATGAACCAGAAAATGATGGTACCCACGTGGCAGCTGCAGGTGCAGCTGCTGCTGCTCTCGTCCTTGGAGCTGAACTTGGACCGACACCCGGTAAACATATCAATCAAATTAATATCAAATAAACATTTTGAAAGTAATTTATTAACAAATAAAATTACACCAACTTTCAATGACCTCAAATCGAATAAATTTTTCCGTCGAGTTAGTTGAATGAAAAAAATAATTTTCCAATTGATCATTAATCGATTAAGTATTAATTTAAATCGAAATTATATATATTAGGTGACATGATAGACGCATTGGGAGCAGAAAAACCAGAACTAACGTGTATTTCCGAGGAAGGTATAGCCGATATGGATCTTCCAGATAATCTTCTCGAAGATTTAGATTATATCGGTGACTGTATAACCTCGTGCAACAAGGTTGAAAACTACCTCATGCTCTCTGAATTCGAGAACAATCTTATCGCAGAGATGCCGATTATTATGGGCCGGCGAGGTCGCAGATGGTCCTTGGCACGGTCGAAGGCTGGTCAAACAACAACTGCAACAGCTTGTGGCCAACAACAAGGGAGTAGTACTAATGCAGTGGCAGGGAACTCACCAATCCAGGAGGAAGATACCAACGAAACGAACGTCAAGTGGCACCTTGGAAGTCAGCCTACCAACGCTAATAGTCGAACGATTACGGTCATCGACGAAGCCAGTACGTAATTTCGACGACTAAAGGGTTTCTTAAAGAAAGGGGGAATAGCAAAAAAGAAATAATATAAAATCAAATCAAATAAAATAATATAAAATCAAATAAAAAAGTAAGAAGGAAGAGAAAAGGAAGAGTGGAAGGAGGAAAAAAAGAAACATTATCATGGAATGGGAAAAGATAATTTAGTTATAATGACACAGGAACGAATCTTTTGTATAAGACAATTTTGATTCGTGAATAATAATAATAATTATAATAATTATATTAATAATAGTAATAATAAATAAAAATAATAATAATCATGATGATAATGATGATGATGATGATCACTACTAAAGAAATAATCTACTCAAAACGAAGACAGAATAAAAGGAGTAGTCAAGTTTATATAAACGAAAAATTTTCAACAATCCGACCGTGGCACTGCCTTTCTGATATTTATACAATAAAATCTATAATCGTTTCTGCTCTCTCTTTCTCTCTCCTCTTATTTGTTTTGTTTTTGTTTTTTTTAGAACACTTTTACGTTGTTGAAATTTTAATATTAAGCGATAGAGAGAAAAGAAAAATATTTAAGGGAAAAAAGATAAAAAAAGACAAAAAAAAAAGAAGGGAAAAATAAATGTAATGAAAAAGTGATCGTCTAAAAAAATTCTTATCGAGGCGTAATTTTAAAATCGACAATAACGTCGAGATTATCGACGAGAGGAACCACGGAAACGCTCCGTCCATCATGGATTCAAAAAAGAAAAAGAAAGAAAAATAACACGATTCCTATCTTGACATACTATATTAAAATACATTATTTCAGTTTTGAAAGATGGGTGAAGGGGTGGTGGTGGTGGTGGTGGTGGTAGGGGTGGAAATAGAGGAAGAATTTTCGAAAACTGATATTTAAAATAGAAATAGGGGCTTTTTAATACTTAGGCACGCTAGCTAAAGATTTTCAAACTAGTCTACGCGATCGAATGATCTACGCGATTAATATTAATAAAATATAAATCATATATAAATAATATGATATTAATAAAAAAAAAATAATATTGCGTTATGTAATGAAACGTGATTATATTAATATTGGGTTGTTTCCGAATGTAATTTCGTTTTTCGAACAGAATACTCAAACTCTTACAACCCACACTTACGATAAATATCTCAAAATTATTTTACTTCAATGCAACAGATGCATTTTGGTCATTCAAAAAACGTGTTGAATTTTAAATATGAAAATAATCGTTCTTTTTGTTACCATTGAATAAATGAAATTACTTTCCGAACAGCCTAATGTAATTATTCAGCAAAATGTAACGTGCACGTTCGCGAACAAATAGAATTGAACAACTCAGAGATGATAATAATAATAATAATAATAATAATATACGTATCTATTTATTTATCGCAATATATATATTTATAATTATAGTGTAAATATATACATATATTATATATTAAATATATATATATATAAAAATATAGGTGCCATTTATGCGAACGAAAATATGTACGTATTAAAGTACAATTTAGTGTCCAATGTTGTTTAAATCATACGATTTTTCATGATTGCAAAACAACTAAATAAATGTAGAAAATAAATAATTCTATAACATTGTGCGTATATGCCATAATGATTATGTTGAAAAATTTGTCCAATTTTTGAAATACGCTTTACACACGCTGTGTAAAGCAATATTTGTTTACAGAATTTTCATAAAAAAGAACACACATAATCTTGAAACTATTATTATTTGTATTTTATTTACAATAAAATATGACAACTCATTGGAATTGTCATGCGAAACAATTAAATAATAAAATAAAAATATACTATAATGACGGTTTAAAAACTAAACATTGTAAAAATATTTGACTCTACTTAAAAAATAAAATATATACCAAAAAAGAAAAAGAGGAAAAAAGAAGAAGTAATCTCGTAATAGAAAAATCATCAAAAGACACTGTAAAACTTTATTACATAAAAAAAAAAATCTGTTTTCACGCTGCAATAAGGATCATCATTCTCTCTCGTTTCTTTTCTAATTTATTCTAAATAAAAAATTTATTTAAAAAGAGAAAAATACAGCAAGTAAGTACCACGATACATATGTTCCTTTTCTTTTCTTTTTTTTTGTAATTAAAAATAATACTGCATAATTATATTTTGGGAAGATAAGTTTATGTTCTACCTTGTGAATAATTTAAATATTATCATATCTATATAGCAATTTGTACGTGTAAGTATACAAAGTATGACCTTTAAGATATAACAATAATAACTTAGAAACATCTATTTTCGTACAAACACATTTGCAAACTAGACATTAGCACAATGTTAAAAAAAAAAAACAGTTAAAGTATACTATTTACTCTAAACTATTTAACTAACGATGATGTAGTAAATATAAATATTTGCAATATTTTAAGAATGATTTTCATTAGGTAGAAGTCTTTTTGTCGTACGCGATCATGCATTAGCCTAATACAAAATAAAGTTTTCATCATGTTTTAAGATAAGACTGTTTAATATTGAAATCTAAACTTTCTCGTATTACATAGAAGGCGTTTTAATAATAAGTTTTGCCAATAACCTCGAGAATATTCGAAGAATAATATAATTGAGAAGTAGAAGGATTACGAATCACGAGATTAACAATGAAAGCGTCTAATTTTTCACCCACACTTAAACAAAGAAGGAAATTTGAACACATCGAAGAAACTAATATGGATGATCGTAACGACACATCATCTGTAAATAATCATAACTCGGATTTATGTAAAATAGGTAAACTATGTGCTTCTATTAATCAAAAAATTCAGACATTAACGGACAGTTCTAAAGAGTCCATCGACAAGTGTTTCTTGCAAGAAGAAAAAATGGATATTATCGATCCGAACAACGTTACCAGGTTAGATCATAATTCAACAATTTTATTTTTTCTTCATTTTATTTTATCAATATTAATCTTATAAGCTATTCATATTTTATATTTTTATTAAATTCTTTTTTTATCTCTTTACCATTGTATCATATTTTAAATATATTTTCTAGCGTTCAGAAAAATAATATCAATACGATGAATAAAACTATAATGAAGATAATACATTGTAGTATAGTAGTCTTCACTATCACTGGAAGTTTCGTACCGTAAGTTGAATCAATTAGAAATATATTAAATGGATTGGTTTATTATATTGTACAAATATATTATATAATTATTAATTATAAAAATATTATTATAATATTAAAAATAATATATTAGGATATATCGTAATGTAAATAAAAAAATTTACGATATACACGTAAAAAGTATTAAATTATATTATAGATTATTCTTATCAGTATATTTGGATCACGTAAGATTAAACTTCATATACATATCCGAGACGGCTTATAATTTTCCTGAGTTAAGTATTTTCTCCCAATCTCTAAACTTGATCGTAGCATTTGGTAAGTTTCATATTTAATATTGGTATATATCTATATATGAATATTTTTATTTAACTAAAGTAATTTTTGTAATCACTTCTTTTTTTTTTCTTTTTTATTATCAGGCATTCCCTGCATGTATTTGAGATATCGAATATTAGATCAATTTATTCAAGATAAAGGAGAAAACATAATTATTAAATGTCTAAAATATATATCTAATATCTCTAGTATCGTAGTATTGGTTGGTATAAATTTAATTGCAAATTATCCAATGTTTGGAATCACCTATAAGATACATACTGTTGGTGTAATTACATATATATTTGCTGCTACCACGTTTTCCATTACTCAGGTTAGTATATATATATATAAATATTCTTTTCAAATTTATTTAATCGTAGTTTTGTTAACATGTTAATTTTCTTTAACTGATAAACATAAAATAATTTGACGTTAAATTAAATTTCATTTTGAAGAAGTATTTTTGTTATCTATTATTCTTAATTCTGTGAAAAAAAAAATATTCACTTTTCCAGATATACTTTAGAGTAATTTTTTATTTTAATTATTTTTTAAAAGCAATACTCTAAACGCACATGCATAGCAAAATTATATAACCAAATATTAATTGTCACATGTGTCATATCAATTATAATATTTTATAATATATTCTTTTTGTTTCTTTTTTCAGACACTTTTCACCCTAAATATGATCGATATTGTCACCAATATTTACATTTATTACACGCGGGTTATTATATCCATATTATTAGTAATATCTCAGACTTTATTTATAATACCTGGTCAAATTGCGTCACTACTATTCCAAGGTTAACAAATAATTCTTTGAAAGATATTTATTAAACATTATACTCGATCGTTAGTAAGATTGTCCTATCGTAGGTAACGACAAAAGAAATTGGGACCGAAATGATGGTGGTTGGTTGTTTCATGTTATAAGTGTTATTGGAGAATGGGTCCACACACTACTCTTCAGTATATTCATTTTTACTTTAATTTATGAATTTCATACGATACGTGTCGAAATGCCTGTGATTAAGGTAAACAAATATTTAACTAAAAAACAATTCTAGGGCTATTAATTTCATCAGAATTATTTTCAATAAAATCAATTATGTGTTGACAGATAACTTATTTCGATAAGAAGGAAAAGAAGGAATTGAATGATAAAATCGCACAAGACGCGATTGTTCAATAATAATAATCAATTCGAGATAAACAAATTTGCTTTAATTTAGGCAATAATTTTGATTGATTTTGATAATTATAATTTTTAATTAATCTTAAATTATTTATATACGCTTCTAACATCACAATGCAAGTAATGTATTACGTATAGATTTACGAAATATACGATTGATAATATTTCCATGAAACAATTAATAAATAAAAAATATATTAAGATATGACTCAAATTACGTTTATTCGATGAGAAATATTTACCGCAGAACGGAAGTTCTTACCAGTGGTGTTTGCCTTTTCTGATTAGTACCGGATAAGCTTATGATAATAATATACTTCATACCTTGTATATTTGCATAGAGGAAAAAAAATACTGCATATATTGTGCTCATACAAAAAATTTATCCAATCGTTATCCAAATGCAGTCACAAGAATGAGAAAAGGATGGAAGTCGGTGATATCGAAGATGGAGACAAAAATATTTCATCGCGCGTAAAGAATTTTTAAACGTATTTTCAACAATACAGTGTAAATCTCAGTTTAAAATTTCACAACAACATTGACAATAACATTGACAACATCATTGACAGTAGCATTGAAACTAAATTTGTCTTCCCCAGTGACGGCGCAACTGCTACAAGCGGCGTATTTCCTTCCCCGACGCATCATCGATCGCCCGGACGCCCATAACCTCAGTGCTATTCGAACGAGCACGTCACACAAACGCGACCTCGCGTTTCTTCCTTTTTTTCCTACGTATTTTCAAACAAACAAACAAAAAAAAAGAAACATCCAATTCCCTCGTTTCTGAAGCTAATCACATATATTCAAAAAAAATACAACCAATTTTTTCGTCCCAAATCTCGTATTATTTTTCATTAAGTGAAAATAAGTGGCAGGAAGAGAGAGAGAGAGAGAGAGAGAAAGGTTGGGGGTTAATCCACAGGAAATTCATAAAATATTCCTTCAATCCGTTTATCCAACCTCCACCCTGTATTCTTTTTTTTAGTATTTAATCATCGTCGGAAATATATATTCCTGCAGTAAAACACAGTGAGGTTTACGTATATCAGTGAAGTAAGGAATCTTTCTAAAAATCAACTGCAATCTTTTTTTCAAGGTACATATATATATGCAATATATTTTTTTTCTTTCTTCATACACGCACATCTTAAATTTTATTTTGTACTACATTTCTATTTGTTGCTACTTTTGTTTCTTTTGCTATCTACTTATTTTAAATAAATATAAATAAAATATGTGGGAATTCGATGGGTGAGGAAAAACCCTCGTGGCCTTTTTCCCATAGGATATTTTGTAATATTGTCCATGGTATCTGGCCAACGCCCCCGTGTGAAAAATTGCACGTTTCCTGCACTGCAGTTTGTTGATGAATTATTTCCTCTTATATATATACACGCGCTCACACATATACCTATGTATATATATATATACACACACACATACATACATACTATATATAAATACATATACACATTAATGTAGTTAAATCTCGTAATAATCGCAGGCGCACGTGTAGGAGTCGTCATCGATTAGTAAAATTTTCAAATAACCTTATGGTATATGTATATACTTCCTATATATATATGCAGTCATGTGTTGTGTCGAGACAGTTAGGAATCCTAGAAAGCGCGGTAATACAATAAAGTATGTATGTGCGAATGAGAGGGTCGATGGCTACGTGGGGGATGACGTCGAAGGGTATAAAACGACGTTTCTTACTCACACACATTTACACTTCTCTTCTATTTTTTTGTTATACCTATATATATACATGCATCATCCATATGTCTCTCTTTATTTTAAATGATACGTGCTACGTTTTAAAAGCAGACATATTCGTATACATATATCACAAAAGAAAAAACAGAGAAATTGGAAAATGTATGAACTTTGTATGAAAGTAAAATATTTAACATGCGCATATTTCTAATACATGAAAATGTATCGAATAAACGATGCGATCGATTATATTTTAAATTATAATAGATAAATCTTTTATCAAATTGTTATTTAATTATTTATTTTAATATTGCTAAACTTTGTTGTCGCATAAATTTTTATCTAAAAACAAAATATTATAAAGATTCGGTTAGGATTAATTTAGAGTAGAGAAAAATTGATTGGTTATTCAGCAGATGGATTATGATATAAACGAAAAAAAAAGAGAAACAAATTGCAATGATGTTTTGTGTGCGATGTTATAGTTTATTTTTTATTACAATTGTTTAATATTCTCGCATTATCATTTGCACGTGAAATCAAAATAGAACTAACAATGTATATTGATTTATGCTTATCTACTATTTATGCGTTTACAGAAGGTAGATAGATAACGTGAAATTAGTAGCTGGTTGGAATATTGATGCAACGTGCTTTCAACGATCCGGATTCATTCCTGTATAATTTCAACATGATCGTTCAGTATACTTGTCAGAAATGGCAAGATTATAAACCGGCTTAAGAAACTGTTAAAAGTTGTTAAACCATAAATCTAGAAGGTAAGTTGAAACTATTTTTTAAATTATGCAACACATAACTCTTCTACACACGCAAATCTAATATTAGAAATTTTTTCTTCGTCTCATTAATATTTTAATATCAATTTAAAATGATCCTCTAATTAATTCATTATTGCGCAAAACATTTCATAATTACTTGTATTTGTTTTATGCGAATAGAAGAAAAGCAAAACAAAGATAGGAAATGGGAGTAAGATTGACGTTATGATCATTAGAAAGATCTTCAAACGAGTGAATGATCACTATAAAAACAAGTCTATCGGTGAAGAAGAGAAGTGAAAAGGGGAAGGTGGTGGGGAAAGAGAACAAAGTACGAATGATCTTATCTCGTCATGAACGAGCGCATTTACAGCGCATAAATCGACAGAAGATTCACGGTGATCATCGACGTTCAAGGTTGTCGATAACGAAAAAGGAATTGACGAATAATTGTGGACCGATACGTTGATAATCATGGATAAAAACGATTACATGGTTAATCTTCATTATTTACCTATCCTACTATTCGTTTCCTTGCCATCGGTAGTATTAATCACGTAAGTTAATTATCTTTTAAATATTAATATAATAAAATAGGAATTTAAGTGGATAACAAAATGAATGATAAATTTTAATTTTAATTTAAAAAAGAAAAGATAAGAAACGAAAAAAGAAGATATTATTTTATGTAGAAATAATTTCTTTAATATAGAGAATTAAATTATTTATTAATATAAATAATTAATTTTATATAATGGAATGTAAAAGTGTATAATTGTTTATTTTATTATTAATATATTTTTTTTGGCATAATATTCTTGGGGTTTAGAAAAAGAAATTATTTAGTTAGGATTAAAGTTTAAAATAAAGAAAAAGTAATTTGATATTCATCAGATTATCAAATAAAAACAAAACCAATTTCAAAGAAGTTTATTTTATCTGCAAGTTAAATAAGAAAGAAAGTAACAAGATATATTTTATTTCTAGGTATATTATAGCTGTATTATCGGATCACGTAGATGGAGGATTTCCTTACATCTCAGATGTAGCAACCTCAGCACCAGAAAGTTGCATATTCGCTCAATATATGAACATGATCGCTGCGCTCAGTAAGTAAACCACATAACTAAACTTCGAAAGTATAGTATGTATATATATATTTATCGTAATAAGAAGAAAACAAATGAAAAAACTGTATAGATCGTATTATCAAACGGATGTTATCAATCGTCCTGATTTACTTTCACAGTGTTCTTCTTCATCTACATAAGATACTTCCAAGTGAAAGAATGTACCACCGCATTTCGTTTACAAGCATCTTTACCAAGATGGAATTATTGGGCCTTGATTCTTGGCCTAACGAGTACCCTAGGTATTTCGATTGTTGCTAACTTTCAAGAAACATCGGTCCTTATTGTACACATGATCGGTGCAATTTTATGTTTTGGCGGTGGTACCGCGTATTTTTGGACACAGGTAATTTCAACATTAAATCAAAAAATATCATTCGAAAAATTAGTATATTAAATTATTTCAAAAGAATATCTCTCATATATTTAAATATGCATTAAATTACTATCAATATTATTAGCATTAAAATTGTTAATAATAAATCATTTTACATTATATTTCATTTATTAGGCTGTTTGTTCATTATATCTACATCCACTGGGATGTTCATTAAGGATGGCCCATCTACGAACAGCGTTATCAACATTTTGCACAATCTGCTTCTTCGTCATATTCATAACCGGATTTTTGGCAAAACTAGCCTATAAAGGTCAGCTTGAAACATTAATCAAACCTATTGAGATCTGAATCGAAAAATAATATTAATTCAATAACAAGTAAATTATATTGAATATATTCTCTTTGATAATGAACTACCTCGTTGTAGGTACTAATCCTCAGAAATGGTACAAAGATGACGGTGGCTGGGAACTTCACATTGCTAGTACTGTAACCGAATGGATCTGCGCAATCGCATTTAGTCTCTATATTTTAACATTCACCGATGAATTTCGTGACATTAGGATGAGTCATCCAAAGGTAATAATCTCATGAAAATTAAACAATTAATTAATAAGAAAAATAAATCATAGTCGAGTGAGTATCAACGGTGATATTAATTTCATCGATCGGTTGAATCTCACTTGGCTAAATTGATCGAAACAAAATTCAATAAAAACGTTTGATGGCTCATAAAGTTGAAACTTCGTTTCAGATTGTATGCAACTTCAATCGATCAAGATCAAGCAACGAACTTTTGAACGAAAGGCAAGTTTCTCCGTTGTACCAAGACCAAGAAGACCCAGTAGCCACTTGATCCCTTAACGGCAGAGGTACAGGTGTGTATGTAAACCTGCTTTCTCATTCGCCAGTGGATACACCTTGTCCTGGATATCGATACCGAGAAAACAGGGATGCACTATTGGATGATGTCGCACCATTAATAGCAACGACACCACCTAACGAGAGAAGAACCGATGACCTCTGCCCAGTACAAATACACGTTCATGATTCAGCAATCAGAGAACGTCGTCGTCAAGGATTGGAAAAAAGAAAAGAACGTGAAGAAAAAGTTAACGGCGCTCAGGAAGACGATTCTCATCGGTGGATCGACTTGGACGAGAATGTCCTTGACGGTTATATACTAATCGATGACGGTTGCACCGAATCGGCAGTGATTCATCAAGAAAAAAACTTTCCTGACTTCGATGACGTAAACTTTGATGATGATGCCGGTAGTCATAGTAATTATAAGTCAAGTATACTAGCCAAACGACCTTGGACCAGACAAGTTGACTCTGATCTCGATGATTCAACAGTTTATCCACTTGCTAACAGCCATGGCAATGCTTATCAAGAATCCAGCAGTCATAACGAATATTCAAGATTATATACCGAACTTTCGGCTAAAAAGGAAGCTGAAGATCGTCGTCGTCGTCGTTGTCGTCATCAGGAAGATGGCGAATATGCTATAGCAAATAGTCATGGGGATAAGAATATTTCCGATATTAGAGGACGTACTTGTAGCGAGAGATTAGAATCAGAACGTCTTTCGTTGAGGAATCCTAAAGTTGATGTTATTAATTACGAAATAGCTAACAGTCATAGTAATTATCGTGTGTTTTATGATAGCCAGACTCAACATCAGGATATACACCCTATTGAATCCTGGAAAGATAAATTAGACAAAAATCAAGATACTACCAACGAAGGTAAAGATAATAATGAAAAATCGAAAAATTCTCCTCTTAGCAAAAAATTAGATAACAAATCGGAAGACGCTACTTGTGACATTGAACAATGTCTGGTACAAATCGAAGAGAGTTTATTGAACATCGAACAAAATTTACTTCACGTTCAAGATTTAGATTTACCTGAACTAAGAAATCTTCTTTACAAGAGTCCAAGTATCGAGAGAAGTCTTTACGAGATGCAAGATCTTCTTTACGCTGATAGCATCGTACCAGTGATAAAAAGAAACAAATCATTGTCATTAGAATCTGAGGAAGATGAGGACGAAAATGAAGAAGAGGAAGAAGAAGAAGAAGAAGAGGCTTGGGTCGAAGAAAAATTAACCATCAAAGATGACGACGATGAAGACGGTGATGCAAACCCTTGTCCTTTCAATGGTTCCAACGAAGAATCATCGGACACTACTAATCAAGACGATAACAATCCTCCAAAATCTATCGACGATCAATCAAGCAACGATTGGGTCAACGAAAATGCTGACCTTCAAAACGAAACTGTTGAATCAAACATCCCAGTTGATACAGCTAAAGCTGTCAATTTCGTTCTAAACAGTTTAGGAAAGACACCACCTAGGCGTACGGTCATCGACGAAAATAAAGAAAATATTCGACTATGTTGGTCGGAACCTGAAGATCCTACGGTAGATTACAATTTAAATAATTCCTGTTTGGAAAAGAAGATTCATTGTCAGGACAAGTGTCACACGAGAACAAACTCGCTCGATGAAAATTCATCGTTCAAGGATACAGAAGTTACGGACAAGTATACGAAAACTTCCTTGCAAAATATATTCTTCGAGAACAAAAGTAATAGATTATTGAAAGCTACAGACAAGGCCAAATCCGATGGTACTTTGCAAACTCGTCGCGACAGGTCATCCTCTTCCGGTCGTGGTGAACAAGGAAAGAAGAATAAAGATAGAAGAAGAAGGAGATCTTCTAACGAAAATCGTCTTATTGGTTTAGATGAGAAAACCGAGGATTTTCGTAAGAAGATTGAAAGTATGGTTTCACATCGTAGATCAACCATTTCCACTTTGGATTACCATAAAAAATCAACGAAAACTTCTACGGAATCAATTGACAGAGATAGATCACGTTCACCTGATAGATCACCTAACAAATCCTCAAAGAGGATTTCCTCGTCTATGGAAAGAATTCATGAGAAGGATTCAGCTGGTGGTAAAAATTGTGAAAAGAAAAAAAGAAAAAAGGGTTCGGGTAGACCGCAAAACTCATCTGACAATGCTTTAGTCCCAAGCAAGTTGATATCGTTGTCCTTGTCTCTGTTATTGGCAGCACTTTTACAAGCAGTGAGATGTCTCACTGATCTCGTTGAAGATGCCTTTAGATCTGTCAGTTATGATAGAAGTGGCCTATTACAATAAGGACTTGATCGAATTAACATACACTTGTTATGAGGTTCCATTGTTCTACGAAATATCATCATCGACATCTCAATATTCCACACTCTCTAGTTCCCTTAATTATAATCATTAGAAAATACCCTAGAATTGTTAGAGATTAATCAACAGTCATAATCATTATAACTTTTACTTCACTAAATACATTCGACTAAGTAATAGCAATTTTTGATTACATCGATGATTAATGTCTCGATTTTTAAAATTGCTATTTCTTACGATACAACGAATAAGGGCTTAAATGTATTTAGAGTGATATTTAAAGTACGGGTGAAATTCGATATTCATATTTACCCTGATCCGATACACGAGGAAAAACCTAAAATATACCATTGCGCTATTCTACAATATTTTCGAGCAATATTTTATTTCATTGACGATATATATTCAATTTTTATTTAGACCAATTGAAATTTAATTTTATTATAAATTCATTTTCAGAAAATTTAAATTTTTATCGTAATAAATTTATTATCCTTTGATGTGAATCATTGACAAATAAATCCATCAAATCACTTTCATCTCGCAATAAAATTTTAATTAATTTCTCGATGCTAAAACTCTCAATCATTAAATATTATCTAATAATTAAATAATTTATTTATCGATACGCGTGAAACTTTACAAATAATTAATTAAAAATTAAATCGTCAGATGCAAAGTAAAATATTGATCACAACGTCCTTACTTCATTGCACATTTCGAATTCTAATGAAGAGAATACAAAATTCATAAAAAAATAATCGATTTTAATGATATCAAAAATCCTTCGTAAAAATTAAAAGTTTCGAGTAATCGACTCGTATACCATTCGGAATGACAAATACTTAAATATGCACACCGTCTAATGTTCAGACTTTTTTTATTATTATTTTCTTATATAAATCTCTTCTCTCTTTTTTTATTTTCTTAATTTTTTGTATAATCTACAAGGCAAACTCTACCGTCTATGATCGCAATCGTCCCACAGCTACAGCTGCCTTCTGTGATAAACGCTACGCTTTCGAAATCTACACGTACAGACATTTAAAATAAAAATAAAAATTACATTTTCGGAAATCGAGTATCGAAATTCATCATTGTATGTCGAAGGAGCAGATGTATAATTTTTTTCCTTATATATATATATATATATATATATATATATATATATGCATGAAAGTACATATGTTTGTATATGTGTGTATGCATGTATGATATGGCCTAGATTCGACTTAGAACGTGAGTGAACCAAGTGCATAGAAAAGTTTCGATTGAGCATTCAACGTGACGAGGAATGCTAGAAAGGTGCTAGAAATAAAGAAAAAAAAAAAAAAAAAGGTAAAGCCTAAAGTGGTTTTAAAAATGACGTAATGTGAACAAAATTGCGATTCACTATGTTAAAGAGAATGACTTATCTATTGTAAAACATGTGAACATTCCTACATTCTTCCTTTTTTCCTACGATAAGAAGTATAGACATAAAAAAGATAAATAAAGTGTATGTGTGAGAGAGAGAAAGAGAGAGAGAGACGATATAAGTCAATGAAAAACGATAAAGAAAGACAATAGAATGATGATGATTTATCGTACGAGCGTGATCAATGACTATAGTAATTTCATAAATATATATATTTATGTTTTATGAATACTTATATAGTTATATATATATATATATACATTATAAAACATAAATATATATATGTAATGTGTGCGTGTACGTTCAAAAGTGCCTAAATCATCGCGTATAATATACGAGGTGCAGTACTATATACTTAATTATTATAAAGAAAAATAAGGAAAACAAATTTAACGCCTACTTAAAAAACATACTTTAAAATAAGCTCCATTTTTCAAGATGTATCATTGCTGAAAAAAAATAGAAGAAAAAAAATACAAAAAAAAAATTAAATAAAGGAAAATGATAAAAAAAAACAAACTCAAGAATGAATGAATGAATAAATAAATAAATGAGTAAAAATAAATTCGGTCGAGTACTTTTATCGTAAGACAGTCAAATATACGAGGAGACGTGTAACTTGTAAGTCATGGTCACGTCATGTAAGTATACAAATAAGATCGGGTAGTTTTTTCTTTTTTTTTTTCGTCGTTTATATTTTCTTTCCTTTCTCGCATAAATTAAATTTAATTAGACTAGAGATTCGTCTTCTTAAACAGACGTGCCGGTAATTATGAAAGTGCTCTAACTAAGTGAAAAAAAAAAAGAATGGAAAAATAAGGTAATTTTAATTATTTACTTTATACACTATTAAAATATATTTTAATATAAAATAAATCATATAAAAAAAAATATATATATATATATATATAAATGTATGTACATATCAAATAAATAATAATTATGAAAGTGATCTGTAAATCCAAAAAACTGTTTGTTTATTCTTTTTAACTAATTTTACAATTGATTTTATATTAAAACCTTATTTCTCTACAACATACATATATATTTATATTATAAAATAAATTTAGAGAAAAAAATATTTAAACTTATATTTAATACGTTTACATAATTCCCTAGCGTACATATATACAAATATATATATATACGTTAGTATAAGTACACTAGAAAATTTTCGTTTGAACTATCACGAAAGTGACGAGAGATTAGCTAGAGGAACAGCTGATACCTATTACCGTTTAGTACCCAAAGATAGTACCAGTAAATTGCAGTCTCGGAATAAGAGAGAAAAGAGATGAAGGGGGTTGAATAGGGGGAGGAAAGAGAAAAGGTTCAGAGAGAGAGAGAGAGAGAGATCGTCGAATCTCGATAAGATATGCCATTAGGTTCTATATCTTGTTGGTATGACCTTGGAATACCAAAGTGAGCTTAAAGCAGGTAAGATAAGAGATAGAGGAAGAGAGAATAGGAGTGAACAAGAGTGGAGCAAGTGAGAAAGAGAATGAAAGGTGTAGGATACCGAAAGCAAGACGAACGAGCAAGCTTGGAACTTGCACTAATAGAAAATGGATAATTGATTCCCGGCCCCCGTTAAATAACGATCGCATATTATCGATTATATGAATATTCCGTGGATAGTAGGAAATTTGAACAAGGCTTTGATCATCCAAAACTTTACCATACATGATCAATAATCGCGTGTATTAAATATACGTACGAGATGTATGTTGATATATATTGTGTGTGTGGGTATGTGTATGTGTATATTTGTGTATATTGGGGAACAGTTAGTAATTTCTCTAAAATAATTCCAATGGAATTCGAAGTAGTATGGTTAGCTCGGCTTTAAACACACACATGTATAGAGAAACCACGTAACCCTAAAGATGTGTAAGTGTGTTTGCGTGAATGGCTAATACAGGCTCGTAAATTATCGTCGATGCGACGTAACTCTTAGCGGAATATATCGAATTTCCTAATACGTGAATTTAACGCACGGGTAACATATGTGTGTGTATGGATGGGTAGATGTTAGGGTTGCTCTAATACATTTCCTAGCCTTTTCATCGTTTAATCATTCTGACAATAAGAGATAATCTAAATTTGACGATATCTATAGAATGACACATATATGTATGTATCTATGTTTTGGAGAGGATCCAAAGTGATTTGGTGGTTTAGATAAAGAAAGAGGGAAAATAAATTCAAATTGATTCGGTAGAATTGAAGTGCCTTAAAGGAAAAAGGAATCGAGTGAAGATGCAGGTAAACTCAAAAGTCCTTTTCGCTTTATGCTATATGTACATATATAACTATATATATATGGCCAATAGTAGTTGTACAGCTTACTATGTTGCACTTCGGTATATAGTACTTTCTTACCCTTGAGTTTCCAAGTACTTTGAAAACAGAGCAAGAGAGAGAGAGAAGAAGAAACTTCTCTGAGAAAGTTGCAATTTGTAAAGTACACTTTGACTTTTAGTTCGCGATTGCTAATTTTCGTTAAATTTAAGTCACGTATTGTGTATCGAAGATAGTTATTGTTTTAATCTATAATTAATAATACCACTTATTAGAAAATTATTATTTATCGTTAATGAATGTGTAGAGATAATATTTAAATAAATATTGAATATTTTATAGATTGTTTTGATCCCAAGAGACGAGATATAATTATATTATATTATATTTATATATTTATATTATAAATATATAAAATTACAGTTTTTGTTTCTTTTCTTTTTCAGATAAATTTTTTGTTTGTTTAAATAATTGAAAGAAAAAGAACAAATATTGATTTACATTTATATAAAGATTTGATCCCGAGATTATGTACACGCGTTTTTTTATTTACAATTTGCAAACTTATGGTGGGAAAAAAAAAAACATTGGTAATTTTTCAAACGACTGCAATGAATCTATCGAAAGTTCTCTCGATCTCTCTTTTTACATATTAAATTTTTAAACCACGCTGTAGGGTCGTAATATCGACGGATTATTTCGCGCGTAAAGTTACGACAGAGATTCAATTTCAAACTTCTTCGTATCTTTTACCTTCAACTCCCACGATTTTCAATATCTTTACTATCTTTTTCTAATTTAAAAAACTCGATATTAATCTTTATTCAAATTACATATTAAATATTAATATTAATGTACATTCGTGAACTTTGTTTCATTTTAATTACAAAAATGACTCTTTATCTTTTTAATAAGAAATATTATCTTCGAGATGTAATAAGAAATTACTTTTTTCAAGATTAAAAAATGAATAATACTATACTAACAATAAGTTATTTTTTTATTTAATACTATGTAAAAAAATAATAATATAAATTGGATAAGTATTCATGAATGAGATTAACACGAACAAATTTAAAAAAAAAAGAAATAAAATTCATATCAACGTAAATTTGTATATCACGTTAATGAAAAGAAAGTCTCCTTAGTTCTTATTGAGCTATCAACCATAATGAACACGCATAACTGTCACGCTCTGTTTTAAAACATTGGAAAACATCTAATTATAAGCTTGAAACCATTAAGATGAAATAGATATATGCAATACACACGTCAATCTTATTTACATATTAAATAAAATTAAAGAGAAAGATTGCTAAAAATTCATTACAAAAACATTCGCATAAAACGTTCATTACGATACACAAACTTATATTTCATTTCATGATCATTTATCATCTTTTATTGGATTTACATCCGATCATCTCGATCACCATTAATCATATTTTATTAAATTCTATCATTTCGATCGTACATTTCATTCAACTTTACCAAAACTAAATAATTTTCAACGTCAATATTACTATATCATTATTATTATTTTTATGTAGGTTGTGTGTGAATCGTTAGAAAGAAAAAAAAAAAGAAAAAAAAAAGAGGAAAATTCTTAACGAGCAGCAGCAGCAACAGAAGCAGTGCAAGGAGATCATCAACGTTAAAAATATTTACGATTCGCTTGGAAGGAGCTTTTAATCTTTCACCGTCGTCATTATTTCGATCTGAGAAAAACGTGTATTAACGATTGTTTTATATACATCAAGGCTGTAGATGAGCTCTTTGCTTGCTTTGTTGTTTACTTTTATGACGTCTGCTAGGTGTTTTACGACGACGTTTTAACGATAACTGTCAAGAAAATATAAATATCCATATCTCTCTCTTTCTCTCTCTGTGTGTGGGTGTATGTATTTATGTATATATAAACACAAAAAATAATATATATTACCGTATATACATATAATATAAAACACCCTTGTTTCAAATTATGTAGCCACAACTTCAGGGGTGATTTCAGTACGCTGAAATAAGAGGGGAAAAAAGAATGATACAATTATACGCCAGATATGACCTTGTACCCGAATTTGTACCAGAACCACCCCTACTGAGGTTACCCTCACACATATTTGAAAATATCCTGTATACGTAAATAATATTCAAAGAGAAAATATATTGCTCCAGATTTTTGAACAAGGACGTAACTTTGAAAAAAAAGAAAGGAATAAAAAGAAAGAAAGGAAGTATCAATCGTTTAAGAATGACAGAGGTCGCACGTTTACGTGGCCAACCGTAAACTCGTCGTTTCTTCAAGCTTAATACTGAAATACGAGCTAGTTGGAAATAAAATGGGTTGCGAGTAGTAGTTTGCTCGAGGAAGTGAGAGAGGATAGTTCTCGAATAGGTATCAACGTTTTTATTTTTAAGGTCAAACCTCGTTCGTATCGATCCAATACTAACTCAAGTAAAATAATACTTTCATATACTATATCTAGACTCGCAATTATATGACAGATACTTTTTGAGAGAGGAATTTAAAAAAAAAAAAAAAAGAGAAAAAAAGAAGGAAGGAAATTTCTGGTTAGGAGAATAAATGTTATTCCCTGTGTAGAGATTTATTTTTGTATGTATTTGCGTATATAGATTTCTTTGAAAGTTGCTACCACGCTTGGACAAGCTTTTTAATTTTCGAGATCATGTTCACCGACGTAAAAGAAACGTGAACGTCGAGCTGTATAATGCGTGGTCCAAATATACAAAGCACAAGACATTTTTTTCCTCTGAGCTTGAAGTACGGTTTCTATTTGAAGAAGAGTATACACACGTATACGTTTATACTTTCAAAGATACAACTGTCTGTATGTGTTAACACGCTCGCAATATCAATAACGACAAAAAAGGTAATGCGAAACATTCCCGTATACTTTTTTACATTTAGTTTTTCTTACTCCCTCAACTATTGTCATCAGCCGTGTTTTTCTAATACCGCGCGTGAAATAATAGCAAATTATTTTCTCCGTTTATTAATCTAAATAAATATTAATTATTTATTCTTCTCTCTATCTTATATTGAATTTTTATATTTCATAAATTCAAAAGTTCGGCATAAAAAGAATAACCTGTAAAAATGCATTCTTTTCTTCTATTCAACGTGCGTTTTAATTCAGTCCATCATTAAAAAACATTTGTTATGGAAATATCGTAGAAATATTGAAGACATAATGATATCATAATTAAAATAAATAAATTTTGAAGTACAATCAATACATCATATAATTTTTGGAGACTCTATAATTAATCATTATTGAATAAAACAAGTTTTAAATTGCACTTTCATTCGATACTTTATTCAAGTGTAAATATACAAATATATATATGTGTGTATATGTATATATCGTATCGAAAATTGGAGTTAATTGTAATGGTGGGTTTCGATTACTATTGTATGAATGGTAAAAAAAAACGAAAACAGGACGAATTTTCGTAACCAAGGATTTTAGTCCAATGCGCTCATTAACAGCTTGGTCGAGCTGTTGCGAAGTAATTTAATTTCCTAACAACTCCCAACCGTGTAGTTGTTACCTACGCACGCTTTCTCGCTAACTTTCTCGCGAATAGTAGGGTGGCAATATAATGAATTTTTTGTTTGACCCAACACTTTTCCAACACTTCGATTTAAATTACTTTCATTAGGAAAATTTGTAGTTGTAAAATTAAAGTTTTTCTTTATTTGTCGAACAATTTTCTAATTCTCCGTAGCAAAGTTTAATTACATTTAATTTATACCGAGAGTAGACGCGAGAATAACAAAATTTACAGTTCATAACACTCCATTGATTTTACTAACTGATAAAGATAATTTAACTTGTACGAAAATGGCTTACACATTCGCATAAGATTAACGTGCTCTAAAGTATCCTGATATCCTTTTGACCAAAATTAGATTAGATCTTTACTCTTCGAGGAAACGGTGGTTGACTGGTAGGCGAGGGATGGGACCAGGAAGGGAGAAGGTGAGAAAAGTTTGGTCAAACTTTTAACTGGATGATTCTCCAAAACGATTCCATACAATTATACCTCGAGGAAACTTGAGATCTTATCTAAATGAAATAATATAACCGGCGTTAAATTTAATCCGATAATCTTTCAAATAGAAATTTCATGATTTTTCTTTTTATTTTTTCTCTGGTTTTTTTTTTTTTTGATCGTACATAACAATTTAGCTCGTTCGATAGCATTTATTAATCGCTTTTATTTTGTTGTTTTTTATTTTTATTTTTTTATTTTTTCTTGTCATTTGCATACATATATAGAGAAAAATGGATTGCGCGTCTATCAAAGCTTGTCAAATGTTATTATTTCGAAAAATGAAGATGAAAATAAAAAGCAGAACCAGAGAGGTAATAAAATCAAAGGTCGCAGTACATCATAGCGAGGGTTTTGACGTTGAGTTAGCGAACACGATGGCACTAGGGTAAGTGGATAGAAAAAAATTTGTGATATAAACGAACACGATAGAAAAACAGTGGGAGAGAGAGAGAGAGAGAGAGAGAGGGTGAGAAAGAGAAAGAAAAAAGAGAGAAAAAGTGTTATTTTTCGCAATATATTACTTTGTCAACTATGACGAGGGCGAAACTGTCGCGATAATCCTAGAAAAGAAAAATATTCGTTGATTCTTGTCTTCAGGGAACTTTGATCTCTCTCTCTCTTTCTCTGAGAAAATTTTATCCGATCTCGTATTTCCATTTTTTCGTCTTTTTTCCAATCTTAAGAACAACAGAAAGTTGTCACTTTGTGAAGGATGATCAGTTGGAACGCTTATCGTGTTAAATTTGTATCACGAAATTCAATTTAATCTGTCGAAAGAATAATAAGAAAAGTAAACACTTTAAAATATCCCCTTAAAAGGAAAAAGTTCTTTCGTATTTTTCCCCAACAGATTGTTTTAATTATAACTTCGATGATACTAATCGGATCTTGGAAATACTTGCACTCGTTTGAAAGTTAACGCATTGTAGAATAATTGAAAACGACAAAAATTGATGATATTTGTTTATTCAGTTAAAAGTTATCGCGTCTTGAGAATTAATGAATGTAATGGAGAAATTCGACATATTCGTAAATTGTGTTACAAAAAAAAAGAGGAATGAGATTCAGGCTAGTAAATGAATGTTTTATGTTTATGGATGTAATTCAGTATCGGTACAGATGGTACAAATCTTGTTCGTGTATTTTCAATCTGTAAATTACGAGATCCAAGATGCACCTGACTCCGTTCAACCGATCGTTGGAATAATTGATTATATTGTGGAAATAATTTAACAAGACTGGTTCATATTAGTTGTCATGATATCGGTAAAAAATTAAACCTCGTTCACAAAACAATTATAAACCATTTGGTGAAAGCTAAAAAAAGAATTTGTTTTCACATATGCGTAGAAATACGAATAGATTTTTTCCTCGGTTATATATAATATGTTCGTATTTTTTATTTTCTTCTTTTTCATAGATTTTAATTGACTCGATGTTAAGTGGAAATACCGTGCGGGTCCGTAATTAAATTCATTTTCATGGATTGCAAAACGATATTTAATAATAGTCCATTATTTATTGCATTACCGACAGAGAATACACGCTGGCTTATTTCCAAGCAGAGTTCATTGTTGTGTGATTCCGTAATTAGGAGAATTTACGTGTAGATGAGTTTGTCGCCGCGTTGAAAATTAGTCATATTATCGAATAATACGAGAAACAACATTGATGCAAGCGAAGCATCATAAACGTGTATCGTATCTTCCAATGCAGCTGACAAACAAAATTCGAGAAATGAATATAAAGTGAGAGAGATAGAAAGAGAGAGAGAGAGAGAGAAGGGAAATTGGTAATTAAAATCCTATTGCTTTAGACAAAAAATCAATATCGAGGTTGAAATTTACTTCGACGAAAAACGAGTGAAATAAAATTAAAACAAAAACAAATAAAAGAAATTCTCGCAAATTGGACTGTTACGTATGACACTGTAATTCGTGCATAAAAATAATTTATTTCTTTAGGCACGATTTTTTTTTACCAGACAACTAAAAGAAAATATCTCTTAAAAAATATTAAAATAATTAGCTAATGTGAAAGATTTTAATTATTTAATTGAATTCTTGGTAATAAAGAAAAATTGAGTAAAACTTTTTACAAGAACTTCTGCAAGTCTATGAAGAACAGAAAGAAAGTTAAACGACGGGACAGACAATTAATTAAGAAGCGTTGGAACAGTAAAAGCTTCATTCTTTTGGAAAATCCTTCAACGTTAAATTTTTCTTACAATAAAATTCTAAAAAATAAAAAACAGGAAAAGAGGATAAAGAAAATCAGGAGCTTACTTCGCTGATCCTGTTTTACGAGTCGAGAAAAATAGATGAAGAAGAATTGAGAGTTGCCCGAGTTGAAAATGACTGTCCTGCGAAAAATGAGGGACTATGAGAAATACAAAAAGTGTGAATGAGAGAAAGAGAGATAGATAGATAGGTAGAGATACGATAACGTGTGAAATTCGTATAGAAAGAGATAAAATGTAAAAGAGAAAAAGATAGAAAGAGTGAAACAAAAAAAAGAAAAAGTATTTCACCCAGCAGAACACGAGATTGGAGTACACGAAAAGGAGGACGAGTCATGCCGGAAGCTAAAGGACTCGTTCTTTCTATATTTTTTTTTTCCCCTTTCTATTTTCTCTTTTTTTCCGTTCCTCCTTCTCTATTCCCTTCACTTTTCATTTTATTTTCCGAAATACCTGTTTCCGTTAACTTGCTCAACTTGACAAGATAGAAAATACTATTTCTATTTTTTTACAAAGTTAATGTCAGAGGAAGTGTTATTTGTTGCACTTTTACATTTGTTTGACGGTAACGTGACTTTATATTTTTTTATCTCTTCATAGAAAAATAAAATAGAATTTATAGTTTCATTCGTGAAAATACTATTTTATAATTTAAATCAACTAAACATTTCTATAAGCTTAGAAGTAGAACGGAATATATAATATTAGCGTTGTTAAATATCTAATGAAATTAATATATAATATTAATATGATATACTTTACAACAATTCATATCAATAATAAAGTAACAGTAACATGAATAATTAACTAAATAACGTATATCTGATATCATTCTAGGCCAAAGGATTAAAATGTAAAATCTTGTATGACAAGGATTGATATTTACGAAGTATATTTAAAAAAATAAAATAATATAATAAAAATAACTTTATATATATTATATTATATTTATTTTTTTTAAACAAACACTGTAACTTCGTAATTATTTTTTTACGGTTAGAAAAATTAGCTACCAAGTTGAACTCAAAGAAACAAACAAAATGTGGCATACTTTCAACATAACGTTTTCATTTATTTTCTTTTTTATTTATTTTATTTTCAAACACATTGTTATAAATAGACCTTGTAAATTCTTCAGTACTTTAATCTACGTAGTTTTTCATTTTCGTCATAATTAAGAAACTTTAATTCCATTTACACGTACCACCCTTCTATTATTTCTTTTCTACAAAACAGTTGGTAGAAAATAAAACAAATTTAGCAACAATAACAAGAGAAACATTTAAAAGTTCGTGTAAAAAGCTTAGAAACGGATGAATCTTTCAGGATTAAATTAAACTTCAACGAAAATGTCCGAACAGAGTTCGGTAACGAGCTTCAAAAAGCTTCGTTTTATAAGAAAGAAGATAATTTTGCTTGGAATACGGAAACGTTGCACGATGAAAGAGAAACTTTCTCGTAAATGAGTTGTCGGGAATAAGGACTTGAAATTAAAAAGAAAAAGAAAAAACAAATAATAAGAAAGTAAAAGAAAAAGAAAAAATTACAAAAAAGAAAAAAAGAAAGATAAAAAATAATTATGACAAGGACAGGGAATTTATTTTGCAACGATTGAGTTCGCGATTTCCTTTCTCTTTATATTCTCTTTTTTAATTATTACAACTTTAGACGCCAATTAGCATAGGACAGAAAAATTTAGAACTCGTACGTAAAGCTGAAAAAAGGAAAAAAAGAAAAATGACGAGAGAAGCATTGGATTTACTATAAATAATTCATTCAACCTCGTTACGATCAAACGTATCGATGAACCGAATTCCAATCGGAAAGATTGAAATTTGCAGTGCATAAAAAAACGTTTGTACGTTCGCGTCAAAGAATATCCATTGAAATATGCATGCATACGTAAGACGATTATAGTGAATATTAGAAGTGTGAGGTATTATATAACACAGATTTATGAATGCATATGTATGTGTGTTTATGTGTGAGTTTGTTAAAAAAGAATCACTTTATAAATATATCAAATTGGATAAAAGTCATTTTTCATAGAACAACGAATAATCAAAGTTAATATAAAAGTTCTTATAAATAATCCGATATCAATAAATCATTTTCAATTTTGATTCAAACTAATCGATAAAATAAACAAATCGTACGCGTATAAATTCTATTATCTAAACGTTAGCCCTTCTTCTTTTCATTACTTTTATTGTTTTTTATTTTTTTCATTTTCATGTTTATTTTTAATTCGACCTAAATTCAAAACTTAAGTTATTCGAAGTTAGTTAGTTTTCTCGTAAAAAGAGGATAAAAGATAAAGAAATAGGAGAATCCTCATGTTTTCAGTCATTAAATCATGAGACCCTATTTTATCTTTCACTTTGGCAACCACGATAAAGGAATCTTTTGTCGACGAAATGAGTTTATGCTTGAATCGCTAAGTTCTCTTTCTTTCTCTCATTATCATTCTCATTCTTATCTATTGTTCATCCTCGTTAAAGTCATTCCTGATTCCATCGAACGAGATAGAACGAAAGAAGTCTACAAATGTTCGTAACAAAATACGATATTTAAACTCCAAACAAATGTCAAAGATACTTTTCAAAGAACAATTCAACTATACAAAATTTAAGAATTAATCAAATCCTTTAATATATATATATAAATATTTTTAAGAACAATCAAACACAGTGCATAAATTTTCGATTAATAGAAAATTGAATATAAAAACAAGCTATGATTTTATCGATAAAAATATAATATTTTCAGAATGAACGTTCATTATCTCAAACACGAATTATTCTATACACTTTTATATTTATTTTGTAAACATTTAATATCGTTTTCGTGTTTTATTTTATTTAAAAAAAAAATAAAAACAAAAAATATAACAGGAAAAAGTGAGAAGAGTTATTTTATTTGTACATCTCGAGAATGCATTACCAACACTCGGAAAGAAAGAGAGAAAGAGAGAGAGGTTTGTGTCACAGTGACATGACAGCAAGAAATCATAGTTATTTTATTTTCCAAGGATCCAAGCAAAACAACGCAAACGTAATATATCACAGCGGTTTCGTTTACGTCTCTTGTGCGACATACCAGAACAAGTTAGAGCTGACGCTTACATTTCACATTTTATTGTATACGAGTATACTGCGTAAAAGAGAGAGAGAGAGAGAGAGAGAGAGAGAAGGAGAATTCATCAAAAATAAATAAAATACGAATAATAAAAATAAAGTGAAAGAAAGGACGAGAGGACAAAAAAAATACTATAAATATGGAAAAACGAATAAATCGGTAGATGGTAGCAACCATTCGGGTATTTAAAATTTAAAAACAAAAAAACCAACCCATTTTTATAATATTCGAGTAGAAAATAAAGGAAAAAGAGAGAAACATGTGGAATGACGAATGGAAAAGTTAGTGTCAAAATTCAAGCATGTAAAATGTAAAAGAAACTAGCGCATTTTATAATACATGAATATACCGCGAAGGATATAGTGATAAATATACAAATATAGAGAAAAAGAGAGAGAAAAATAAAAGGTAAACAAAAGTTATAAAATATAAAATGAATTATAGAAAAATGGACTACTAAATGACCAAACTCGTGAATATAAAATGTAAAGAATACATGCATTTTATTAAATACACAACAACAACAACAACAAAACACCAATATAAAGAATGATAGAAATATGTAATAAATCGAAAAATAAATAAAATAGGAAACGTAAAGAAATAAAATTAGTAGTAAAAGTAAAAGAAAAATATATAAGAAACGAATAGACCAGAAGGTGGCTACATTGAGAGATGTAAAATGTAAAAGAAAACCATCTGGTGCATTATTTTGCTATCTCAAGGGACTCCAACTATACTAAAACCCATATTCCTTTTTTTTCTCCTTTCCCCTCTCTTCTTCTGTAAAAGAAGTATTCGTCGGACCAAACATCCATTTATTTTCCTTTACCTGCCACGTTTTCTACCAAACATGTATGTGTCTCGTTGCATTCGTTGAAATACTTATTGCCTTCTGTGCCACAAGACCCTTCCTCTATTCCTTTTCCTCCTCCTCCTCCTCCTACTCGAATCGAATATATTTCACAAACAACAAAAGTAGAAACCGAGAATTCACGTATCTGTATAAATTGCCAGGAGCGTATCAATTTGTCCTACGTCTTACAACAAAGATTCTTTTCTTTTTGTTACTTTCATTAAATAATTACAAATTTCTTGGCTTTCCGTACTATGCTGGATAAAACATTAAATGCATGTTTGCGAATGTTTATATAAATAGATTCCTACACCGATTCAAAAAATAGAAATAAAAGGGAAGAGAAATATGAAAGGGAAAGAGTGAATAAAATAAGAAAAGAGGAAATAGGGAGTATGCGAAATATTAACAAAAAATAAATAAATTGAAATTTGGTATTTCTTACTCTATCTTTGTAACACTTCAAAATTTTCCCTCTCTCTCTCTTATTTACTATCTCTTCGTCTCTGTTTAACGTATGAGAATATTTGACACTTTAATTGAATTCACAAGCACCGCCATTTGTTTTTAATTAAGTTTCTAATTAAATACATTCGTTCTAAGTCTTTTACGTCGCTCAACTTGGATATTGTTTTACGTATGTAAATACCACGTATATTTACTTGCATACATGTCTCTGCAAATACACTACCGGTCAAAAGTTGAAAATCTTTACATTAATTTCCATGAAACAAGATATTTGTAAGAAAAGAATATAAATGCATTTGAATTAATGGTAGTAGATTTATTGGTCAGAAAAACTTACAATTAATATATTTTATATTTCATACGAAATTTTTATCAAAGAACGAATATTTTTCTTCAGATTGCCCCATTTCATAAAAGAAATAAAAAAATTGCATTTACTTTTAACGATAGTTCGACATATCCCAGACATTCTAGTGATTATTTTTTCAATTGTTTTTAATTGAATATTTTTTCATGTTCCTTGTAAAAGTCATCAAAGATATCTCGGTAAAATAATTCATTCCGAGTATTGTCTAAAATGGGATGTAGATAATATACGATGGAAATTGACAAAGGATTACTAACTTTTGACTGTTAGTGTATATACACACGCATATATTTTCATTTCAATTTTCCTTCTCTTTAGTTTCCAATGGTTTTCAATGAAGCGTATACAACGTTTGAAATTAAGGATCGAGCCTCGTGGTAATCTTGCCTGCTGCAGCCGACAGACACTTCGATGTAACACTCACTCCTATTTACACGTCTCACTGAAGCAGAATGGTAAAATTCAGAGAATGTTAAAGAAAGAGAGATAGATATATGTATGTATGTATGTATGTATATATGTATAGAAGAAAGGTAAAAGATAGTAAGAATATGTTTCCAAGGTATCTAAGCGAAGTAACAGGGTAAGACTGTCATCTCTGAAACATCTGCGAACCGATTTCCTAGATCCACGTACACCTGCTATTCTTCTAAAACCATTTTCCTTAGATAAAGGATATTAGAAGAAAATAATAAAAAAAATCGTAGTAAATTAAAATGTGTTTAGATAAAATAAAATTGAATTTTTAAATAAAAGTCTTTAAATTATATTCGTTCGTGACACATATTGAAATTTTTGTCCACCTTTGAATTTGAAGTACGTTAGATGCATTTGTCTGAGTAATTAGAATTTAATGTGTTTGAGATATTTTTAAATAAAAATATAATGAAGAATATAATAACAGTGCCATAGTTAATTAGATTTTTAATTTTAGATGACATTTCTTTGGCTCGAACCTTGTACCTTTCACATTATCTTCTAAAAAACCAAACTTTTCTTTTTAATTAATACTCTATAATCTATTACGTTGTTCGGAGGATAGTAATTTTGTACGACTTACAAAGTTTTCTTTAGTATTGCATTTATTTTAATATAATTAAGGATAATTTCGAGTGAAAATTAAATTCGGTGTCAATATTAATTTTCGAAACTTCGTTTTTCTCCTAATTTAGATTAAAAAGTTGAACTACGTTTAGGTCGTCCGGTTATAGACCAATAACAACTCGAGAAATAACTAAGAATTTAAATTCATCAAAATACGACCATGACCGATCATTTCAAACATGTTGAATTGTAAATAAGATAAAAATCGTTTATTATTTATCATTAAGATAACGAAATTATTCTTTTCAAACTACCTAATAATTTATTTTCATATTAATAAAATATAATACAACTCATTAATAATTAAAAAAAATTACTCATTGCATTAAAATTGACAAAATTTTACACAACATAAAAAATAAAATAAATTACGAATTTTATTTTAAAGAATTGTTACGTGATGCTAGAGAGAATTAATTAAAACAGAATCGTAATTTGTTGAGATCTAAAGATGGGGACATTGAATAAATAAATAAAAAAAAAAAAGAAGAGAATAAGAAGAAGAAAAATAAAAAATAAAATAGAAATGGAATGAAATGAAGGGGAATAAAACAAAAAAACAGCATATAGGAGGATCAATTAATAGGAAAGAGAAGGAGGAAGGAAAAGAGAAATCGATCGGAAGCGAGGATAGTACTACTGCATCCACCATTATTTCTCTTCTCTTCTCGGCGTAACTCGGCCCACTTCTTCCAACCCCTTATCCTCCAACTCCTCTTCTCTTTCCCGTCACCCCACAAACCACCCCCAAGTTTCAACCTCTTTCTACTACTATCTTCCTGCAGTCCTATAAAATCTCACCGGGTTTCACTAGGAGGATACTTTGCTCGTAGTCGATCACGAAGAAGATAGACTCACTGTAAATCTTTTTCTTTCCTATAACGATCGACGATTATTCCTTACGAATACTTTTAAAAGAAACTCACCTACACCATTTTTATTACTTTAAAATTGTCGTTGTTTTTTTTCTGTACGTTAAAACTATCCGAACTAATAAATATTACTAAACTTTTCAATTTTATATTGAAAGTGTTATAACTTATTGTAAGATCGGATTAAATCGAGATAATTGATTTTTTTCAAATGCATTTTTAAAATTTTTCATAAACGAATCAATTAAAATTATTGGACGGACACACACACACACACTTTATAATGAATTTTATTTTATAAATTACTAGCAATTACTCGGCATAACGGTGCAATGCTTTTCGAATTCACCTACTTCAGAATCTCACAACACACTACTTGATATACTCTTTCAAAATGTTCTCATGATATTCTCTCAACATTCACTAATTTCTCACTCTTCTCTCGATACTCGTTAGATTTTTATTTCTATTTTCAAATCACTCACCGATACATTCGTTATACGAACCAAACATCAGAGAAAATAATTTAAAAAAGAATTTCATATATTCACACAGGTACAAGGGACCTTTACATGTTTTAATAACATATCACAAATTTTATAGAATATGGTAATAAAATTTTAAAGAAAGAAATAGGATATTCTGTAATTATTAATACGTATATGTATTGCAATTATGTTTATTACAAATTTCAAATACATCAAACAATTATTTTATAATAGTTTTAAACGAATATAATCGAAATCTATTTATTAATTATCTGAATATTAAAAAATTAAATTAAGAATAGGTAACAGCTGTTCAAAAGTAGGTCAACGAACAGAGGTAAGTCAGCTGTACAAAAACAGTAATAATCCCATACGTACTCAATGTATAGAAAGATAGGCGAAGGTGTAAGTCCAAGTCAAACGAGCTCAACATCGATACTGTTTAAATTTCTCGTTAAATTCTAAGAAATTCGTTACATATGAAATACACAAAGAAAAACATTCCTTAATTACCGGCTTAGCTGAGCGTTCAATGTTTTGTTTACGTTCGCCTATCTCCGTCGTTCCTCGGCCGGTGTCGACAACCGAACGTTGTTATTTAAATTCTATTATGAATTTCGTCGTTAGATTTGTTATTGACCTTCGTGTATGTTCGGTAATTTTCGAATGTATTCGTAACTACTTTTCGATTATAATCGTTAGTATTCTTCGAGCGTCGGAAGGTGAAACAATAATATTAAGAATATGTCATTTATTTCGCGTCGCGTGTGCGTGTATTCTTTCTTATGCAAGTGATATGCATATGTGAGCGAGTGTGTGTAGTGCTAAAAAGTGAAATATACATGTATGGATACTTGTACTTATGGATATGGATTATCCAGCATTGGATATAAGGACAAAGTATATCTAAACGTAAGCTGCTTATAATTTTTAACCTTTTTATTATTTGACCTCGGCGTGGTAGGGTTTAGTATTAAACATATTATAGAAATAATTTTCAAAAAAGAAACAATTCTAATAGGTAATCGTAACGTTGTAGAATTTTTTGAACTGGACATTGTATGATACACGTTCATAATTCACCCAAATAACTTTCGTTGCATCCCTAGAACTGAAAAGGATTTTAAAATATGATCTCGTGTCAGATTTATTTTATAATGATTCATAATCAATTACATCTCGACAAGTGACTGCTCTGTTCTTTTCATTTATTTTTCAAACACTCAAATATTTTTTTACAAACTATATTTTATATACAAAGTGTGTACGTGTGATTGGATTTTAAGTTTTATTTTTAAAATTATTTTCATTTATTATTTAGTGTTTTAGAAATTTTCTATATCATCAATAACGTCGTTAAAGAATTTAATTTATCAATGTTCTCTCATATCTTTCATATTTTTTAAAAAGTTTTATATATAATCTACAATAGATACATTAGATGTGTACTACAACTAGTCATTTTGACAGGCCTGATAGAAATAGATTATTATTAATTAATTATCGGTTATTCTACTGTCAATATTTTTCAATACTTTAACAATTAATCAAAAAATCTATTTTAAAATTCTACAAACTCGCATTATATTCGTTATTTTGTTTATATTTTTGGATTTTAAAAAACAAATGTTTACACGATATCCATCTACCTACTTTCTCTCTCGTTTGCATTTTTGCAATATGCATACATATACGTATTCAGTAAGTGGGTTTCCGTATCGGAAAGGATATAAACGTGTCGGAAGAAGAATATACGTGACACGTTGATTCTCCTAACGTACAGACTCGAATATAAGTTCAATCGAAAACTATGTTTGCATGTATATATATATATGTGTGTGTTTGTGTGTAAAAGAGAGTGGGAGAATACGTGCTCGTTTTACCAATTCACGTAAAATCGTGTATGAAAGCAACCAATATGATTCAATAGATTAACGTGTTGAAGTATAGTTCGTTTCCTCCCATAACAACTTAAATACAAATTTTCAGCAATAAGTATAATAAAAATATTATCAGATATATTTGTCATTCTTAATCCCTTAATCGTATTTACGTGCTTAAAAATTTAATAACTATTAATAAAAGTTAACTTTAAAGTTAGTATCCCTTTAAACCGGGTTTCACGAGTTGGGTTAGAAAATATCGATGAAAAATTACGTTCAAACGATCGTGTCTATAAAAAAAAAAATTCGTATTCTCTTTGAGATCCCATCGGAAAAAGTGGATCATAGTGCATGAGAAAAATATATAAAAGTGCTGAAGTTATACGAAATAAACGGGAATATAAAATAAAAAAAATGATGAATAAACACGTTGATACGATTTTTTGGAGAGGATTTTTCTTTTTTTTGATTATTTTAGGTTTCGTGAAAAAATTCGATATTTTTCAAAAAAACTTTTAATTAAATCATGTTTACATTTGTTTTTTATAATAATTTAATTATGCATACACGTTATAGGAAAAGTTATGAAAATATATTCCATATTTTTTTTCTCTGATATTATATCAAGAAAATAAAAAATACGTAAAATATTTAAATTAAAACATTTTTGAAAATTATTAAACACGATGTATCGTATCAAATTCTTATATACATTCAGTTTACAATCTTTTGTACTCGTGATGATTAAATTACGTGAAATTATTAGAAATCCTTGTAAAAATGTATCATTATATTATGAAAATTTATTTTATTAATAAAAAAACGCGTGCACGTGTTTCTTATATTCACTCGCAATGAAAATGTCATTTTTAAGAAACAATATTTAAGAAATAAAGAGAATTAATGTGTCAAAAATTAGAACTACGGTTATGATCGATTCTCTGTAATAATGAGAAAAAATTATAGAAAAAGAAAAAAAGAAAGAGATAAAATGAGATAGCAGGAAAAAAAAATAAAAGGCAAAGTGCGGTCGTAAATTTAAAAGAAAATTGCTGCTCCCACTGGCTTCTCTTCTTCTTCTTTTTCGCATGAATGAAAAATACTAATGGTGGTTATTTCGCGATAAAAGAAAAGTAAAGGAAAGTATTAATAATTGACAACAAGTTAATCCATCCAGTAACAAAAAAAAAAAAACTCAACATTTCTACGATTTGCAAAATACTTTTTTTCTTTTATTTCGACATTAATTCGTAATTTTGATAACAAATAAAGAAACAGTTCTTCTTTTAAGTTGAAAAATATAAATTCAGCAAAAATTTAAATTTTCTACTCTTGAAAATTACATTCACGAGTTGCCCGTTTAAAATTTCAATATGTCTTATATATTTTTTTTTCTAAAAAAGTGCTACATCGCTCGAACACATTTCCTAGTGCAAATATTATATAGGATTTACATATGAATATGTACATACGTACGAATTCGTGTACCTCGCGAATCTTAAAATAAAAAAAAAAAAGAGAGAGAAATAAAAAATGGATAAAAAAAAAAAAAAAAGAAAAGATTAGAATTTTCCAATCGTTCTTTGTTACAGCTCGTCAACAACCGATAATCAATGTCCCGATAGCTTTGTGGCCATCATCACCAAGGCTCGTTTTAATGGAAAAGTAAAGTACAGATACAAAGTACACAGTATTTACCTTCGATTTATTTCTTTTTTATTTTGTCTTTCTTTTTTTTTTTGATTTATTTATTTATTTTTCTCGACACATAAAATCGACCTTTCGCAGAAACGTCAACGAGAAAAAAAGAAACAGGTAAAGAAACTAATATTGCGATATAAAAGAATTTTCTTTTTTAGCCTTTTAAACATAGCTATTTGATTTTCCTTTCGATCGTATTTATTTGATCTTTTCATTTTTTATTTTTTCTAATAGCACGTAATTTTCGTCTGGGTACATCAAACACGCAGAACGTGCCATATCCGAAATATGGTTCGATCTGGTAAAATCAATAAACTCCGGTTCTCCAGTATTTGCAGAAAACACGGAGAACCGCGAACGGGATAACACGAGTGGTTTATTTGCATTCCTCTTCCTTTTTTTTTTTTCTTTCCTTTTTAGTTCGTGTCTATGAAAATAAACAATTTTAAATGGTTCTAGTCAAATGCAACGTAGTGGGAACAAACACAAGTCGTTATTTACCCTTTACTTTTCTTTTTCCTCTTCCTTTTTTTTCTTTCTCACTCGCTTAAGAATAAACAGTTTTTAAATGATTTAACTTAGAACGAAATACCACTTTAAAGCTTCTTATTCTACTTTCTTCTTTTTTATTTTTCTTTCACCCTTCGCGAGACTTCGAGATGACTTTTTCTTTGGAATAGTTTTAGGATAGAAACGTGAAGAAAAGAGAGAACAAAAAATGTATAAAATAGAGTGAAAATAAAAATTAAATGGTTAACTTGTGAATATATTTCAAAGTAAAACAAAAAAATAATATAATTTTGTCTATTTTCATTCATCGAATATTATCACTCGATTTTTCCCATATTCTTATGTCGTAAATTCATCTCTACACATTTATGATTTTCTACAAGATTTCAAAAAACTTTTCGATAACTCTTCACGTCAACATTTCTCTCGCCAAAATTCTTTCTTTCCTTATTCCCTGTTGGCTCGATATCGAAGTTTCCTTACTGAGAATCTTTTATATATACAAAATATATGTATATATATGGTATATAAGGTCAACATCAAAAAGAGTAGAAGAAAATTAAATTTTGTGGGCTTTTATAATAAAAATAGAAAGAAGCTTTTTTCAGAGTACCACGAAGAGAGTAGCAACTTATTTTATCAACATTATCAATCCCGTCATTTCAACCCTCTACTTTTTTTCCTCGTACTTTTAACAAACAGATTACGGTAATGAAATATTTTTCCTTTTTTTTGTTTTTCATTTTAAAAAGAAAATTCACTTAAAGAAAATAATATAAAAATTGCTTCGAAAATGATCATTTAATAGTTACATTAAAACAATAAATTATCTATATAAATAATATTAAACGTGATATAAGTTTATAATCCCAGAAATCAAATTAAATTATTCTAAAAAGTGTGTTGTATATTTGTAATAATAAAAAACACCTAAATTTTGTATATTGCAAATAACATAAGATGATAGATAATGAATTAAAATTTGAATTAAAAAAGACACACTCACACACACTAGTATCTTAAAAATTAATTAATAATTAAAATGATATGACGAATTCTAAGAACTACCATGTAGAATAAAGAACGTATCTATTTCTTTGGAAGAAATTGATAGTTCTACCAATAAGAATCGGACGAAAAAGGTATAAGAGTAAAAAAAAGAAAAACAAAGAAGAAGAAAATAGAATAATAGTTGGAGTATAATGGAATAGGTTCGATTGACTGGTAGAACAAGGGGTGTACTATTCCGTACCGGTAATTTGATATTCCAAGACTCGCGAGAATAGCAATAAGGTTAACGCTTAACAGTAACAGGGAACACTTGGAGGGTTGAAACGAGTTTTATCGTTTAATGACACGAGATATCGATACTTCCGAAAATTGTTAAGTATTTTCTTATCGTTACAATTCGATCACAAATGGCTAAGCAATCTTATTCAATTTTTACATTTGTATGTGTGTGTATGTGTGTATGTGTATGTGTACACCTGAGAGATGAGTTTTCTCTTTCCTTTTGAAAAGAAATAATATTCTGCCTAAGATTTCGCAAACGCGTTGGAAGATAAATGAGGGATCTTTCGTGTATCAAAAGAAGACCAGTTACACCTTAGCTTATTTATCATCGTGTACGAGGGTGGTTAACAAATCTTTCACTATGAGATAAGCAACCATGACGCGAAAAGAAAAATGTTTAAACGACTTTTCTTTTCTTTTCATTCCTTTCCTTTCCTTTCCTTTCCTTTTATTTTATTAATTTTCTTTTCCTGTTTCATCTTCCTCATCCTCTTCCTCTTTAGATGAAATTTTTTGATCTTTATGAAAATATAATATAGGAATTAAACTTATTAAACGTTTTCTTATTCGTTAATCAAACTTTTCATTTTCTTTGAAACCAGACAGGAATACAAGCTAGGATAAAATAACTGGTATTTACGTACCAAACGTTAATTACATGCTCTTTCACATATGTTTGCTAACTGAAGATGCATGAATTTCAAACTACCTTTATAAACCTCATAAATTTTCTTTACAAGCACCATAAACGTGATACTTACAAGTAACATATCTAAATGTACGTGTGTATATATACACATACATACATTTCAAATAAAGATTAATATGAAATTTTTAAAATAACTAGTGTACTATAATGAGATCTAACAATGGGTGAAGAAATAAAGGTAGATTTCACTAGGGAGTTTAGATCAAACAATGAACTTTGAAATTTGTTGTCTCTGTAAAAAAAAAAGAAAAAAGAAAGAAAAAAAATCTCTAAATTTATAATGAAATAATAATGACTACCTTTTATTCTTCCTTTCTTTACTTTACTTTTACTTTACTTTACTTTACTTTTACTTTACTTTACTTTACTTTACTTTACTTTTCTTTTCTATTCTATTCTATTCTTTTATTATTTCATTCACAACGTAGTACAAACTCTTGTTTTTTAAAATGAAAAGAAAACGAATTCGTAACACATGAGAACACAGATGACCCATTGAATATTTGATTTGGACAAAAATCATTTATGTTTGAAAAGAGACTAATCCAGTCAATCTAGCCAGATTTTCAAGACTAAAATGATCCACCCTCGAAAATAAATCAACGTTGCATTTTGCTGGTACACTCGAGAACATTGTCGCATAGAATTTTGCGCGTGTAGTTGTACAAATATTTCCTTCTTCCTTTTTTTTTTACAGTAATTAAACCTTCGACTTTGTAAAATATATATATATAGAATAGAAGACAGTGGTTACTACTTGTTAATAGTAAATCTCTTGAGATATATATCTGTCTGTCTGTCTCTCTCTCTCTCTCTTTCTCTCTGTCTCTCGAATTGTAGCTTGATTAACCAGTAGACCTGGATTGTGTCAAACTCTAGTGGTTCCCTTCGGTCGGTTTAATCAAGGGTGCTACCGCACATCCAGTCTCAATCCATGGGCACAAGCTAATTCAATTGCTAGAGAACATCACGAGATAGGAACGCTGATTTCCAATCAAGTATTCTCCAAATAATACAGATACGCATTTCGACGAATTTCAAATTTAGTACACCTGTGAACAATATTGAATGACTCGTACACTAATAGCAGGTAACGAAAATAAATCCGTTAACTAAATGAAAGGTGAATGAAGAATAAAAAAAATAAAAAAAAAGAACTTGTTTAAAACAACGTTCACGTTTTAGCTAACAAAGATTAATTCAATGAAGATGTATTAAAAGGAAAAAAAATATAGGAACATCGAGTATTGCTCGAAGTGGTGTTTGTTTTTTTATTTTTTTTATTATTTTCTGACTAAGAAAAATAAATTCGCAAACTGTGGATGAAACGAGGATGAAGCATGAAATAAAAAACTATATCGAAGCTTGTTTTCGAAACGGTGTACACCTTATAACTAACAATAATAAATTCCACGATGATGTAGAACAAAAAATGATTGAACGTCATTATTTGAAACGTCTTAGCTAACGAAAATAAATTCTACCAAGATGTAGTATATGAATAAAACAAAAACCTATTGAATATTATTTTCGAAAAATTGTATACCATCTTGTAGCTAACAAAAATAAATTTACTAACCGAATGAAAAAGAGGATGAAGGAGAGAAGGAATAAGAAAAAAAAAAAAAGGGGAAAGAAGCTATTTAACATGATTTTCGAAACGGTGCTCACCTTAATGGAATTTTGCAAAAAAATCAAATCCCGATAAATTGATGGGACGAACTACGACGATGACGACGACGACGACGACGACGACGACGACGACGACATCGACAACCATCTTGAAAGTCATCTGCTTATCTTAAGAGGAGGATATTAAAAAGAGAAAAAAATAAGTGAGAGAGAGAGAGAGAGAAATATGAAAAGAAAAAGAAAAAGAAAATAATAAAAGAAGAAAAAGAAATGAGAGGGTAAACATCCACGATAAAGTTCATCGTATTCTTGAAACGGGAAGATAAATAAAAGAAAAACAAAGAATGCGTAAAATGTCTTCTAACGTGGAAAAAGAGAGAAAGAAAAAAGAGAGAGAGAAATTATAGACGAAGAAAGGAACTCCTTTGTTGACTTTTTCTTCCATTTTGTCAAGACTCACCCTTAGCAAAACAACAAAGGGGGATGAAGAACGCGAATTGTGACAAAATGGGAGCTATGAAAAAAGTTAAGAAACAAAACAGAAAAAAAATACAATAAGAAGAATAATAAGAAGAAGATATGAGCAAATGCCATGAGAAAGGAAGCAAGATCACAGTGACATTTATCTCTTCTTTGTGTGGTGTGTCTTTTTGGTGGTGGTGGTGGTAGTGGTGGTGGTGTGATTGCTGTAGGTTTTCTTTAGATTATATTTTACTTTATATTTTATTATAATATTCTTTTTTTATGGTTTCTCGAGGTGGCACTCTTTTTATAAGCGTTTTGTTCTATACATTTACGGATACACACATACACACACATATACATATTATGTATTTCTATAATACATGGATGGATAGATGTGTATATTGTACATCCCTTAAGTCGTGACTTTGCTCTTATCAACCCATTAGCTGTTCAAGATGAAAATATAGGTAGAAAAGAAGAGAAAGAATGAGTGAGAGAGAGAGAGAGATAGAGAAAGCTATTCTAGCAAGGAACTAAGAGACATACTCCAGGACTACGCCTGCGCGTTAGTTTTATTGATCAAACCGAACCTACCGTCAGTATATTTCGAACCATCGAATCAACCAGATCGGACACCATAGAATATGAGAGACACTTATTTTTTTTCACCCAATAGTTCGTCCATTAGATGAAAGAAAAGAAGAAGAAGAAGAAAAACAGAACGAAAAATGTTTACTTACTATCATCTCCTTAACCCGTCTATCATCTTCTTTCTTACATTTCTTTTTTTTCTTCTATCCATCTATCTTCTACCATCTTATCTTATTATCACAATTATTTGCTTGAATAGAAATAGAAGAAGAAAAAAAAAGAAAAACGTAAGAGAGAGAGAGAGGAAATGAGACGAAAGGAGGACGTTAATTAAAAATTTTCTCTAGGTATTTTTTAACATAATTTAACGAATACAAAGTTACGTACGTACGTATATGTTTTAATATAAGAATGTATCTGTAGGTAGTTGAAAATGATGTTCTCTTAATTGGGATCCAAATTTGATTAAATTATTTCTTTTTAGATTCATTAGTAGCTCCCATTACGTTACTCGTTTTGAATGACGTAATTTATATTCGAGCTTAATTTAAAGTAAAAAAAAAGGATAAATTCATGTTTCTTTAACGATGAGAAGAAAAAACTGAAGAATTTTCTTCTTTCTCTTTGACCTTTTTCCTTGATTTTTTTCTTTCGTGTTTCGTATAGTCAATTAGTCGTGAGTTACATTGTTTAAGTAAAGAGTATTGAAAAGCTCGCAGCATCGTTGAATTTAATCGTTTTTATCTGAACACGAGAATACCATGTACACTTATACACACTTTCATAGATGAGTTTATGCGTATATATACATATGCATGTATATGTAATAAATCAATGTCTGTTAGAATTCCAACTACTTTTCTACTTTTCGAGCTTCATTAGCTCGATCTCTCGTGAAAACCACGAGTAGTAGCATTCATCACATCTTCTCCTTCTTCTCCTTTTCCTTCTCCTTCTTCTTCTCTTCTCTTCTATTTTTTTTTTCATGTTTCTGTGTATACACATTTGTGTACCTTTTATCTTTAATTGTAAACGTAACTACGGTAACCAGTAGTACGTACTTTTAATCTCGAAAATATCTGATGCCTTTTGAAAGTTTCGGGTAGTACGTACATTTACTTCTGAATAACACAATGAAGATACGGAAAATTAAGGTATCCGTTTATGTTTCTTTCTATCTTTTTTTTTCTTTTCTATCTCTATTTGCCTCTTCTTTCACCTTTTTTCTTTCCTTTTTCGAAACTCGATAGTTTTTACGAGTCTGTTTTTACTGTTAAAGTAAAGTAAAGAACATCACCTTGCAAGAAATTTCATCCACCCCAGTCGTTCGAAGATTATCGTTTATATACGAGTACCATTTTTACGCTCGACAAAATTGTAGAAAAAAAAAATTAAAAATAATAAATAATACGACTCGTCTGAAGTACTTAAGATTGTTAAGATTGTTTAACGATTGATTAAGATTTTTAATAACCTTGATTTTAATATTTTTTTTTAAACACCTATCACACGTGGTCAAATAACAGTGTCTTGTAATTCATAGAAATACAATAATTTCTCTATTCGTAAAATACGATAGTTCTTTATCTTTGTTTTCTTTTTCTATGTTTAAAAATATTCTTATATATGTATTAAAAAAATTAGAAAAATCATCTTATAAATTTTAAATTAAGAAATTCTAAAAGATCAAAAATCGAATATAAATACATATGTGATAAATTAAAGTGTAAATGATATGGGAACAGAGAGGCGTCACATCTCGAATAGAGGGAACGATTGGCATTGCGTAGGACGAATTTCCGGTATTCCTGAGTCCTGCCAATTACTCGCATTCCCGACAATGTTCTACTCGAGAACGGCCTTCGTGGCATTGTAATTACCAAATTGGATCGATGAATAATGAAGAACAGAGAAACAGAGAGTGAGTGAGAGAGTGAGTGAGAGAGAGGAAAATCAAATAACAGAATCTTTGACAGTAGATACGAAAGACTATTATTGATAAAACAATCGATTTTTTATCCTCTTTCTATTATCTTTCCCTTTGGTTCGTTGAAAGGAAGTAAGCTTAGGAAAAAAAGAATAAGAAAAGAAGAAGAAGAAGAAATGGGAAAAGAAAAAGGAAGAATTAGGATCAATGTTGAAACCGTTCAAGATCCCCGACGATAATTGAAATAACTCGAAAAGATATCGAGTACTGATTCGACCCCGGAGAAAAGAAAAATGAAAATGCCGATTCAATTCCATTAGCCGCGCATTGTAGCTTTTAAAGAGAAAAGATTGATATTATTAAATAAAAACCATCGTTGATTCGATAAATCCCCCATAAAGAAATGGAAAAGAACATCTTATTTTTATTATATCGTGAAAGAAAGAAAAAGAGTGATTAAAAGTAGAATAAGTCGGTATAACAATTTATAAATAATAATAATAATAATAATAATAATAATAATGATAATCGTAACAATGATATAAAAATGAATTTGAACAAATTAATTAAATTAAGTCAGCTCGTTAAAATCAATCAATCCGGATGAGAGTTACACGTAAACCCGTGTGTTATAATTCAAGCCTCACTTCTACTAGTTTATTCGCTTAACGAATATAATTTAGCCGGAAGGAAGATACAAGGTTACAAGCAGATTGATTATTAATATAGCTGTAATGGACCAAGGCGTAGAGTAAATTGCCATCTGTAGTAACCAAGCGCATAGGAACGTTATTTCAGGTTGAAATACCCCAAGATGAGAATATCTTTTCGATGTTCTTTTTTTTCTTTTTTAAATCCTTAACCTTATTTTATAATCTCTGTGTGTCACGTTATATGCTTGTAAGGAAAATTTTTCTTTCAGGTCGGATACGCAAGCTATCTTGGATAATCCGATTCATTTTTATGATATATATATCTATATATAAAATAATATAAAATTTTATGTGTGTATACCAACAGGAACTTTCTTCTAGCACGTTCTTACATACATTACCTTTCGTCAGGAACATCTTGGTTAATAAGTTTAAGGATCTATCTAGGGTGATATTATATTGAAACACTTCAATATGGATCACTGCAAAGATGCATAAAATGTTGCATAACTACAGGCTCTTGTAAAACACTGGAGAATATTTAAAAATAAAATTATGTGTGTGTGTGTGTATGTGTATATACATTTTCTAAAAATTAATTTCACGTTGAAAAAGATACGAGACTGGAAGAAAAAAAAAGACTAACGCAAATTTTTATCTAATAATATCCTCTTGGAATACCGAAGCAACAGATTATTTCCTGCAATTTGAACAGACCAAATGCTACGAGACGAGAAAGATTCGTTCAGGGAAAAAGTCAATCGAATTTACTTCCAATCGTTTTCCGGTGACAGGCTCGTTAAGCCAGAACCATCCAGACTTTTAACAAAAACTCTCTTCTTCTCTAAACCATGCTTCTTACCATCGTCAGTCACTTTTATTTCTCTTATCCGAGTAAAAAGACATTTGGATTGATAAACTCACTCACCTCGATAGAAATATATCATTTCTTTTCTTTTCTTTTTTTTTCCTTTTTTTATTTTAACGTAGTTCTTTTACGATATTGTAATTATCGTTCTTAAGGTCTTTCAGCACGCAAAGATACACGAGAGCTTTGCTTACATAATCGGTTTAAAAATATAAACGAGCGAGCTGCCCTACGGCACTCAACCCTTTACGAGCAACAAGCAACTTTACTTCTTCCCCCTTACGGTTGAAACAAATTAGAAACAGCAGCTGCACGACCTTAAAACTCCTATTACGATTTTCCGTATTACATTGTTTACTTTTTGCTCCCTTTTTTTCCGTTCGAAATAATTAATTGATTAATTTTCATTTAATTTTAAGTCACATGAACCGAAAAGAGATATCAAAGAAGATAGTTTTTTATTTATTTATACTCGATAAAAAAAAAATAAAAGATATATAATAAAACTCTCGATGTAGCAAAAATTTAGAAGAGTCGTTAGATAAAGGATATAAATCATTATACAAGGATGACTCTCTTAAGTAGAACACTCCTAGTCCTATATAGCCAAGGGTAGCCTTTTCACCATTTTCTAAAGCACGACCTTCTATATTATTTAAAGTGTTTAACTCTTACAGTGAAAACCCTACCGTGTCATTAAATGGCCCAATTTCGGTACTCGCTTTTACTTCGCCTTTGCGCTCCACATATTTTTGCATTTCTTATATAATACTTGTATTTTCCTTTTTGTTACATAAAAGAAAACATTAAAAATAAACTAAGTTATTTGAAATAACAATTTCTTATATTAAATAAACAATTTTACCAAATATTATATCATGAAAAAAGAATTGTTTTTATATTCTCAATGTTTTCTTCTTTTTCTTCTTTTTGTCTCTCAAACAGCATCCAAGAATCATCTTTGTGAAAAAAGTTATATCACGCGGATGACCGTCGTAAACGTGATTTTATCGTCAGATTTACCCAAAGAATAGCTCATAGAGAAAGTTCAGTTATTTGGATAGGACAGATGTGAGGGAATATATTATTCGGAAAGAGTAAGAGAATAAAGATAGAAATTATCTGAATAAAAAGTCAGCACATTTTCATTTCACGCACGTACCATCTTTTTTATTTTATTTCATTTTATTTTATTTTTTTTTTTATTTTTTTAGTTTTTTTCTTACCATTCGATTTTTATATATGTTCGTATATGTGTGTATCTGTTTATGTATATATATGTGTATATATATACACACACACATATACATTTACAATATTTCAATATCGTCATATAATGTGACAGATTTGTTTTTTTTTTTGTATCTTTTGTTGTCTTACGAACTACCTACAACACCTTTAATGTTTCTAAAATTCTTTTGATCATCGCAAAAGAAAATAAATCACTTGTTGTATATATATATGTTTTTAATAAATATATTTTAATAATATAATATAATATAAATAATTATATTGAATGATGGTACCTATTCAATGGTTTTTGTTAGAAACTAAAATCGTGATTTACGATCTGTTGGTTATTTTGTTTTCTCCTAAAAACCAAATACCTTTTCTTTTCGCGATGAACGAAAGAGCATTAGAACATCTAATCTACGAAGTAGAGCCTCTATACCAGACGTAAAAGAACAGGAAAGATAGAAAAGCTCGATAGCATTGAATTTGTACCCTTCCTATCGTCTTTTCATCGATGTTTACGAGCTTTCCTAGCTTTATCTAAAAGAAGTGAACTTTCGATACGTATTGGATTATCATTTTCTTTTCCTTTTACTATTTTTACATATACATAGAAGTACTATATATATATATAAATTCGCGTGTATAAATGTGTGTGTATGTGTGTGTGTGTGTGGGTGGGTGTGTTCATAGAGCCTACGTACATATACAATATTTACATTAGTTAAATTTTGATGTATATGCTAATTTATAATTGAATGATAATACAACGTGTGTTAAAGCATATGTTGATTCTAAATTAGTTCATACGTATCAATGAGCTTCGTTTAGAAAAATATTTATATAATGTATGTGATTGTTATTTTTGTTTGAAAATGATTTCATTACAAATATTAGCATAATACGAATAATAATATATTTAATTTATATTTCATACACGAGGATTGGTGGAATAATCTTTAGCCTCTCGAAAAATCTTTTATTTCTATTTTTAAATAAAAATTAGTTCGATCGAAAAATAAAATGATTTCTATAGTAGGATTATAACTTTTCAATGCATCCATATGTATTGTGTATAGGCTCAAGTTTATGTGGTCAAATTTGAAAAAGAATCTGGTTTTTTTTCTATGTCAACAAATTTGTTTTATACATGTGCCAATTGTATTTATATATATGTGTAGACTGTAAAACAAATTTTTGAATTTGAAAAGAACGTGTTTTCCCTTTAATCAATATTTTATAATATCACACACACAAACAACAAACACACGCGATAAATTCGATGTTACTACTACAAGAATATTTTAATTTTAATTTTCCTGTTCTTTCACATACACGTATATCTCGTTATAATATTTATATATATGTATTCTTACACTTTTTATTTATTCGTATCACGTAATAGTGATTACGAAGTACGATCCCGCTGAATCGTAAAGGAGAAAATCATTTAGGGATTTTAAAGGATCGAAAAATGTTATGAGGAATGACAATTTTCTTATTTTCTTTTTTTTTTATTGATCATTCGTTCGACCATATTCATAGAGACTCTAGTTTCTCCTTATTTTTCTTTTCTTTTTTTTTGGTTTATTTATTTAATTTATTTTTTGTACGAAGACGAGATTTTAGCACCTTCTACGAGATCAGTTTGACTAATTACAAACTAAAATAACATTTATTAACGTTCTATATATATATATTTCTTCTACAAAAATAAACAATTAAAAATAAATTTTAAAAATTAACATATATATATATATTCATGAAAGAATTGAAAAACAACGATATAAAGAGGAAGTATTGAAAAGTTTCGAGTTTAATATAAATATAAATTTTCTCGTTTGTTCAAAGACTAACTTTTATTTAATAAAAATGAAAGTTTTTCTTCTTGGAGCTCAAAACTTTTCAATTCATCTATTAGATTTATTTCTTATATATTCTTTTCTCTTTTGAGAATAATTTAAATTATTCGATCGCATACATATTTACCTACTTGCTTACACGTATACCTTAACACCAGCACCCGTTGTTTTTACGGTTTAAAAGGAAATTAGACGGAAAATGACTACCCCACTTATTATATACGATAATAATTAATCTTCATTAATCTTACTAACAATAATATAACTTGTTTTTTGTAAAATATCTATGTGTATTTCACTGTATAAGTATATATATGTTTGTATATGTTTCAAAGTAATGCACGTGTCCATGTATAATGTAAATGAAGAAGGATGAGTTTTAGGGAGGAAAAAGATAAACCATTTCAAGCGGTTTTCCTAATAAATCACCATCATCCCTCAACAGCTTATGATACACCATGAAAGTTGTACGACTAACTTAATACCATACTCTAGATCCTCATTTCTATTGTTCTCTCTCTATAAATTCGAATGGACTCGAAACGCTATTCCAACGTCAAGCTTTCTATATTTATAAGGTATAATTCGGTGATAACAACGGCTGGTATAATTTTCCAATTGTCTATGTATATTGAAGGATAGTGAACGAGGAGGAAGAGTAGATGGAGGCGAAGAACAAGGGGGGGTAAATGGGAGAAGGGCAATGGGGAGAAGGTAAATATCGTTCATGAAGATATCCACGCGAATTGAGATTTGATGTATGGTAATGAATGATAATACCACGCATGTTCTAACATACGTATAGATTGTAAATTAGATCGATCATTCGGATCAATGAACATAGTTCACGAAAATATTTTAATAGACACGTGTCGAATTGGTATTTTCTTTTTGATATATAATTTCATTTCAAATATATTATAATAAACAAGTATCGGCAAATTTAATCAAATTTTAGACTTACAATATTTTTCTTTATATTTTAATACTTTAAATCATCCTTTCTTTTTTTTTTGGAAATTTTTTAAATCCAATTCGATGATCAATAAATTTTATTTAATGAAATATTATTTGTTCGAGAATATGATGATAATAATAACAAAAAATAACGTATTACGTGTACGATATAAAAACTCGAAGTAACGATAAATGTTAAAAATGAAATGAAATAAAAATAATATTTATTCAATTAGATAAAAAGATAAATTTGAGTAATTGTTTTATCTGCTTTATGGTGCACGTAAATTCTATATAAAATATATATGTACGAGAGTATCAAGTGATAAAATTAATTCAATAAAATTCTAGAAAAGACAAAATATATTTTTCAAAGATTACAAAGTTAATAAAGAATTATCCTTTAAATAATTATTTCCCAGATTTATTTTGTTAATATTTATGCAATATCTCTCTTAGGTTAGATAAATAGTACAAAATAAAAGTATTATATCGATAAACGATTAACAAAACGTTTTAATCGAGAAACGATAAAGAAACGTGCACAGTTTTTTTTTCTTTTTATAAAATGTAGATAAATATAGGAAAATAAAAGCTTGACTTAAGTCAGCTTTGCTTGACGTTCGAATTGCATTAAGATAAATCTTTTTCAACGAGGATCACTCTCTTTCACTATCTTTCTCTTTCTCTTTCTCTCTTATCCATTCATATTAAAAGGATTTATATAATATTTTCACACTTTTAAATAGTTATAATATATATATGTATATCCAATAGATTATTATTGAAAAAATCTTAAGCATTAAACCATAAAAGAAAATCATAGTGTTTTGAGTGTTATGTTTCTTGTAATTGAGGAATAGTGGGGAGAAGGATGATATTCGATTAAACTTTGGCTACTTGGTTGGTGTCGTGGAACGACACATTTGGGAAAAGAATACAACGCTGAGAATGAGAGTGAAAGAAAACAAATATAAAAGATGAGAGAAAGAATGTGAATGAAAAGATCGTAGCTTTCGATATATGACCGATGTAATGACTCTTTTATTTTCTTTTTTACCAATGAAACGCATCCCCTGAGGTAAAACCAACACAATCCAATATGTTCTTTGTACGTTCTTTTTTGAAAAAAAAAAAGCAATTTTTTTGTTTGTTCAGAAAATCCGTTCGATGTATGCATAATGTTGTATTTGGTAGGAGAATGAAAAACACAATGACGATTGTTCGATTATTCCTTGTCGGAGTCTCTCGAGTTTTAAAGCGTGAAATCATTATTGTAATATACAAAAGCATGAATATTAAGTCTCGTTCATAGTTCCAACCGATTGATTCACTTAAATGTCCATTTATAATTTTGAGTATTAATAATTACAAAAATAAATTAAGCCCCAAGCGATAAAGAAAATTAATTTTATGATTTATTTGTGTATATAATTTTATAGAAATAATTAAATATAAAATAAATCTTATAAGAAAACTAAAATAAATATTGTAAATCGTATTTTAACTTAAATTCACTGTCAATAATTATATCAGCATAATTATTTATATATTTTCTATTCTATCTTATTTAAATGTATCTTATAATTCGTAAAAAATAAAATACCATTGCATAAAATTTGATAAATTTAACACGATTAATAACAACATAAATTTTAAACGAGTACTGCTCGTATAAATTGCAAAACAAGAAGACTTAGTCTATAATACATTTTTAAAAAAATTAACTAACTTTCTTCTCAAAGAAGAAAAATATTTCAAAGAACTTTTTCTGTACTTTATCTCTGATATAAATTATTGACTATATTTTCCATAATATAATCTCGATATCCAGTTTAAGCCTGTTGATCTTAGAAGATTGATTTAGTTACTCTACGTTCATGAATAGAAATTGTTCCTTGACCCAGCCTCCTCCGATATATCATCCAACGTATAAGTCTAATTTTACGTTCACCAATGGAAGAACGTAATAAACAATTTCATCGATCATCGATATTAATCGATGACTAGAATAACTCATATGAACGCAAATCGCATTAACGCAAAGCTTTACGAAATATTTCTATCATTTCTTTGTCTGATCGTATTTAATAAATCATTTTTATTTTACAACAAATGATTAATCACCCTGTTTGCTGTTAATCACGAAAGAGAAAGAAATAGTTTGTAAATTCAATTATTAAACAAATTTTTTTTTGCAATGAACCGTATATTCCATCGTATTTGATCCAATATGTGTGTATGCATGTATGTATGCATGTGTGTCTGTATAGGAGAGAGATATCAGGGTTTGTATTTTCAATGATTCTTTTGGAACATTTGTACAACAGAGATAGTCAGATAACAGATATCGAATCTATCCTCGATTGATGCGTCTCATTTAAAAAGTAACAGAGAAAACCAATATGCGCGATTCTATAATATCCGTTCAGGTGATTTCACACAAGTCGATATTTATCGATGATAGAAGAATGGAAAAATGTAATTCATCATATGTTGGATGAAAAATATTTCTCAGCAAAATGTTTCAAGAGAATCAGATTTTTAACTTTCAAACTCCTTTTTGCCGCTAAAGTGAAACACGTCACTCTGTACGAAAGTAAATAAATAAAATAAAAATAAAAATAAAAATACAAATGCATTTCAGCATGGGTATTTCAAAAGATTTTTACTCGACAATAAACAGATTTAAAATTTTACTGAAATTTTCTACCAACCGTTAATACTTTAAAAAAAAAAAAGAATAGAAAAAGGAGTAAAGGAAAAAATGAGTATGTTTGTTATTAAACAAATGAAAATTCTATTCTAAGTGTATTCATTTCTTTCGATTCAAAATATAATTCCAACGTTTGTGCATTATTAAATATTTTATAAAAGAATCGTGAAATAAAGAGTATGTTATTAACAAATTGAACTTTTCTTATACGATCGTATATCTCTTTAACAGAATTATTTTAAAGTATAATCTTCTCTTGTTCTTAGCCTTTTTTTTTTTCTTCTTTTTTTTCCTTTCGAAAATGTTCTGTTTTACGACGACAACGGTGACAGCGAACAGTCTAACCCGTTCTTACATTATCTATCAAGTTTTATAGTCGAAAGAGAAAAGAGCAAGGAGGAAGGAACATCTTTTACAACATTTTAAAAAACGTATCATACATTATATATAATGACAGAAAGTTTTACTCGTCTATTCAAGAAATACAAGGAACGTTCATTGTTTCAAAGTGCTGATCGTAAAAATACGAAGAAATTGTCCTTAAGCTCAACCAAAAATTATTTTTCAGATAAATCAAACATCTTTCCTCGTAATTATAATAATAATAATAATTCCTTTCTACAATTCCTTTTTTTTCAGAAATAAAACGTTTCTTCGAGAAATGCAAGAAACTTTCAATGATAAAAAATGGTATTCGTAAAGAACGAAGAAACTGTCCTGAGACTCAACTAGAAATTATTTTTCAGATAAATCGAACCCCTCTTTCATTGCAATTATAATAACAATAATAATAATAATAACAATTTCTTCTTCTAACTTTTTCTTTTCTTTTTTTTTTTTTATTAAAACGATAAAACGAGTCTTCGAGAAATGCAAGGAACATTCATTGCTAAATGTGGTGATTATAAAAAGAAAAAGTGGAGAAACTGTTCTGAGACTGAAGTAAAAATGATTTTCAGATAAATCAAACCCTCTTTTATTGCAATTATAATAATAATAATAATAATAATAGTTATTATTGTAATTATTTTATTCAATAGAAATAAACAAGAATGAGGAAATACTTGAAAAAGAAGAAACTATAAAGATTATTAATCTATTTGACCGCAGAGCATTACGATCAGAAATAATATTAACTCTCGAATTGGATAATAAAACGTTGAACGTCTTTAAAGGTTTTATTTTATCCAAGGGTACAAATGGAAGAGAAAGAAAGGCTAATCGAAATAGAACACGTAAGAGTAACTACTTCATATTTTCCTACATGTGCAATAGGAAAAACTAAAAAGAAATGATTTTAAATTAAAAAATATCATATCGAAATAACGCGATTGATTTTATTTGTCCCTTTTTATAGAATAATTTTATATAATTTTATCTAATTCAAATACATAGATATAATTTCATTTAAAAATTTTTAAAGAGAGAGAGAGAGAGAGAGAAGAAACTAGAAATCTCGGTATATTTATGTGTGTGGTTGGCCCCTCTTTTATTTTTATTTATATATTCCGAATAATCCCCGAAGGTTTTATTATGTATGCCGGTGTATATAATGCGAAAACGGGGAAAAAAAAAGGGAACGAAAAAAAGAAAAACATAAAATAAAAGTCGATTCACGAATTAAATAGAATCGTCGAGAAGTTTAAAAAGATTATTTTCGATCGTGTTTTTGCGATCAACATTTATTGTTAATAATGTACGATATGGGTTATATAATAATGAATATTATTACATATTTATCTCTATTTATTTATTTATTTATTTATTTATTTATTTATTTATCTATGACATATAGATAAGAATAATTTTGCAATTTTAATTATTATTATTCATTTTGAAAATGTCTATAATAATAATCTTTCAGAAAAAGGTTTTACATGTAATAGCGAGATCGGTCAACTTTTTTTTTATTTCGTTGTATCAATTTCGCCTATTTCGAGGAACAAAGTTCGAGTCTTTTGTTTTCTCCAGATTTCTGTATTTTTTTTTACTTTTTTTTTTTTCATATTTTTGTTCTTTTAATATCGAAGATGTCATATATATATATGACGAGAAAATATTTATTATATATATTTATAAATTAATATAATCGTTTACACGATCTTTCTAATAGTAATAATTATCTTTCTTTCTTTCTGTCTTTCTTTTTTTTTTCTTTTGGAATCGAATATTTTAAAAATTTCATTTCTACGTGCGTTTATTTTTTTTTAATATTTTTTCTTTTTAAATCTAATTTTCAATCCTCTACACATACATGAAAAATAATTAAAAAGAAAAAAAGAGAACTACATTATTATTTAAACAAACGAAAAATTTGTAGGCGTATTTATTGAAAATCTACCAACTTGTGTTACTTTCTAATATTATTGAATATTTTTTATATTTTCGCCCAAAAATAATAAGAAACCAATATAGAAAGTCATTGTCAGATATTCTTCAATATAATACACGGTCTTATGTGTTTCTATTTGAAAAATTATTCTATGCGTGTATATATTAAACTTAACAATCCATTATCGTTCTCGGTTCTATTAATTAATATTTTGCTTTTTTCCATTCTTTGTCTCGAAATCTAAGAAGAAAAAAAAGAAAGAAAGAAAACACATAGTTTCTCGTAAACGAAATTTGTCTACCTTTTATTTTCCCCCAATTCCATTTACACCCCATATAATAAAAAAAAAAAGAGAGAAATGGAATCTCCTTTATCTTACTCCCCTTTTAATCTTCCTTTTCTTTCAACCACGCGATTGAATAGAATAATTATCATTGTGCCGAAATAAATGGCCAAAGGGCAAAGTTAACAACCAACAAATATCTTTTATCCTTTTCGTCGTTCGTCGGACAGTTTCTCGATCATTAATCGAATCCAAATGAACGAATCAGTTGAAAGTAAGTGAAAAAAGAATCCTATTTGAATGCATCGACGTTGCATCTACTTCTAATAGAATCGAAATAAAAATTCTCCATGCAACGATCGTAAATTCGTTCCCCGATAAAATCAATAGAGAACATTCACGATTCTACAAATTCATTTTATTATTTATTTTGATTTTCACGAAAAAAGAAGAACGTTATTATTACTACCTTTACGTATGTATTTTTATGTTATGCACGTGTGTATATATAAGTGTGTAAGTTTATGTAATGTGTATTAATTTCTGTGTATATTTTAAATGCATTTTCTTATCTCATTATTTTTCAAAGATTTCAAAGAGAGTAAACAACGAATATTGATAAGAAATGACATCATTTCTACTCTCTTCATCGTCGAGCTTTCATCTTATTTTTTAATTACTATTATTATTTTAATATTATTATTATATATATTTTTAGTAATTTTTATGTATTTATTTCTCTTGTTTTTTTTTTAATTTTTTTTTGGTTTTTCTTTTTTTTTTCTTTTCTTTTTTGTTATTATATTTAATCTCTTGTACTCTCTGGTAATTACTGTGTATGTGCTTAGGACAAAATAATCTCTACCGGTAGTTCCGTACGATCTTCTCGGCAAGAACCCATCTATCCATCTTGGAGTTCATCAATCAGTAACCATATCCGTCCCAGGAGTGTGCATACTTCCTATTATGTGCAGCCTCGAAAGTTCTTCTCTACTTCAATGAACGATCGTCGATGATGAAGAAGTTTATGAAGGAAATCTTCGCGAGAAGAAGAAGAAGAGGGAGAAGTGGAAGTAGAAGAAGAAGAAGAAGAAGTAGAAGATGTAGAAGTAGAGGAATAAGAATAAGATGAAGAATAATAATCGATATTATCACGTCGTCCGATCGAGGTTGAACGTCCCAGAGGTTGGCTGGCTGGCACGACATCATCGTTATTTTGAAAGGTAACATCAGCATTCCATTCTTCCTTCCTTCCTTCTTTCCTTTCTTTCTTTCCTTCTTCATCCTAATAGAATGAAGTTGAAAATTCAATCGAATACTCGTACCCTGCGAGCATCGTAAATTAATCGCGACTTATTTATTCGCGTATGAAGACAAATTCGTTGTAATGATTCCAACGTGTCTCCTCAAAATCTACTCCTGCTTTGTACAATTCGAAATTGCCGCCAGCTGTGCTAGAACCGCAGCTACCAGCTAACTTAAAGCCTTGCTCTTGAAGCATATCAAAGGCCTGTTCGATAAAATTATGCTTCAAGAAAAATCTGGATGTATAGCGATCGGACAAACCGTGATTAGGATCGCGACTTTCATTCAAGGTCTCCCCGAATACGTCTCTGCAAAGTGCCACGCGACCGCACACGAGGATCCTTGATATTTTACGGAAATTAACTTCGGTCAGACCTTCCCGACCAAATGCAAAACTTCCTCGATAGCCAATAGTTATGCATCCGGGTGTTCGTTTCCTCCAGGTCGATGATCCTGCACCATCTTCGCTCTTCTCATCGATGATACGTACCAAATCATCTAAACCATAATAAACCGCTTCCTTTTTAAGTCTCTCGCATTCTTTCAATCCTTCCGGTAATACGACCCTCTCATCGCGAAGATAATCGAGGATATAACGAAATAGATTACCGTCGCGATCGAGAAAATATTTCCCAGTTGAATCCTTTTGTATGGGAAAATTCTCGGTAAATAATATACCCAAACGGCAAGTACTATCTTTTGTTAGGGTCTCCAGGGTGGTCGTGTAAGTGACACCACCTACATTAAGATCCACTATCTTCTGTGTCTCCTCCTGTTGATCCACCATGCTACCCACGTTAAGCTCAACTCAGTATTGTAACACGCGCTTAAACTGGACTACTGCTCCTCCTACTCCTCGTCGTCCTCTTCGTCGTTATCGTTGTCGTAATTTAACAAAACCAAAATAAGAGATGATGATAATAATAATATTTCAGATTAGATCAACTGATGATTATGAGTAATACGGATCTCTAAAAATTGAGATTTAGAGAAATTAATTTCAAAATATCTTCTTCTTTTTTATTTTCTCTCTCTCTCTCTCTCTCCCTTTCTTTCTTTTTTATTCTCTTTATCTTTTTCTTATTCGCACTATCTTTCGAAATAATTAAACGATATATAATCGGTCGATTTTCTGGAAGAAATTTATTCCCCGAAGTTGACCCGAGCAAAGTGAATAGAAGACTGTGCTTAAAATTCTCTAAAGGAAACTTTAGTAACCTCGCACGGACACTTCGCGCGCGCGACAGGACTCGCAAACAGCACGTATGTATCTTGTGCACAATATTCGACGACGAATGGACGACGACGCTGGCGCTATGAGCGTTTTACCAAGGGCGCAGATACCAAAGACGAAGAGGTGGTGAAACGCGCGCACACGTCCGCTCTTCGTTATTCGATCATCATCACATCGCCATGCGTTGTATTTTTTTCTCTTCTTTATTTTTTATTTTTCATGTGTGAGGGTAGGGGGAGGAGAAAAATCACGATCAAAAAGAATTTTCGAGTTTCGTGTTGTACTTAAAAAGAAAATAAAAACTTCTCTGGATCCAATCTTTTATGTTTACTTAAAAAGCGATATTATATCTTTTGTCATAATTGAAAGTCATTTCATATAAGCTAAAGTAAGAGATCCCTATTTGAATAATTGATAATTAAGCTTAAGAATAGTTCACATATATACGAGAACCCTTTCGCAACCTACGTAACATCTCGTTAGCAATTCCGCAAGTATTCGTGATACTAATGAAAGTAATAATTTCACTTTTTTATACCGCCCTGTTATGCTCAGTCTATCGTTAACTTATCGCCCGTTTGAGTAATCACCTATTAACGTTTTTAATCGTAAATAAAAATGAAGAAAGTTTTAAATTTATGGAAGGTATACTTTTTAAAGAAAGCACACATACACATGTAAAAATTATAAGATATACGGAACAATACCTTTTTTCTATCCCCGATGCGAGTCAAACTTTTATCCATTATAATCCAATTGGCAATAAACACACCACAATTTTCATAATTAAATACAAAACGTATCGAAATAAACCACAATTACGTTACTAAAATTTCGAATATAACGCGCTAAATAGTACCAGTCGCCATATTGGCAAATACAACCGACTTTGTACGAAGATTGTCGAACAGGACACGAGAGGGGATCACGTGACTCGATATACCTATTGTAACGGTCGCAGGGGAGCGCAACGATCAGTCGAACCTGCAACATGCGTGTTGAAGGTATTGTTTGACGAATCGTTAAAAGTATAGAAACTGTCATTAACCTTAAACATATATTACACTGATTTAAGAACAAGGAGAAAAAACCAATAGTTATTAGAAAGTTAAGTGTAGAAAAAAAAAATAAAAACAGAAAAGAACCTAGATAAAAGATTATCATTCAATGATTATGTACCGTATCACTACGCAGAACGACGCATGCGAGCTGCTCACACTTTCATCGTCCATCAATGTATTGGACGCTAACTCACAATCAGCTGGTTGAAATAATAACATCAACCATTTAAAATTATACTAAACAACTCAGTGTGCATACAACTCCAATTTATACTATTAAAACTAAAACAACTAAACATCTTTATTATTTCCAATAAAAAATTATTTACAAGAATTTAATTATTATTACCAAGTGACGACTATTAACTAATGGAGGAAAATATGACTGAATCAGGCAGTAAGATTCAACGAGAGGAGAATTCTAACAATGCTATTGGTAATAATATTCTTAGAAATAATTCTTGGAGTCAGGCGTTCGATAACGAGGAAGGGGACGATGAAAATGAAAATGGACCACTTAACTCTAATTCAAGGTCAGTATTTTATTATATTATTTCATTCAATATGTATTCCCGAGTATAAGAATATTTATATTTACATTAATTATATTTATATTGATTATTTTATATTTTTCTATTAATTTTGTGTACTTGTTCTTATCATCAATATGTTAGTTTACTCGTTCTCTCATTTCAAAGCAAGAAATATACATCGACCTTTTATTTGATTTCGATACTTTGTCACGAATATGCACTCTGTTTATTGTTCTATTTTTATTTATTATTTTTTTTATTTTCATTATCGCATGCATATCACACACTCTCTCTTTCCCTCCCTTTTTTTCACCCATCCACCTACTCATTCGTTCGCTGTTCTCATTTGAAAGCAAGCAAGCAAACAAGTAAGCGAGATACGTCGACCTTTGATTCGATTTCGATCCTTTGTCGCAAATAATAAAGCAGCGCACTCTTGTACGGAATATCACACGAGTGTTTTTCGAAAGATACACGAAGAATCGATAAATCGTTCTTCGATCAGTTCGCGTTGGATCGTTGCCAAGAATCGAGATATGCTTATATCTCTCTCCTATCTCTCTCTCTATCTTTACCTCTATCTATCTCTCTTTTTATGTGTCTTTCCTAGTTCCTAGTTTAATACAGTTTTTTCACTCTCCCACATTTATTTCTTAATGCATTTCAATTTTAAAACAGTCTCACTTGTCTTCTTTGCGAGTATAGTCTTATCTAAAAAAAAAAGTAGACTAAAAAATAAAACGAATAATAATAATAATTAAAATAGAAAAATCTCTTTTTGTTGGAATAAAAGTAATTCTCAAATGTAGAAAATTAATGAAATCGATGAAAGTGTGAAGAAAGGTGTACCGTGTATAAATCATGAAGGTGTGTTATTGGTAAGTTCATTTACTTTTTCCCTATCCCAATCAAATTGAATAATTGATAATTATTTTATATTTACTTTTCCTCGTTATCGGTGAACATCTATTTTTCTATTTTTCTTTTCACTCTTTGTTAATTTTCCTTCTTTCTTTCGTTTTATAATAAAATAGATATTGCGTAGCCTTTTAAAATTTACGTCATATGATTAGAGAAAGAAAATTAGAGTAATGGAGAGAAAGAGTAGAGAGAGAGAGAGAAAGAAAGAGAGAGAGAGAGATGCGATTTAAAACTTTTTCCCTAAAAATCATTTTCTAAAGATTTTTAATATGTATTTCCAATCACGCGTGACAACGAGTTACAATTTACAGCAATCGTCATAATTTTAAGATTCGATTTTTGGTATTATAAAAAAAAGAGAAAAACATGATATAAAAACAACTACAATGTTTCAAGATAATAACGGATCTCTCTTTCGCAAATTCATGCAATCTAAAACTAACAATATCGATGTGACGTAACAAGAAATGCAATGATAAAAAAAGCGAGCGAAAAATGCGATATATTTGAAATAGATATGAGAAAAAAATAGACAAATATGAGATAATTCAACGTAGGAGAAAATTATAATCGACAGAAAAATTGAAAAATTAGATTAATATTACTTCTTATGAAATATTTCTCTAAAAAAATTTTTACGTATTTTATATAGATACACACCACACACACACATTTAAATACTAACACATATAAATATTAAAAATTAAAATTAACATGAATTATAATCGTTCATAGTTATTAACGAAATTTCGCGTATTTTTACATATACATAAATATTGATGTTTTTATTACAAATATGAGCTATCCTCTCATTTTATCCAGTTTAAATAATAATAATAATAAATGTAATAATAATTATCATAATAATCATAATAAATTGTAATGAAAGAAAAAAAAAGAAAAAAAGGGGAAAAAAAATGTTTAAATTTTATATTATCATTAAAAACTAACAAATGAGTCTTTTAAGTAGATGAAATATAATAGACCAGTAGTATAATGGATAAATATAGATATCATATCATTAAAAAAAATGAGGAATGCCATTTTCGGGATTTAGATCGTACTCTGCGTTCAGTAACGTGCGAAAGATAAGATTGTTCTGTTAGTTCCAATTATACGTTTGAGAGCAAATAAAACTCGTGTAAATGGTAGAAAGAGATAGAAAGAGAGAGAGAAAGAGAGATAAATTTATATTAAAAAGAGAACGACCAAACGTTATTACTGATAAGAATTTATCATCTGAAATATTTCAAGTGCGAAGGATAAAATTGAACAGTGAATAAACATTGGTTTTAATTAATATATTTTTATTAATTACTGTTTAAAAAAAAAATATATATATATATATATCAACGATTATAATGACCACTCCAATTAAATTATTTACGAAGCTGCAATCGACCAATCGCAGAAAGAGATGATAGTTATACCATGACGACCACCATAGCCGAGGATAAAATGAGGAGGAAGCTTAAATTCTTTTTCATGAATCCAATTGAAAAATGGCAAGCCAAACGAAGATTCCCATACAAATTCGTTGTGCAGGTCTTCAAAATCGTATTGGTCACCGTTCAACTGTGCCTATTTGCGCATAACAATTATATGCACGTCAATTATACGTGGGACAACCGTATTACGTTTTCTCATCTATTTTTACGTGGATGGGATGCCACGCTTGAGGTAAAAAATACATTAATATAAATATTTGAGAATGATAATACCGTCGAGAGAGAACTAAAATTTTACGAACGATTAATATTTGAAAAATATATAATCCTGAGGAACATATAAAATGAAGAAAATTTCATTTAATAATAATATAAAGCAACTACACGGTGATAAAATTTAAACGATTATTTCAAAAAGCATACTTTTGAATGTTTTAATTACGGGGAGGGGAGTAGGGTTTAGGACGTTTCTCAACAATGTTGATTATTTTATTAATATTTATAGGTACCTGCTTATCCTCCAGCAACCGGCCCATTAGCTCTCTACAAAAAGGATGATTTTTTCAACACAATTGATTATGCATTAACCGGTTATTATAATCTTAGTAATTCCATTGGTTCATATTCGTACAACGCCGAGAATAATGAACCAGGAACCGTGGAATTATGTTTGCATCATTATAAAGAAAGCATTATATTCGGCTTTAACGAAAGCTACGTCTTCGACAAAGAGATCATAAATACCTGCATAAACATAACTAAAGAGTTTCATGAAAAATTCAACAAGTCTAAAAATTTATTATCTACTCAAAACGTAGATGTTAATTTCTCGGCACTTGTAACGGCATATTTAAAATTCGCAGTTAAAACGGTTAATCTTAAAGCTGCCGGTCCTATGACACCGCCAGATTGTTATCAGTTCGATATTAAAATCATTTTTGATAATCGCGATTTAGATGGACAAATGTTATTATCCTTGGATGCCGAGCCACGAAGATTGTATTGCAAGGGTGACACCCGTTATATAATGGACAATCAAATCGAGTCCTCGTTGAGAACATTATTAAATTTACTCGTAATATTTATATGTAGCGTATCACTCGCCTTATGCTCTAGAGCCATTTACAGAGCGCAATTGCTTAAATTCGAGACGATGAGTTTTTTCAAAAAGACTTACGGTAAAGAATTGACTTTAGAAAGTAAATTAGAATTTTTGAATCTTTGGTACATAATGATCATTATCAATGATCTTTTAATAATCATCGGTTCTTCCATAAAAGAACAAATCGAGAGAAAATATTTTGGTAGCGATCATTGGAACGTTTGTAGTATATTTTTAGGTACGGGTAATTTATTGGTATGGTTCGGCGTATTAAGATATCTCGGTTTTTTCAAAACATACAACGTTGTTATATTGACATTGAAAAAAGCTGCTCCAAAAGTAGCTAGGTTTTTAATATGCGCTATATTGATATACGCCGGTTTCACATTTTGCGGCTGGTTGATATTAGGTCCGTATCATATGAAATTTCGATCTCTCGCAACTACATCAGAATGTTTATTTGCGCTTATCAACGGTGACGATATGTTCGCAACATTTACAATAACGTCGTTTAAATCACCAATGCTATGGTGGTACTCGAGAATTTATTTATACACTTTCATTTCCTTGTACATTTACGTCGTATTAAGTTTATTTATTTCTGTGATAATGGACGCCTACGATACGATTAAAATTTATTATCGAGATGGCTTCCCCAAAAACGACGTCCAAACTTTTGTATCCGCTTGCACGGATGAAGCATCAAGTGGTCTCTTCAGAGACGGATGTGATAAAAGTGATATTACAGAGCTTATTGATAGGTTTTGTTGTTGTCGGAAAAGACCTTCTTATGGTTCATTCTTGGGATCGAGTACAGATTTTTCCATTAAAAACGAACAAACTTGTAGAGAAGGAGGAGGAAGAGGAGCTGTCTCTGTATAGTTCATTAAGGGATTATTTCCCAAGCACAAATTATGGCTCCACTGTTACGTGAATGATTATAATTAAGGTTTAGAAAGAATTCTTTTTTTTTTTTTTTTCTTATAATAATATTTGTAATTAATTAATTTTTCCATTGGATAAGAAAAAAAAAAAAGAACAGTGGTAGATTGGTGTGCATTTATCGTCAATGCTAGATTATCAAAGTTTCATTCAATGGTGCTAACGTTATGTATTATTATGACCTTTTGATTACCATAGCAAAGTAATAGAAAGTATTTTAGAACGTTTTACTTTCAATAAAATTATATTTTCCTTCTCCTTTTTTATTTTTCTTTTTTTCTGTTGTTACTTTTGTTTCATCTTTTAACTGGTCTTTTGAATAATCTGTTAAATATGTTTAGGTGACGATAAAATAAATAAAAGGATTTTATCTCATAGACAATGTAGTTGTGTAGTTAAAAAGATTATTCTCTTTCATAAAGAACTATATGCCATATTTTTATGACGACAATGATAATGACGATGTTTAAAATAGAAGAAACGTTTCAACAATGATATTATATTTTTTTGTTTTTTTTGTTTTTCCTTTTTTATTGCCGTGACTAACTGCCACAATAATTTTCGATTGAAGCCGTTTATAAATATTATGTTTAGTTTAAACAATGATATTGTTAATTCAAGTAATATACTTTTGATTACTTTAATTTATTTGCCATCGACTTCGATCGAACAGAATCGTTCAAAATATTAGAATTGATAATATTTAAAATGACAATAATAATAAAAATATATTGATTAAAAGCAAACAAAATAAACTATCTTATTTGTAAGAAAATATTCGATTAACGAAGGAGATTAATGTATGAAACAAATTAATGCGATTTAAAAAAACAAAACAAAACAAAATAAGGCAGCTTTATTTTATACTTTACATTGAATTAAATAATTTGTTAAAATTGATCCTGATTTTTCATTGCTTTTAAATAGTCGAATTTTAATCTGCGTATAATAGATATTAACCAAATTTGAAATAGAAATAATTGAATAATAGTGTATTAAACAAATGTACCATTTTATTGGCACTTAACACTTTGTTTAATATTAACATTAATATTATTATTAATAATAACGAACAAACTCTTTAACGTTATATCAATTTAACAAAAACAAAAAACCAATATTAGAAAAGTAGCTCAAATCGATATAAACCGAATGTGAAAGTATTCAAGCTGCATATTTCACAAAAATACAGCGAATAGATGACTTATACATATATATAAAAAATTGTATATTACTATTCAAACCGAAGCATGATAATCCAAAGAAATATATTTATATATTTACATTGAAATAAATAAATTCAAGTTCTTTTTAAATTTCTTTTTATGACTTACCCGAAATTATTTATTAATTTCTTCATAAATGCAAAATTTGTTTAAATGTATCCAAAAGAATTAAAAATATATATTCGAAAATATTCAATTAAATAACTATAAAAATAAAATGAGAAATATATTTTACATTCCATACACAAAATAAAAAATAATCTTAATTTTTATAAATTACTGACTGGTACTCTCTAAAGTATTTTTTAATAATAAAACTTGTGTCAGTTGTAAAATATTTATAAACAAATATTTAGAAATTTAACATAATATAATTACCATTGTATTAACTTTAGATTTTATTCAAAAGTTATTTAAATTAAATTTTAAATTTGTCTATAGACCTATACCATAGTATAATATTTACAAATTTCAAATATAATTACACGTATCACCGTAATGGCGCTACCAGAATGAGAAATGTTTTAACAATTTACCGACCGTGCTTTAAAATCACCTGACTGTCTATTCTATCGTATATTATAGTAAATTTTGGTAACAAAAATCCCCTCTTACAGTTATTCTAATGATTTCCATATATTACTATTATGTTCATCTTATTTACTTTATATAGTAAATTAACTTTTACACTTGGTTCATTTTAATGAATTAGATACGATTGTTACTACCGTCATAAGGAAAAGAGTTTTATCAATGGCCAGTGGTCATTGACCGCAGTCCAAAATAATCGAGTGTTTATTGTTTACATGAAAGGGCTAATCAAATTTGACGTTTAACACATAAATACAACTGTCAAAACAAACCACGTCAATATTGAATGGTGTGTAGTAGCATGATAGTATTATATTAATTTTTACAACGTTCATTCATTGAACAGAATTAAATTTGTATTTTATAAAGAAAAAGAAAATAAAGTATTCATTTATATCAAAAGAAACAAATAAAAAAAATTGTATTCGAGAGAATTATCAACGAATAGAATTTATTGATTAAAAATGTCGAAAATTTTTGCATCGATGATGAATACGAACGAAACAGAAACGGAGTTTTCGTTTGTAGACAAGGAACATTCTCCGAGTGAGCATAGTTTTTCGAGTATTGTTGGAATGGTATCTAAACATGCAGAATCTAGTTTACGCATAATGGAGGAATATTTGGATAAACAACAATTAACGGATGTAGTATTAATCGCAGGTATTGTATTTTCTTTTGTTAGATTCTTTTTGTTATTTTTTTTATCAAATGAGATTAATTATCATTGAGTTTAATTGTACAGGTAATAAGCGTATTCCGGCACACCGTTTAGTACTCAGTGCAGGCTCTGAATATTTTGCTGCAATGTTTACTGGTTTCCTAAAAGAATCCAAAGAAAATGAAATTGAATTAATCGACGTCGATGGAGATGCTTTATCTTCGTTGGTTCGTTATTGTTACACTGGTAAGATTACATATAATTTCATTTATAATTTTATTATTATCTTCCATTCTAACTTGCCTTATTTTTTTTTGTTTTAGGTTGCATAGAACTTAAAGAAGACAGCGTACAAACTCTCTTAGCAACAGCACATTTGTTGCAACTCCACCCAGTCGTCAAAGCGTGTTGTAAATTTCTGAGAAAACAACTTCATCCAAGTAATTGTTTAGGGATACGCATGTTCGCAGATATTCACGGTTGTTTGGATTTACTTAAACAAGCACATGCATACACAACGGAACATTTCATGGAAGTTATTAAAAATCAAGAATTTTTATTATGTTCTACTGATCAAGTAGCTGAATTATTAGAGTCCAATGATCTCAACGTTCCTTCAGAAGACACTATTTTTCACGTAAGATTGTATTATTATTATTATTGTATTATTTGTAATTTACTGTTTATATTTTAACATTGTTTTTTAGGCTCTTACAGCTTGGCTTAAATACGATTTACCTAACAGAAAAAAAGATGCCAGTAAATTGTTAAGTTTAGTTAAATTGCCTTTATTATCACCAGCAGTAAGTAAAAAATTTTATTCCTTGTTTCAAATATTATTATATTTTTTAAATAAGAATTATATAATTAGTATTAATGAAATAATAGTTTATAGCAGATCATATAGAAAGTAATGAAATCTTTAGAGATCAAAAAGTTGCGCAAGAACTTATAATAGAAGCGTTAAAGTATCATCTTTTACCTGAACGTAGACCATTACTGCAATCTAATCGTACAAAACCTAGAAAAGCAACTGTTGGCGAGTTGTTAGCGGTCGGAGGAATGGATGCCAATGAAGGTAATAATTAAAAATTATTTACAAATAACTCTAAAGGAACTTTAAATATTTTTTATCATAGGAACAACATTGTCGATATACTCGTTTTCATTGCGCGCAAATTCATGGAAGTCTGTAGCTACAATGTGGGGTAAACGTCTACAATTTGGTGCAGCTGTTGTTGACAGGAAATTAATTATTGCCGGCGGTAGAGACGGTTTGAAAACTTTAAACACTGTTGAATGTCTTGATTTTTCTGCTAATACTTGGTGTACTTTACCACCAATGAATGTTCATAGACATGGATTAGGTATAATTAATTATACTATAAGTATGTAAAGGTATATTGTTGAAGGATCATCTATAATGAACATACTGTGAATATAGGAGTTGCAGTCTTAGGTGGACCATTATATGCGGTTGGTGGTCACGATGGTTGGAGTTTTCTCGATACAGTTGAAAGATGGGATCCATATACAAAACTATGGCGTCCTATAGCACCTATGTCTATACAACGTTCAACAGTTGGTGTAGCTGTGTTAAATGACAAGTAGCGTTAAATTAATAAAATTTCATTATCATAGAAGAAATGATCTTTATAATATATTATACTCATCAATACGTTTTGTGATTACTACGTTATTTTTATTTTTATTTTTTTATTTTTATTATTATTTTCTTATTGTTTTTTTTTAGATTATATGCTGTAGGTGGTAGGGATATTAGTTCCTGCTTAAATACAGTCGAGTGTTATGATCCTCATACGAACAAATGGACCGCTTGTGCTCCAATGTCGAAACAAAGAGGTGGTGTAGGAGTAGGTGTAGTGAATGGATGTCTGTATGCTCTCGGTGGCCATGAGGCGCCAGCGAGCAATCCTAATGCTAGTAGATTTGATTGTGTAGAAAGGTAGCAGAATATATACATGTAGTTTGATGATCTTTCATCGTAATATACACATGATTTTTTCAAATAAAAAATATATTATTCCACAGATATGATCCTAAGACTGACACATGGACAATGGTAGCACCGATGAGCGTAGCTAGAGATGCAGTTGGTGTTTGCGTCCTTGGAGATAAACTTATGGCTGTAGGTGGATACGATGGTCAACAATATTTAACACTGGTCGAAGCATATGATCCACATCTTAATAAATGGGAACCAGTAAGTGTGAATTTAAAATATTTGTTGGTTTTTGAATGATTATAACAAATAATTGATAATCTGATGTTATGCCATAAGGTTACACCTTTGCTGACTGGACGTGGAGGTCCTTGCGTTGTTATAGAAAATTCCCTAAGAGACGTATAAAGTAATGAAAAGATACTTATGATTGTCGTAAATGTTCAAACGAATTCTTGACTATAAACAAGTAACATTCCTATAATAATTCTAAAAAAATTCTATATATTAGAATCTATTTTATCATCTATAAAACATTCAGTAATTTAATATATTTAATATATTTAAGAAAATAAGAAACATTATAATTGAACTATAATAATATATGTAAGTGAATCTTGTGATAAATTTTTTCTATTTTATTTTACGATAAATTATAAAAATATTTAGATAAATTTTAAACTATAACAAACAATTCAAAGTTTATTTTATAACTGATTAAGAATTCTATATAAAATGAAATGTATATTTAAAATAATTTTCATTTTATATTTTATATACAAAGACAATTCACAGAATTAATTACAAATAATTGATTATAAATAACTCTTTTATAAATAGAGTTAATGAATTAATCTTTCTAGACATTAAAATATCTGTCAATAATATTTAATATTAATTTATATACAGAGGGTGTAATATGTTGACGAACATAATCCGTTCAAGAACGATGTTCGTTAACTTATCACCCACTATACAGTTCTACTAATCTTACATAGTGTTGCTTCTTTTTTTATTTATTCTATGAAGCGTTCATTATTCGAACACGTATTTATTACCCGAACATAAAAATCTTTCGCGAAAATATTCGTTGTTCAATTAGTTTGCAGTCCAAACTGTTCATTAACCAGTCACTCACTGTACTATAAAATATATAGCCTATAAATATAAATATATATATAAATATATATAAGAGAAACAAATTTATATTTCCGCCAATGATATAATACGTTTATTTACACTCTCTTTCTTTTTTTTTCTCTTTTATTTTTACGAACATATTCTTTCAATAAATTAGCTGTCCAATGGCTATAAATTAATTCATTCAATGTTTTCCAAATTATATTATTTTTCTTAATTTATATCTAATTCAATATATTCATTCATTATTAATTAATTTAGCAAGCAGGGAAAGTTCTGAAAATAATAAAAAAAATAAAGATTATAAGATTAATATTAAGAAAATTAATGATATATAAATTGAATTTTTTATATTATACAAGAAATATATCTACCGTGGAAAGTCTGAAGCAGGTTCTGCAAATTTATGTCTAACCATAAATGTTGCAATAGCTTCTGCTACTTTATCTGGTACATCTTCGTGAACAGCATGTCCACATGCCGGTAAAACTTGCATTTGAAACTTTCCTAATTACGATAAAACATTGATATATATTAATTATAACATTTAATTAAATATTAATGTAATTAAATATTAATTAATACCTTGCATTTGACCGACTGTAAGTTCTCTATCAAGTCTATCTACTCCCGCTAATAATAATACTTTAGGAATTGGTATATTTAAAAATGATGCTGATAATCCTTTAAACCATCCAAACCAGTGTTGTTCAGTTTTGGCTAAATCTATTCTCCATACATACTTTTTATTAGTATGTACGAAAGAAGACGTAGGTGGTGGCATAGTAATAGAATCTTCCTCTTCGATAACATCTTCACGTTGGATCACTGGTTCAGGATCGCATTCGCACAAAGATGATTGTGAAAGAGAATTAATATCGTGAGTCGCTAACCGATTGGTTTCAGTACTAAAAAAAATAAATAAATATATTATTATTTAAGCTCGTAGCATAACTTTATACGAAGTATATGTGATCGTAAATATACAAGAATTTAAAGAAACTCACTAACTTCTTTATTTGTCCAGGTACTGAAACTTTAGCCGATTGTACATTTCGAATTTGTCCACTTCGTACACTAAAAGATAATATTAAAAGTGAATATGCGTAATGAATGAAAATACACAAAATGGATCTTGTTAAAAATAAAAATTGATGAGTCTATGTGCATACCACCATTCTATAGCTTGAGGAATAGTACTAAAACTAGATGGCCGAGATCTTAAGAAACTTTGCATAGATGCTAAAGCATCCATAGCTGTTCCTTCGACAACATCAATTATACCCAAACCAGCTAAATTGACTATTAATCGTGCAGCTTTAACAGCCACTGCACCTCCCATGCTATGACCAACTACAATTACTGGTCCTTCTTCTACAGCCACTTCTATAACCGCTGCTACATCCCTAAAGAAAAATTAAATAAATAAATGAAGTAAAATAAGTAACTATCCTAATATTATAATATTTGTTAAGTTTACATATAAAAGATAATAGATTTCAAATATTCAACATACAAAGCTAAAGTATCTGCTGAAAGATCTTCTTCATTAGTTGTACGTGTATCTCCATGACCTCTAAGATCAATCGCCAGAACTTTACAGATTACCATCGTCATAATAGATTTCTAAAATATATAAAATAGCAAATTGTGCTACATTTCATAAATTGAATCATAAATACTCACTGTAAATTCTGCCCACGTTAAAGCACTATAACCACCACCGTGTAATAAAACCAACGTTGGTCCATCTGTTCCTTTAGTATAAATATGAAAAGTATTTTCTCCTATTTTGATATCAGTGGAATGATCGAAGTATGGAGTCCATTGTACAGGATCGTAATCTCTTTTGCGTTGAAAGCCTTTAGTCTTATTTATTCTAAAATAAATAAAACACAAAAAGAAAATAACAGAAAATGAACATTTATATTCTCAAGGAAACTGATTGAAGAGAAAAAAAGAAATGGAATGTTGATTGTTGAGACTAACCTAGATCCATGACCAAAATTGATACCCGCCGGCGGCAATTTAGATTTTAATACTGATTTTTGAAGGGAAGACATACTGATACCTCTTTAAATACGTTTCACAATAAATATTATTAACTTAATTTCCAACTAGTTATTACATATACTTCAATCTGATAAGCAAATCAACAATTTGTTTTGATCTAACAAAACCACGTTTATAATATTCTTAGATGTCCATATCGACGAGTAATTGTAAGTTGATCCACCAACATTGCTGGCCGAGTTAATCGTATAATGCAATTTTGTATTCGCCATTTTGTACCCGGTAAATTTAAATGTGCATACAAATATAGGATATTTTAGTTTTTTTTTTTAATAATAATTTGTTTATATTAATGCTACCGAGTTACTTCATCTTGCATGAGCTATTATTTTCGAGTGTATTTTATTCGTCAATAATAATTCGTTACTATGATAGAAAAGCGTCATAAATAAAGATCGTCATTTTTATAGTTTCATTTAATACATCAATCAACATTCGATATTCATTTTGCATTATCGATAATTCAGTTTTCTACGATATGCTGTGTTATCAACAGTGAATATTAACCCTTTGACTGTGGAATGCATTAATCGCATGGCGCTGCTGTTGCATCGGGTGCATTTGAACACCACTAACCTAAAATACTAACTTCCGGCAAAATATATAACAAGACTGTTTATAGTTGAAGAGATAAATACTTGAATGTTGCTAAATAATTGTTTTCATTGATTTCTATTACATTGTCTGAATCATTTATAAATGAATCTTATTAAAATGAATAAAGCTAACAAAAAGTTACCAAACATTTTGGTATCAGGTAATCGTTATTAATTTATTATATGTATTTCAATGATTATTTATTTTTTGATTCAAAGTTCAGTTCAGAAACACTTGTTTACATTACCTTAATTATTTAATTATTATTATTATTAAAAATAATTTAATAACTTTTTAATTCTATTTTAGGTACACCAGGTGTTGGTAAAAGTTTAATGTGCCGTATGTTATCAGAAAAAACAGGATTAGATTGGTTAGAAGTTAGTAAATTAGCTATTGAACATAATTGTTTGGAAGAATACGATGAAGTATATCAATGTCCAATCTTGGACGAAGATAAGGTTTTTATTTTCATAATTTATTTAATCTACATATGCACAATTAATAAAATTTGTATTAATTGTATTATTGTAAAATATTATCTATTACAGTTACTCGATAATATGGAAAGCATTATGAGTGAGGGTGGAAAAATCGTAGATTATCACAGCGTTGAATTCTTTCCCGAAAGGTGGTTCGATATTATCTTTGTTTTAAGAACCGATAATACAATTTTATATGATCGTTTATTTCAACGAGGATATAGAGGAAAAAAATTAGAGGATAACTTAGATTGCGAAATATTTGGAATAATTATAGAAGAAGCTAGGGAATCGTATAAGGCAGAAAGAGTTCATGAATTACAAAGCAATACTATGGATCAGGCTACAGATAATGTTAATATGATATGTCAATGGATCGGACAATGGACGATAGACAATCAATAGTCGTTAAATAAAATATAAATAAAATTTATATTTTATAATTCAACATAATTTCTATTAATTCGTTAATATTGTACATATACTATTTAAGAAATACAAATAACAGTAATCACAGATAATTCAACTAAATGAATTTGATTTCATATATCATTTACAAATAAAACTATTTGTACATTGCAATTTCTATATATATATATATATATATATATATATATACATACATTGTAAATTACATGTTCAACATGTAAATTTATTTAATTAATTTAATCTACAATACCTAAATCTTGTTTAAGTACTTTCAATTTATTTTCTATATTTGCGTAATATTTCATTTGGACTAAAACTTCTTTTGCATCTTCCAAGTTATTATTACGAAAAGAATCTGCTACTTTCCTAAAAAAATATATTTTATTAATTTCATATAAAGTATAATTATAATTATAATATCAAGATAAATAATTATTACTTAGATAGTTTGTGCAGCATCGTTTTGTTTTCTTCCATAAGTCGAACAACTTTTTCCTTATCGTTCAAAGCTGATTCTACTTCCTCATTCTTTTCCATTATTTCCATCAAAAATTCGGGATTTACGCTAGTGGTTCCTTCAGGAATAGATATACCTTTTAATTGTAGTATATATAAGCCTCTTTTCAATGGATGTGTTAATGTACTGTAAGCTTTATTTAGTAAAGAGGATAACGACTCTGAAATACGCCGTTCTCTCTAATAACGTATAAAACAAATTTAATAGATAAGTTTTTATTAAATAACATTATCATCGTCACACAAGAATAAATTAATAATATAATAATGAAAATATTTACCTCCATTCTATTACCAAACCTATCGGGATGCAACATTTTTTGCAATTGTCTGTATTTATCATGAACTTCAACATTGTTAACATTGTAATCGAGTTTCACACCAAGAATATCAAAATAATTTAAATTCTCTGGCATTTCTTGAAGAGTCTTACATTTCGAACAAAATAATTCAGATTTGTATAAGAAATTACAGTTCCAACATTTAGAAGGACTATCACTAGAATATTGCAAAGTACTTAATGAAATTGTTGGATTATTTGTAACTTTGCATGTAGAATATGAATATAATTTTCGTCTTTCTTTTAATGAACGAAAAAAAGACAGAATTTTTATTAACAATTGGACGAACAACTTTCGACACAAACATTTTAATATAATCAATTTCTAACCTAAGCGTCTTTTCATCTGAACGAATACTAAAGTATTAATGATCAATGTAATGTAACATGAACGAAAGATTGCATGATGCATGAGTGTTCCTGCATTAACTTTTAAATTTAAAGAGTACAAGTTAAAAGTTATTCTGATTAATTTATAAATTAAAATTCTCTCTTTCCTATAAAATTAATATGATGCAATCAAATAAATATAAAAGACAAAAATATAATTAATTAATAATTCTAAAATTATTTCATTTGATATAAGATATTGATATCAGTTTCGAGAAGTAGATCATATTTTATTTATTTAACAATCATATACTAAGAATGCAAGTAAAATAAATTTTTTATGTATAATCTCTGTCGGTAAGAAAGTTCACTGTCGTATATTGGTTTAATTTGTTTTTTATTAATAAATTACATTTTTTATTTATTTTATTTATTTAAGGCAAATAAGTAGTTAAAATTCAATTCATTTTAATTAATTAAAAATATAGATTACAAGAATTATATTCTGGATTATTAGTTTAGATTTCTAGTGCTTTTAATAGTTCAGGATATTAAAAATTGAAATAAAATATTAATGAACGATAGAACTGTTGCTTCTTCTGATTGGTGCGAGGTAGGACCAATTATTTCGGCCGAAGCTGTTGCTTCCTTCAATTGGAGCGGGGAGGCGCTAATTGACATTTGGGGGAGACCTGCACAGTGTTATTTTATAGTGAGGTAGTTTTTTAAATAAATAAATATATAAATAAGTATTATTTAAACATGCCGACTTACGAGATGCCTTTACTTCTTCGTGTAATGACTAAGGTAACATACTCTAGTTTATCATTTAATATTTACTTTTATATAAAGTGAAAATATAGAATTATAGGTTAAAATATTTGTGTATTTAAATTTCAAAGATTGCTGGTAACAGTCAAGTTTAACGTTGAATAAAAATAACATTTATTAATAAATTAAAATAAATTGCAGCCGGAAACGTTTAACGTTTTAAAGAGAGTAGCAACGGCAATCTTTGACAATGGTGGATTTATCAGAAAAATAGAAAATTTAGGTGTTAAAGAACTTCCATGCAAACTCTCTTTTAGAGGAAGCACATATTGGCAAGCAAGGTAAATTTTATAAGACATTAAAATACGTTGTATATCTACATTGTTTTCCTTAACCATTTCAAATAATTATATATAGTAATTACGTTACCTTTTTTCTTTTAGTCATTTCTTATATCATTTTGATGCACCTCCATCAAAGGTAGACAGTCTTATCGATGAATATAATCGAGATATTGATGTTCTTAGAAATAAAATTTACAAACAAGAAACCCCAGAGTCAGTTGATTGTACATTGTACGAAGAAATGTTACCTCCTATTTTTAGGTAAATATTTCATTATCTTTCTCATTTTTGATCTAAAGATAATTTAACCCTTTGCACTATAATTTAATGTGCGGAGCAGCATGTATGCACGTACGGGTTTATTATATTATTTAATACTGTAAATATTAATTGGATATTTTAGGAAAGAGGTACAACAATTAATGGAGATTGCTGCTAAGCAGAATAGGAAACACCAGAAAAAACAATATAGCCGTAAATTGAAATATTATCCTTCACAATCTAAGCAATTTGCGTAATTGTTATCTATCTGTAGATATCTCTCATCGTAAATTTATGTATATAGTTTAATAATATATAAAATGCCATTTTTTGTTTGGCCAATAACTTCACTTCGTTGAAAAAATTAGTTCCCGTTCGATCACTAAAGTTAAGCAATGATTAACATAGCTGGTACTTGGATGACTCCAGGAAAAGTATCGTCAAGGTCTTTCGAACCTGTAAAAGGGACTATATATAATAAGTTAATAAAAATTATAAACTCTTTACGTTTGAGAAGATCAAATTAATTAATTTTAGTTAATTCAGGAACGATACGAGAAAGACAGAAATGCAAGAAAAAGAAATTTTGTTGATTTATCATTTATTTTGCTGATACTTTAGTTACATCATGAAAAAATTTTCATTTTTTTTTTTTTATAATCATCAAAAATATTTGTACAAAATACTTAATATAATTATATATCATATATCATTATATATGTATATATATAATGATCATTATAATCATCAATATCTCACATGGAAAACATGAACTTTTTTAATATAATATGATTACGCTGTAACGCGTACGAGTTTTGAACGTAACATTAACAGAGTAACGTTGCAATAATGGTCCTGTATTATAATATACTTCTAATACGTAACAATTATTTATCTCTCTACACTGTCCAATATAAGAAATTTATAAATGCCCTTGTTCTCTCGTTTTTTTTTTTTTTTCATATATATATAGGTACATTATATATTTGTGTTTAGTCAAGAGAGCTATATATATTATATATACTTGTGCAGTAATTGTTAATTATTTAAAACATTTGATTGTTTCGTTTCATTTTTGTATTATATTATTTTGTATTGTGGTTAAACAGGAGGGGACAGGTAGATTAGAATTTACAACATACCGATATTATTATTTCGGTATTCAACGCACGCGTAATTAAGTCCATTTATTTCTTTTTCTCTCTTTTTTTTTTCTTTCCCTTTGCTTATTCCTATTTATATGCATATAAATATATTTTAAATATATATTTATATATATAAATCTTATATGCATAGATCGAATTTGGCCCGCTTAAGAAGAAAGTAATGCGATAGAGTACGTTTATAGCTTGAGTACTTATGGAAATAAAAATAAAATAAAATAATATATAATATAATATAAAATAAAATAAAATAAAATTATAGTGCGTTTTTCTCACACACATGGAAGAATTTGTTCCATGTTCTATAATCTACGGTTTATATATGTCTGGTATTTCCAAAATTAATACCACTTTGATTGGCACCTTTATTGCTACCATATTGTAGACTTATAACACCTTGACCAGCTCTAAGTTGTTCCTCGGTAAAATTACGGACGTTTTTGTCCGCTTCTTTTGGTCCGATACTTGGTTTGCCGTAATTACCCGCCTAAAAAAACAGATTTTATTTTTATTTAATTATACAAAATATGCATATTATAATTTTTAATTATAATATATATATATGTATCTACCTTTCTTCCGAGAGATTGTAAACAAATGACAACGGAGTTAAGATTTTGTCGTTCCCAAAGATCAACAGTTTGGAAGGTTTCCTGTGGTGGGACACCTAATGCTCGTGCAGCTTCAAGAAATGCATTTATATTTTCCATACACTTGAAAGCCAAAGACGTTATATTGATCTTCTTAACAGATTTTTCCTTGATGTCATTCACCAACCTGGAAAGATATATACGAAAAGATGAAAAGGATTATTAAGCTGCTTCTGCTGCTGCTGCTGCAGCAAAGTGAAGAGTTAAGGTTTATTTGAAAAATATTATTCTGTTATTGAATTTAAACAAACCTGCAGAGAAGTACACCATCTTTCAAAGTCTCATAGAAACTATCCATATCACCATTGGTGTTTATGTCCTCTCCAGTGATCGTCTTGATCCATTCCAAACACTCTTGAGCCAGTTCCTCGCTGTACTTGCTATTGATCTGTTAAGAAAAAAAAATAAAATAGAAAGAAAGACATTTAAAAAAAATTATTCTCATTTTATTTGTTAACAAGATAGAAAAAGGGATTTTTTTTTGTTAAGTTCGTTAAATCGTGCAATGATTTCTTTTTTACATCTCCTTTCTACGTCAAGTTATTAATTATACGAGGTTCCAGTGTTCTAAGTAACGCATCCTGTAGGGTTCTGCGACACGAGCGTTACTGTTGGAGTCACTGACCTAACTCGTTTGAACACCACAGTTCGTTGTTCCTCTGCTGTGTATGATGGTACGTATGGATCATCTCCATAAGCATATGCAACTAACGCATAGCGTTCGAAAGAGAAGATTTATTCCAGCCAATTCACGTCCGGAGATCTCATTAAGTTTCTTTTTTTGTTTAACGATACTACTACATATATCTAAGTACCTTAAACGTTACTTTTCTCTATACAAATTTAACATATATTATCTAAAAGCAAGCACACAAAAATCAGCCATAAGATATGAAAATAATTTAACAACTTCTCAAAATATCGATACGATAAAATGCATCTAAATATATTTGAAATGGGTATTCATGAATGAAGAAATTAGTGTTATCAGCGTTTTTAATCTTAATCTGATGAAAAAAAAACGGGAGTTATAGAAAGAAGTTTTAGAAAAATTCTGAAAATGGAGAGGATGCAACGAAAAAGGAAAGAATCGATGATTGGAAACCTCGATGGAAGAGCTCGATCGTTTACCCAAAAAGGAAAGGCATCCAATGTGTGTTGGACCGACACCCCGCATTCATCTCTCCACGATGTATGCATATATTCCGTTAGACATACGGTCTCTTTCTCTCTCTCTTTCTTTTTCTGTCTATTCGTATGCAATTTATGTATCCACGATGCAGTTCACGCGTCTCAAACTGGTCACAGCAAATCCCGATCACGACTCGTTAGAACAACATACCTACCATTCCACATACCCATCTGCTGCTGTTCCTCTTTCTCTTTCTCCTCTTTCTCTCCTTTTACTCCTGTAAAAATGTTTTCGCATTCGGTCAGCTTTAAACCAAAACTAAAGGAAAGAACATTTTTTTTTTCTTTCTCTACCGTACGCAACTCGTAAAACGTACTACTACTTTTGCACTTTTATTTTATCCCTCTGAGAAAACCTTGACTTCGTTCCCCTTAAGAAAGAGAGAGAAAAAAGAGAGAGAAATACTCTTGCAAAGTAAACACGACTACTTGACCTTCCTTTTGTAATTGATCATTTCTTTTATTATTATTATTATTATTTTTCTTTTTTTTTTTTATATTATTTGCGAGTAAGAAGATACACGGATACTTATCGTTGTATTTCTTTTTTGTATCACGCGTATGTGTATTAATGGTTAATATTATTTCATTTATATAGATTCTTATTTATAAGGAGTTTCAAATGTGTAATACAAATTATTCTCTGATATAAGTAATACGAATACGAAGTCTTAAATTTATATTTTTCATACGAAAAAAAAATATTCACAAGTATATGTAAATCATTTCCAACCAAATTTAAGTTTGATATAAATTTTAAGAAGCTTTTGCAAATAAAATATTTATACCTCTGTTCAGAACAAAATTCACATATAATTATCTACACAAACACACAAAACGAATCTGTTTTAAATTTATGTACACGTACGCGTGCACATGTGTCAAAAGAATGTGTATAAAAGATGAAAAGAATTAACATGTTATTAAACCGTATTATATAAGGTCACGTTACAACAGAAAGAAAGAAGAAAGATTTGACTTAGGGACAACAATAATTTTCTTTCAGTTGATCTCTGTCTCGAGGAAGGAGCAATACCAGAACATAAATCTTTTATACAAAACCCATTCTCATCCTCTACTTTTATTCACTTTCACCTGGGATGTCGTTCTGAACTCACATTGAAGAAGAAGAAAAAAAAGGAGGAGGAGGAGGACAAGGAAAAAGGGGATAAAATAAAAATGATCATTTTATGTTCGAACAAGATTCTTCGTAGAAAATTATTAGTCATAAGCGTCAAACGAAACGATTTATTCTCGGAAAGGTAATATGCCTAAGCTCAAGAAATTGAGTTTATTTTATTGTAGTTAAAAAAAAAAAAAAGAAACAAATTCGTAGAAAAATCTAACATCGAAATTGAACGTTCATATAATTTTCGTCGTGATTTACATTTAATTTATAATATTTATTAAGTATTTATATAAAAACATTATTGATTAAAATATTATACATTTAACGAAACCATAATAATAGAAACTAAACGATCAACAACAACACAACAGACTCGTTTTTCGAGCTTCATTTTGCTCCCTTTTTTCGAACATGTTATCTTATTAGCGATACTACCAGCCAGTTGTCATAATGTAGGACACGATCGTGTCTATATTTAGGTATTAAGTAAGTCTCTACGATAATTTTATTAACGTGAAAGAAAAAGGAAAGTTTATTGACAAGTACAATATATGTCGATGACAAAATATATGTCCGTAGAATTTTTCTTTTTCCTAGAAAATGATTAAGACTGATAATAATGACGATTTCTAGTGTCAACTAATCCGATTTAGAAATTATTGTTTAACTATCGGATCATGTCTATTATTATTTTTTTTTTATATTTCTTCTTTCCCTCCTCCAGTTTGTGGGATACAAATATTTTTCAAAGAATGGCAACGATAAGAGTTTCAACGTATGTGTCCTCTGTTTATACGCATGATGTCATTGAATAAAGGTTTATCTAATCGATAAATTTTTGTACGTTTGCATTATGGAATTAAAAGAAGTAGAAACTAAACTAACGTAAGGAATTTTGTCAGAAATTTGTTTCTTTTTTATATATAAAACGTTATAACTTATGTTGATATCGACAATTTGTTAAAGAAGAAATGTTATTTGATACGTAGGTGTATTATGCGTTTAACAAATCGATTTATTTGAAACGTGACGATTTCAAGTAAACAAGGAAGTATTTGAATTTCTATCGACAAATTGTTCTCCCTTTTCTTTTTTTGTTTCGATATCCGATGCAATTAATAAAAAGAAAACGTAGGCGGTATTCTAAACTTTCTATACACGAGAGTGCATATGTGTATAGTGAAACCTTTGAAACGAGGAATGGATTGGGTACAGGAAAAAAAAAAGATAAAAATAAAAAAGAAGAAAAAGAAGAAGAAGAAGAATTTAGAAAAGATCGAGAAGAAGATTGGTTTAAGAACGGGAAACTGGGATTTTATAAAAGGAATTCGAAAGATTTTTCTTATAGAATTTTTTTGTTCTTTTTTATACTTTCGTAAATTTATTTACCGAGATAAAATAATAAATTATATCTTTACCTGTTCCTCTATGATGGCATTGCATATATTTCTATGCGTTAGTGTGGATGTGTAATTTGTCTAAGAAGATAGGGTACCACAGTCAGTTATTTTCTACCGGTAACTGCAAAACCGTTGGAACGATTTCCAGCATGAGACAGAACCCGCTTATGTGTGTGCTGTTATGTTAACGTCAGCGATAACGCCTCTATGCACTCAGCACTAACACACAAAGTTCTTAAGTCAACAAATTTCATAATAATAATAATAATAAAAAAAAAGAAATGTCATCGAGAAATATTTAAACGTTTTAGGAAACAATTATTTTTTATTGCGCGTGACAAGATTTTGATTATTAAAATTAATACTTAATAACATGTTTTTGAACAAATTTGCAATAATTCATTAATAACAGACAAATGTTTATAACAATCGTATATTTATTATTAAAAAATAAATTCCACCGTTTGAGGATGATTTATTAAAATATAAACAAAAAGATAACTATAAAATCTTGTTATCTCGATAAGACAAGAAATCCGATTATCGAATTGTTCATCGAATGGTTTCGCATAAGTATAAAAAAAAAAGAAAGAAAAAAACTAGAAATAGAAGAAATCTTATCAACAATCTCACCAAGAGGGATTATTTATAATCATATTTTTTTTTTTTCGTTAAAGTCAGAAGCAAAACGTGTTCGTGCAAAATAAACGATTTTATATATATATATATATATTGTTTGTAAGCATATATCGATATCTAGAGATTTACGGTTGCGGTACGACCAGTGTACTAATGTGTAATAGTATGTGTAAATGTGTGCTAAGAAATATTTTTACGATTCGCTAAGCCTTATATATATCTTATCACGAATATATATATATATCTGTGTCCGTTATACCTTATAATAACAATTTATCAATTCGCATTGCGATCACTTTTCCGATCACCGTATCTCTCGATCGTTAATATTACACTTTTTACTTTATTGCTTAAATTTAACAGATAAAATTAATTAATTTCTAATTTTTTCTTTTTTTTACTAAATATTCATATACAATAATATTAAGTTTACTAGAAAAGTTAACGACGATTGATTAATTATTCATAAGGACACGAAGAATCGAAATATGAAAGTATTACACTCTTTGAATATTTTATACTTGAATCGTGTTTGAAACAATTTTAATGACCAATCGTAATAATAATGCACATATGTATATATTTGTTAATAATAATTGCAGTAAAAGAAAAGGATAAAAAAATATATTAGGTTGTCAAGTATGAAATGGAGCAAATTCTCAATTCAATCATGTGCATTTTTTGCTCCATTTTATACTTGACAACCTAATAACGTAAAAGTTGGTAGAACGTAAAAATAGAAAAGAAAAATAATAAAAGAAATAGAAATAAATATTAGCATAAATGTTTAGAGCATAAGAGTCGTAGAAATAAAACTCGAGAAAAGCCGAGATTGGTTAGCTTGTTTAGATTCGTTTCAACTAACATAAGAGCAGAGAACGTAGTAGCATTCGCGTTAAAAGTGCACCGAGGGCAAGTATTGATAATTAAAGGATTACTATGCGTGACTCCCCACGTGTAGTTGTCTCACGGTCATGGTATGATGACGATGGGCTTAATGACACGTTCGCACGTTCACGGCCACGAAAATCAGGCCATAGGATGAAAAAGAGGGGAGAAAGAAAGAGAAAGAACAAGTTTATTCCTTTACTCGACATCATTTTTGAGAATAATACATGTCGAAGGTTTTTCAGAAAATATCTGTCGGCTTTGTGATGAATTAATTTATCGACCAGAAAGTTCAAATGAGAAATAACATCAACAATTTTAACGATAACCTTATGATCTTTTTGTTTCATTCCTTTTTCTTTTCTTTTTTTATTTGTTAAAGAAAAAGTAATCGATTATTTAAGAAATCTAAATTTTTTATTCTAGTAGAATTACTCGACTTTAATTCTTTGATTTATTTTACCAATACTTGTTATCTCAATTAGTTTGAAAGACAAGTGTTTATAAATACGAATGGACCAGTTTCCTTTTTGGTAGGATGGATCATTGATGATCATACACGTACGTACGTAGTACGGATTTGCAGCTGTTAAAGGAACTTTCAAAGTTGTTCGTTTAACGATTCACCTTATAAGGGTGTACGGTTAAGGACGATCAAATTTATAGCAGATTCAATTCGATATTTATACAATCTCGAGAGAAACTAAATCGTTGACCCACTTTGTAAGGTCAACAATTGCATAACAACTACTTACTCGTACAACTTATCCACCATGTATATGTGTGTATATGTATTTTTGTAAATGTATAAGCATAGTATATCTCCTTTATACATCTATATTTGCAAGTAAACTCGAAGGTTGTCCGGTTGTGTGATCTCCACCATATATGGTTAATCTAAACGAGTGTCCTGTGTGTACGGTTTAAAGGAATTACGTCTCCTTACGTGTAATACTCGACATAATTTTAGATTTCCAACACGTGTTTGTGTGGTAACAAAAACGTCATAGCTCGGATTTTTCTACAGTGACTTTTTTTATTTTCACTATTCATTTAATCCTTTTATTCTTGATTTATTTTATGGTAAACGATTTTAAAAAACGACATACTAATTTTTAAATATAATAATAATAATTATTATATTTTATATAATAAGCATTTAATAATAATTATTCTATTTTATATAATAAGCATTTAATAATAATTATTCTATTTTAATTTAAAAGTAACTTCGAAGTAACATTTTGGAGTTAATTAGGATGTTAAATATTTTGTAATATCATTTACCCGTGCTGAATAATAATTATGTAAACAAATAATTATGTTTGAATATTATTTTGAATGATTATTGACGACAATAATATCGATTTCTATACTTGGATTAATCTTCGATCAATATTGAAAGGAAACCGACTAACTTGTTTTAATATTATTCTCACGATTCTTCGAGGAAGGTATATCTACATACACGTATATACATACATATACATATACATACTTATACATATTTAAGTAAGTAGATACATTGTTGTGTTGATTATGAGAGAAGAGGAAACAGAATCATCGCGTTGATGTCATCAGAATAAAAAACTCATTCGAGACCTAGTCAGCCATTTTAGGATAGTCTATTTGAGATATCATGCACTATCATCATCATCATCATCATCATCATCATCGTTTATTTAAAATCTGAGCTACTTTAATCTATTTTATTTATATTTTATCTAAACTCATTTTATGTACAAAAACGAAAATATTGAAAAAGAAAAAAAAACGATAAATGAAAATTAAGATTTCCTTTGTTTTTCTTTCACTTGTCGTGGGAACTCAAAAAGAATGATTTATAAGAATGCAAGGTCACGAATAGGGTTGGTACATACAATGAAGAAGAGGTCAAGAGTCAACCTTCTTCATCCTTCTTTTTTAATTCCAGTTTCCGATGCGAAAGGATCGTAGTTTCGCGGAACGAAACGAAAAAATACTTGGAATATTATTTTGAAAGGAACTTTTCACGTACCTATTATAATTTATACAAAGGTATGTAGAAAAGTAGAAAAGTAGTAATATAAAGAATTTTGTTTGTCGACAAACTCTTGGGGCACATAGAAATATATTCAAGTTTATAAAATTTAATTGGGTTAGTTCGTGAATTTTGACAAATATATTCGATTAAATGATATAATAAAAAAAAAATTAATGTTTATCGAGTTGAAGGGTATACGGATTATGATTATGACATAAGGAAGAAGCTATGCTTGAATGAATCACGATATGGTGAAAGTTTTCTTATAAGGTCAGCCCCCATCTAGGCCATGTTTAGATTATCTCAAACGTACTCTTCACTTTCTTTTTAGATTTATTTTTAGCATTAAGAAGATTGACGTCCTTCGTTGGAAGATATAAGAATCTTTGAAGTGTCGATAAAAAGCCCACCACTTCGACAGATTTTAATTTCTCTTCTAGCGATGGAATTCGGATCAAAGTTTATTAAACGTCCTTGAAAGTTATTACACGTAGAACTCGTTATTAAAATATAAATCACCTTTAATGATAATAAAAATATAACAACGTATGATTATTCTGAAGAATTCTAAGAATTGTAACTGTGTGATCTTGATTTGTTTGAAGGATAAAAATTAAATTGTAAAAAAAAAAATAAAAAAAGAAATTGATAAATTATTTTTTCTATACATGATTTATGTTTAAATATTGTATAGTACATTTGTTACATCGATAAACATATACATATGCAACTCTTATTAATAATTCATAAAATTAATGAATTCTCGTTTAAGATCTATGGCATCAAATGAATATGACTTTTTAACGCAATTTCTTTTTTTTTTATGTGTGTATAGTAATCGATATATAACTCACGTATTACATATATACAAAACGTGAGAGAAGGTGGGAGGAGTGGAATAGGAGGAGAGATCTTTGAACTGGAAAATCAACGAGCAAGATAATATTTTAAGATAGTCATGCTCGACGACTCATTGCATACAAATGATGATAATTATGAATTTAGAATCTGTTAACACCCTGGATATAAGAAAACACGTTTAGATGGATTATTCGAAATATAAATGATAGATTAGATTGTATATTTAGAAATTTGTTATCGCGTTTAAAACGCGATGATCGAGGATAAAATTGATATTTTTTATTAGGATTAGATAATTGACAAAAAAAAAAAAAAAAAAATAGAAGAACCGATCAGAAGTTGTCAGAAATAATACGGTTATAATCTTGTTCTATACTGGTACAAAGTAAGAGCAAGCAAGATTCACGATCTCGTGATTCCGAAGTATAAAGAACGAGTCGGAGAACCGCATTCCAAAGACGATAAGCGCGTGTATTCCCTCTTTATAATGAGCATGGGGTTGGAAATGATTGTTTCCTTTTTTAGTTTTTTTAATATTGATCTAATTATTGATATAATATCGAATTTTACTTTTCTTATTTAAATTGCAAAATAACAATTTCTTCCTAATTTTATATTAATTTTATAAATATAAATAATGAATTGGTATTTTAATTTAAATATATATTTTTTTAATATTATTTTTATTATATATTGTTTTTTAATGTAAAGAAAAAGTAATCATTCGTTATAGTTTCAATAGGTCAAAATACTCACGTATAAATATATAAATAAGTAAATACAATAGAATTATTCTCAACGATTCAGAATGCTTATCATCAAACGTTGGAATTTAGTTTGAGTCATTCATTTCGTTTGTATAGTCAGGAAATAAGGTTAGTATTGAAGAGTGATAATGATATGATGTAATTAAATTTACAAATCTTATATTAGATTAATTTACAATATAAAAATTTACAAAAGTTAAATCATAAATAACGATTGAGAGATAACAAAAAAATAAATAATAATGATATTTAATTTAGAATAAAATCAAACGAAAGGATGGGAAGGGAGATTTTATTTTTGTCATCTTTTTCATTTGTAGAAGTTACCAGGGATTTGCGGTTTTTAGTTACTAACGCGATACTTTAGCTGTAAAAATGATAAAACGTGAGTCATCGTTCGTTTGTTCGCTCGTTCGTTTATTTGAGAGATAGTATTTAGAGAGACACAACATATTTCCATATTCGGTGTTAGTTGAGCCGTGATTATTAAATAACAGCAAAAGCAACAACAGCTTCTCTCACATCAGTGAGAGAGAAGAAAGGCAAAAGCTTTCGTGTGTACCGGCAGTACCGTTCTTTCTTTCAACTCTCAAGCCGCAGGAATGTTTAACGATCGGGATTTTAAAACGAGAGGAACGAATACGAAGAAGAAATTCTTTACTCCTCTAACTCTCTTTTGCAATCAAATAAATAATAAAAAGAAAAAAAAAAGAAAAGAAGAAGAAAAGGCTAAACGCGAAAAATAATATTCGATTATACGACATTTGTTTGTTTGTTCATTTTTTCATTTAAATAAAAAAAAATAACACACGAATAAAATCTTTGTCGTATTCTTTAAAATCAAAGAGAAGAGAGAGAAAGAGATTTAGAAAAATAAGCATCCATTTTTGGACTTCCGGAGTGTGTTCTGAGACAACCCACGACACTTTTGTTATCCGATAAACAGACACCAAATGGTTGGTTGGTTGCTAGTACTTGCCCTATTTATGAATTCGTATTAAAATATCTGTAAGATATTGAAACTTATTTTTACGAATAATTTGATACTAACTACTAATATAAAATATTCATTGTTTAATTTGAAAAACTAATATTAAGTTGGGTAAGAAGAGAATATACTCAAAAATAATTGTAATTAATTGCTTATAGATATTTTTCTGATCTTCTTTGTTGTTTCTATTTTAGATATTTCTTTATGATAATACACGCGTGTAGTATAAAGGAGAGAGAAAAAAAAGAGAAAAAGAAGATACAAGACAAAAGATAATATCTTCGGAACCGTTGGAACCACAGGAAGGAATACTTCGTAAAGGCTCACCGAATGAGAATATATAAAAAAAAAAATGGAAGAAGAAGAAGAAGAAGAAGAAAAGCGAGAAGGAGGTGTAACCATGGCCGGCAAGTTTTGCGAGGGACGCTCCCTTCTTCGGCAACTAGGTCTCATTTTAATTCCCCCTTTCGAAACCAGAAAGAGAGGAAGAAATAGAAGAGATAGAGAGAAAGATAGAGAGGATCGGCAAGCAGCTGTCGTCGTCGTCGTAGTCGTTTGTGGCACGTATACGGTATATTCTAGCATATCCTACACTAATACTATTATACCAGTAACAGTCTTTTCTAGAATCAACTCAAGAGAACGATGAATCCTTCAAATCTTCGAATTAAAACACGCGACTACTTGAATAAGAAACCAAACCTAAAGTGGAATTTCAAATTTTACCGCCTTGTTAGTTGTTCTTCAACAAGTGACCACATTACTACTACCCATTTATAAATTCACGATAGATAAATACATTAACTGATATTATTTATCTTGGAAAGAAAATGGCAGTCGTTTAAGATTCAAGGATCGACCCCCCATTTACTTGTGTTTATCATTCGTAAAAACAAATTCTTTCAATTGAATCAATTAAATATATTTCTAATATTATTGTTATACAAAAAAAGTAAATGTTAATTTATTTATTTATTCTTCTTTTTTTTTTTGATAATTAAAATGGAATCCCCCATTTGTATGTTATCGATCGAAAAACAAGTTCTTTGAATTGAATTAACTCCGGATGTTTCTAATATTGTTATCGTAAAAGTAAAATCTCCGATCGTAAGATTTATTTATTTATTTATTCTTTTTCTTTTTTTTTTAATTAAGTATTGTAATTTACTTGTTTTTTTTTTCTTTTTGTTTGGACGTTATCATTTGAAAGAATTGATTTTTCTTTTTTATTTCAATCTGTTAACAAACAATATATTAGTTCGGAAGGAAAAAATTGTAGAACTAACGAAATTTTAGATAAGAGAACATGAACCGACGACAAATTCGTAGGTGAAGATAGATAACAACACATACTGTTGACGAAAATGTAATACAAAGGTGTGCGAGAGAGGAACCGCACCCGGCGCACGAGTATTCGGTGAGTAGGTCACGAATCGACATTTTGCCGGAATGATGCGAGAGGGTGGTTTAGGTAGAATATAGGTTGACTGGGTCAGGGGTGAAAATTGTGGTAGTATCTCTAGGGATGGAAGAAGATTGTGTGGAAATGGTTATTTAAAAGTTGTAGTAATAGTGGTGTGGTGATGGTTGTGTAGTTGTGGGTGGATCAGGCGTTACCTTTCTCTGCGCTTCCGCTGCAAAACCGGATTTTGTAGCCCTGTGACTGGCCATGATCCTTCGAGTCGAGGTCGTTCACCGACGATGAGGACCAACAAGGACGAGAAACTTTAAAAAGATTTGTTTTTTCTTTCTTCTTTAATTTATTTTAATTTTTATTTTAATTTCTTTTCCTTTCGTTTCAAATTTGTATTTTTCAAACAAAACCGATTTTAGATCCTTTTTCTTTTTCCTTCTTTCTTTCTCACTCTTTTTCTTCGAAGACACGAGAAGGGATTATGCGAGCGTAAAAAAAACGAAGTTAACGATTCGACGGTCGCGGCTCGACTGAGGCGACGCTGCCGAACCAAGGCGGGTGCAGGACTCGTGCATTTTATCCGGCGCCGATTGGTCGCTATGCGCGCGAGTATTGAGTTTTCGAGTGACACGTGATCTCCGTTCTCCAGTCTTGGCTCCGGAGATGACGTCACCAGCAACCGGCTAACAGCGAATTCTTTGGAACATGGATATGATCCTTGCTGGTACGAGAACTTTTGGATTTTGCAAGAACATTGCTTTGACTCCCTCCTTCCTTCCCACAAAAAGAGAAATGATTTTTTTTTTAATTAGAATTAAAATCTCAATTTAACTTTAAGTATCTTATAATAAAAATTATTGTTTTTTCGTTTATATAATTATTTTTAAGAAATCAACATGTACAAAAGTAGCAGTTCCAAATTTTGATTATAAAAAATATAACTAAGGACCAAGATTTTGTAGATAAAAAGAAACTAAATTGCTGATCGATTTGATAGAGAAAAATGACGTCATCGCTTGTTGAATTCACCACATCTTGGATCCTTGCAACCACACTCTGAGAGCTTTCCATCACGCCCACGAATCCTGCTTTATTCCTACCATAGGTGTGTTGTCTGCGTGTGTGTGTGGTCCTGGACAAGTAAATGACATTAATGAAATATTTCCATTTGTCTAATATATCTCATTATTTCAGATTTTTTTTTTTTGATTACAGAACAACTTGTTTATTTTAACGCGTTCTATAATCGGTTGTATAAATTAATCAAAAACGCTTAAAATTATTTTTATGTACGAATAAGCACACGCAGGATGACTCATTAACGATGAAGGACGTATTTCGTTTTAAATTGCAGAACCGTATACGGTTTTACATTGTAACATTTTCTTGACTAATTGAGCAGAAATGAGTAATACCTAAAAAAAAAAAAAAAAAAAGAATTGAAAAATATATATTTTTATACATTTTTTTTTCTCACGTAAAATGATGTATAATTTATTTATTATGTTCGTTTTACTTTTTATATTTTATTATTATTATTTGTTTAATAGAAAATAATACTTGTCTTATCTTTTTATTAAATATTAATTCTTGTATGAAATATCTGTCACAGTTTATAAGTACATAATATTTGATATATTCATTGAAATGGTAGATTCATATCTTATCAACTAATTCATAAATTCCTATTTTATCGATTAATTAATAAAACAGACATCTACTATTATCGATACGTCAACGAAACCAAAGTCGATAAAACAAAGCTCTATTTTAACCGATTTATCGATAAGACAGTATTTTTCTTTTTAAAAATATAATAAATATAATAATTGATAAATATTGATATCGGTTATAAATAAATATTTCTTTACTTGAATAATAATTAATTATTAATTATCATGATAGTACACAGTGTAATATTTGAAATAATTTCAAAATTAAAATTAAAGTTTCTAAGAAATCCGATTCTATCAATGATTGATTTAAAAATAAAAAAAAAATAGAGAATTAGTGTATTTTTTTTCTTTATAAACGATTTGATAAATCAGATCATTTAATACGTCCCTGACTCCTCTGCCCCTCGTTCGAAGGGAGGTGCGGCTTGCACCGGAAAAAGCCTGGAGGGGCGTCTTTAGTAGGACGTTGCTTGTGTATTATGTGCCTTTAGGTCGGACTATATACAGTCCTGTTTCACTGAAGCGATAGACGCGCGCGTAACACGCTTGAGTTCGCGTTTAAGTTTGCTCGTTTTATCGTTCAGATAAAGACGATAATCGTAGACGTTCGTGGTGTAGAAGCTAACTTAAGAAATGTAAAAAAAAAAGAAGAGTAACTGAATTTAAAAAAAAAAAATTTATTGCACACGCGAACGAGTGTGATGCTCAAAAAATTACCGCATGTGTTATTCGTATTTTCATAATTACCAGTGACATCAACTTCCGGTTATCGAGGAAAGGAAAAAAAGATGAAAGAAGGGGCGGGAAAATTAGAGATAAAACGTATAAACATTGTTAACTGATTCTTTTGGATATATTTCATCAAATGTGATGATAAGTTTGGCGAGGAAGAAGAAATCATGTTCGATCCGGTCTCCGAAGAAGAGAAAAAACGTTTCTTCAGACAAAGTTACGGTGCTCATTTACCAGGGTAAATTAGAAATATTGTTCAATTTTTTGTCTTAAGATACTTTTGTTATAGTTGACATAATATTTATCTATTTAATACTTTTATTATCGATAGAATTTTTGTTTCATTAGTTTCTATTAAAAATACTTTAAAACACACTGATATTCGTTGTCGTTCAACTTTTACATATACAAATGCATACATATTCGTGAAAGAAATGTTTCTTGGTATTATATAGAAAGTGTACTATCGATTGGTCTTCTTTCATTCACCCCAACGAGACTTCTAAGGTTTTTAAGAGGGTACATTAAAACGTCTTATCGATCCTCGTTCATAAAAATATTTCTTAAGACTTACAAAGATCGAAGATTATTTAAGAATACTGAGAAAACATGTTGGTACATTCTAGGACGATCGTTTAAAACCAAGTCATAAACAGGTCTAATTAAATTTGCAAGTTGATTAACGCCAATACTAAAGTTTTCTTGGTAGGAATAAACATACGTTGCATAACGTATGCAAACAATACCGTGTATCGAAGTTACAATTCGACGTATGCATCATCATCATCATCATCACGCGCATCTACAGAACTAAACGTTTGTATTTTGATCCAAACAATGAAATAAATGTACCGTTTATATAAACGAGTTGTAATCCAAATTAAATTTAAATTTAAATTCATTAGGAAAAATGGTATAAATTAGGATAACGTTAATTTGTTTAAATAATTGAAATTTATATAAAATATTTTATATATATATATTTAAAAAAAGTAACGTTATTTACTTAGAAATAATAAATCGAAGTGACTAGAGTATCGTCTTGATAAAAATAGATAAAAGATTGACTCTGAAAGAGTGCTCGTACTTTTACTCTTATGGAAAGTAACATTAGTTACTTACAAGCACGATAACGGTGACTTTCTATAGAACCTTATTAGTGTGCGGATGTCAAACGACGTGTCTGTGGAATATATAATAGGACAGGTCTGTGGTTATCTCTCGTGAGACTCGATTACGTGATCAACGATCGAAGATGAACATCCTAAAACCACCAAACGCACTTGGGATCTCTTTCTTATTCTCATTTTATTTCTAAAGATTTATAGGATTCTTTTTCTTTATCACTTTCCAAGAATGTTCAAACGTCAAAAACGGTCTGATTACTTCGAGAAAGGTAACAACGATCTCATCGATGTAACACAATCTTGGATTGTACGGTTTCTGAGTAAGAAACTACAACGCGTTAGACCGTGAAGTTTCATTTGAAATTTTCTATTATCCTCTTTTTCAATCTAAATTTATTTTCATAATTTATTTCAACGAGAGAAAGAGAGAACTACTTAATATTAAATTTGCATATGTACCGTAGATAACGCCTTGACCTCAACCTCGAAAATATATTCCAGTAACCCAATTAGCAAACGTGTTAATCGTGTACAATCAATCAAGGTGATCGTACCGCAACGATAAATACGCAAGTACCGATAATATAACTAGGTCTTTTTCCAATTTGCAACAATTCTACCATACAAATCAAGTTAAGTAGTTCGTAGTTATTGTCCTTTTATATCTTGTCCTTGAATCAAAGATTAGATGGAGTGAGAATTAGATCGCGAGTCTAACCCTTGACACATGCATCGGGAAAGTATCGACCAAAAAGGAGTGTGTATCGTGAAGCTGGTACCAAGACTGGTACCGAAACACTTTACACCCCTTAGAACCTACCACGCAAAGGTAAAATACGCGCAAAACTATCCAACTTATGACGTTTCGCGTAGAAATGTTTATCTTAAACTATGAGATAACTATCATAGTTCTATTAAATCGATAACTTGAAAAAACAAAAAACATTTGTAGATTTAATCAAAAGTACTAATTCTATTTTTAAATAAAAAAAAATAAGAGAGAAACGAAAGACAATAGTTCGATAAGTAAATTTTAATAAAGAAATCTTTCTTTTTTTGAAGAGGGTAGGGAAAAAATGATTTTTTAGTAAATTTGTAAAAATAAAAGGTAACATAGATTATAAAGATAATAATCTGTATAATATGGATTTAATTGAAATTACTAATTAACTTAATCTCGTATAGGTTGAAATACGATTTAGATGTAAGAAAAATCTCTTGACAGATATTGATACGTTCATAAATCTAAAAGACCTCCCCTACAGCAATGACCTAGATCGATTTCGTATCGATCTCAGAATATCACGACACACGTCGATCATATATAAACGACTTTCTGCGATGTACGCTAATAGTCAATGCACCATGACCGTCACAGTATGAGCTTACCCATCTGGTAGTAGTATACGAGTAGTAGGTCACCGGTAGTGTACATTTTTACGACCCGTTACTTCAATGAGCCGATGGTATCTCGTCATCCATTGTATTATATTTGATATCTCTAACGTAAGATCACAAGTTCGCGTTGAAGAATAATCTTATAAGCGAATAAAGATAATTATTATCTTTGTTTAGCACATCTTTCATGTATATATTTATATTATTATTTTTTTTTTTTCAGATACACAGGTCATTGCCCAACACTTAAGTTCAGAGTTGGGAAAAGATTTGGAGCTAACACGGAAGAAATAATGAGGGTAACATTGATTTTATTCTTGATTCAATTAATATTAGATCTATCCGTTTATAAATATTTATAGTGATTTTTCGTTTTTAGATATTAATTTAATTAAAAATTACATATGTGTAACACAACACACACACACCGTATTGTTTATATATATTAAATAATTAAGAGCGTATAAATATTGTATTATTTTTAATTTTAGAAAATATTTTGTAGATTTTATAGATTCAAATATATCTTATATATATTTTTAATAAATAATTATTAAAAATTAATCCAGCAAAGACAACGTTTGGTTAGATCTAATAAAAAAAATATTTACTTCGTGGAATTTTCTATCTTAAAGGATTAGTTTCGTTTGAAATTCTTTCTAACACGTTTACAGGAGTTGCTGGAAAAGAAGATCTTGAAGTCAGGGCCTTATAGGCCGAATTCCGGTAAGGACGTTGCGCTCGTTACGATACCGAACGAGAAGGACATTAGAAGAGATTGGAAGAATGACGCACACTTGTATAAATCACCGCCATACATTTTAGGATACACAGGTAAAAAAAGAAACTTTTAAAAATTGATAATATTATTGCATCCCTCTCTAAACATTTACAAATTTTTTTTTAATTTTACACATTCATAAATAAGATTTTACGGGATTCCTTATTGAAAAAATATTCTGTAAGAATAATAAATAAATTGAAGTGTGTGGTATCCTACGACTAGAGAGAATAAAATACCATTTTAATTTGAATCTTTAGGATATATACCTGGTTTTAATAGCAGTTATGGTCTTCCTTTTATGAGAGCTGTCGAAGAGGGTGCAAAAGAATGGCACGAAGTTCAAAATAAATTAAGAGCACGTAGGGACGTGTTAAGGGCACAGGCCGAAAGGACTAATTCAAGAAATCTTTTATCACGTGTCAGAGCTGACAATGTTGCCGTTGAAATCGATCATGGTCAAGAACGAGAACGAGTTATTTTTGGTACATTACAACAATCTCATTTATACTCTTAATTTTTAATCAAACAATTTTACTCTGCGAAAAGTTTCATTTCTTTTCTTGTGTTTTTCTTTTTACAGATTGTACAGTTTCTCCAGAAAAGCCACCGATCGTTGGTTACACAGGACACATTCCTGGGGCAAAAGGTGAAGTTGCACTTTCTAAAAGATACGCTCAAGCTGCTAAAACGGGTTTAGAATCGGTAAGAAAAGAGCGTGAACAAAGACTGAATAAATTAAAGGATATTCATCCAGTTCAAAGGGTACTCGATGCTGCTTGCGTCGATGAAACTGGTCATACGAGAGCATAATTATAAAAGAAAAGAACAATTCTATAATATATTTAAGAAAATGTATGTGTATTATAATCTTTATCTTTGATACAAGGATTAGGATTTTGAGAGAGAAAAGAAATAAGAAAAAGAAGAATACGATATAAGAGTTAGTAAATGTTCATTTACAAAAATGGTAAGCATATCTCTCTTCTTATATTTTTATTCTATATATAAATAAATAAATAAATAAATATTATGTATATTTAGATATGTCAAGAGCTTCTATAAAATATTGATTTTATTAATAGTATCTTGGCTATTAAATATTAGCCGCAATACGTACTTAAAATTCGTGGATCGATACTCTTATGCAAGCAAAAGTAGATCAAGTTATAGATCGTGCCTTATCCATTTTAATGTGAGAAATAAATGAAATATTGAGCACAAGATAACGTGATAAGTGGTAGAAACAATAAACCTTTATTTATTTATTTCTTTCTTTCTTTCTTTAGTCGACGAAAATTGCAACCAATTATTCTTATATCAAACGTAAAAAATACTTACTGTCTTCTTCTCTATCTTCACACTACTATCAAATATAATACTCTCTATATAAATATTTATTACATGAAATAATTAGAATAGCAATGTTCTTTTATTTTCGAAAGCTTCCCTATTATTTTCTTTAGAAATATTTCAAAATAGTATACTCAAATGTAAGCTGGTGATTATGAAAACAATTTATAATTCTGTAAATTTATTTTTAAGCGTTCGTAAATATTTAAAAAATAATATACGCAATACAACAAAGAAATATATTTATTTGGAAATGAAATAATACAAGAATAATAGAAAAAATAAAGTAATAAAATATAAACTTCATGGAATAGTTTGTATGTAAGAAAATATGCAGTAAATAATATTTATTTTTAAGGTTTTTTTCATTTTCGTATAATGTTATTATTAAAATGTTTTTAACATTTTACTTTTGTAGCAAGAAATGCGACAATGTTTGTTTGACGGATTATCATTATCCTTTTCTTTTTTTTCTTATTAAATTTCGTTCTTTACTTGATGATACGGTTAAATCTTAAATAATGTTTGACAAAATATATCTTTTAATAACTCAAATATTATATAATTAGATCATTTTTATAATCACCGGCTAATTTATTAAATTTATATATCAAAATTAGTGATTTTCTTCTTATCGATGCACATCACGCCTAAATATTCCGTCCATCTATGATAAATGACTTTGTACAAAGAATTATAGGACCATATTTCGAAAAAGAATTCACATTTATATAAAGTTTCACCGCTAGTCCTTATTAAAGCATTCATAAAAAAAAAAAAAAGAGAAATTCTTTCAATGTTTCCGGATGGAAACATTGTACAAGAAAAATAAACGAATAAACGATCAATATTTACGAGCTAATTCCATTTTTCCTTCGTAATTGGATCTAAAATTTCTAATTCTGAGAATCCAATATTTGAAAAGTGGAATTTAGCCGTTAAAAAATAAATAAATTAATTATTGATCACTATAAGTGTCTCATGTTGATGAATAGAATTGTAAAAAATTGTTATTTGTGTAAATAAAAGTATGAATAAACGGATAACTTTTGTATAAAAATAATTGTAATTGTAAAAAATAATATTTATTAAGAAACCCTGATACAAGTATTCACAAGGATAACAATGTTAAAGAAGTATTTGAAAAAGTAGGTTGTATCTAAGGATTTGTTTTATACCCTAACTCTGATACTATAGTGATCAACTATATTCGATAACTATTAGGAAAAATATCTTCTTTTTTTTTCCATAAATGACCCTTTAGAACCTTTCAAATGAACGAATTATTCTAATGTATAAGTTATTTAGGATTTTATTTATTGAGAGAAAGAAAAATAGAAATAGCAATGCAATCATGCTATATATCAAAAATCTATCGTAATAATGCACAAATATATATATATATTAATCTGATTTATAATATATAAATACATACACAAAGAATGTTTTTATTTGAAGATCATTATATTTCATTTATTTTTAATAATATGAAAAATGTTAATGGCATATTTTGAACAGATTGAAAAAAGTATATCAAGGAATAGGATAATGTCAGAGTATATTTGAAGAATTTTATTTAAAGTCGTCGATATTTTTATCCAGTAAGTATGTTTTTTTTATAGTATATAGGTAATAATAGATTCCTGTATTTACCTACAGTCGATAATAATAAATTCAGGGATTTATCGATATCAGTAATAGAAAATTCCTATTATATATTTTAGGTAATCAAAATATAATTTCAAAGACATAAGTAATATATAATACAGGTATATTTATAAATTTATTTTTGTACTTACTACAAGTAGCAATATAAAAAAAATTCAAGTTTAATGAATAAAAAATAGCGACATTCTTGAAAACATTTATAAAAAATAACTTAATATAACAAAATTTTTGTTCATGATGTATTTCTTTTGAAACCAATCAAATTATTATGCCATAAACATTTTTAATACCATTAAAAACGAAGAAAATATTTAGGTGGCCTTCTTCAGTTGAGACACGTTATATATTTGTAATATATTATATATTACCATTTATTTATTACGTTGTGGCAATCTGTTAATTCTTTCTAATTCCATCGCAACTGTTTTCTTCCAACATTCTACAGTTAATTTATTTTGTCCGTAAGACAAAGACATCAGTCTCGTTAAAACTATCAAAGAATGTAAATTTTCTCCAGTTACATTTTTATTCGTTTGCCGCATTTGTACGAAATCTTCTTGAATAACCTGCACAATATAAAATGAGTTATTAACATTTTATTTGTAATATAATAATAATATTTTACATAACTATTATCAGTTTAATAGTTACTTACGTTTGTAACATCCTCATTGAATTCAAATTCGGTATGCCTTAGAACTTCAAGGTAATGGCGAATATCATTTAATCGATTTTGATCCTTCAAATATTGATTAGCAGCTTCAATTACTTGCAAGTATAAATCTTCTGATTCTTCTTTTAATACAACCTGAGTCGGGCACTATAAAATAAAATAAATTATAATAATGATTTTACTTTATTAAAAGCTATTTTGAAATTTAGTGATAAAAAATGTTACTCACGGGTATAAAAGATTTTGCTTCAGACAAAATTAATACAGGTATATCTGTATCGTACTCCATCGTATAATATTTAAAATCATATGGCACTTTCTGAAACGTAATTAAATTCATAATAGCATCATAGTTCTGTCTTCCAGCTTGCGAAACTTGACCACTGGTCAATCCTGTTTCGTCAATAACAAGATGAGTATGAGCACTTAATTGAAGTATACCACTTGTTAATCTGTTGCACTCGTAATCTTTCCTAAAATATGATAAAAAGTTATTTTTTACAACTAATAATATGATTGAATACATGTTAAATTTATTAGACATATTGACATAGTTAAGATAACTTACTTTGGTATCAAAGTCATATCGTTTAAATTTTCTAATGTAACTTCCAAAAAGTGACTTTTTTTTATAAATAATTTTAAAAAGTCGTAAAGATTTTTAGGAAAGTCTTTGAACTTGGCAAGAGAAAAATTGGTAATGTTTAATGGATAAGTACCAAGACAAAGATAATTCTTCCTCATATATCTATAAATAAAATAATGTAAAATCTTTAGATGATTGTGAACATGAAATACTAACATTACACATACATAGAAGACAATAAATGGCAGATGAGATAATCAGCAGCCAATTGGTCACCAAATAACAACTGACTTAAGATTAAATGCAGATCTCCTCTAATTGCCTGTGCTCTTGACATAATTAATGGTGCATTTTCTATTTCATGTTTTGTCAGCACAGTTATTTTTACCGCGTGGAGTCTTGGTACAAGAGAAACTGGTGGATTGTGAGTATTCATTTCAACATCATCCATTTCTTCGGAATTATTAATAATATTTAACTTTGGATCAAGCGATATAAATCCAATTATATCTACAACTTGATTCAATTTTAAATGCGTTGTTTCATCGTAGATCTAAAAATATAATAATATCAAAAAATATATATCATAATTTGTAAACAGAGAATTGTAATGCATTATTTTCTTTTAACCCTTTGACTGCAAACAGCAACTATAGGTGCCTAGAAAAAATCACTCTTTCTGCCCAAACAGTGCCTATAGGCACCTAATGCGAAATGTTTATCTATAATGAATGATGCACTATTGTCACATTTTGTTTCTGAGAAACAAAGTCAAAGGATTAAAAATAGTAAAAATATTGAAAATAATTAATTAACCTTCACGATACAAGCTTTACCATCGTCAATAGATACAGGAAAATTTAAAATATGTTCCTTCGATAAAATGCAATTATTATTCTTGTTATTTTCAGTGTTATTAAACATTTTATTAGTCTCGTCTGTCAATAATTTTTCTTTCTTTCTACTTGGTTCAGAACAATCCATTTCTTCAACTTCATTATTTTCCAAACTTCTTTTATTCGTATTATAATAGTTAATTGCATTTCTATTTAAGTTATTGATATTAGTATTCTCTTCTTTTGCCCAATCATTTAAGCCCGGTGTAGAAATAACAACACATGTTTGCCTTTCAGAATTGATATTCTTTTCCGAGTTAAAAATTATTTCTTCATTCGGCTAGGATAAAATTAATGATCCAATATGAAATATTTTACATTTGAAAAATGAAAAGATGTTAAACCGTTGCATATAACAATGTGTAAGACTCATGCCACACTTTACCACTTAAGTATGAAAAACATGAGTCTTACTCGTAATGAATCATACGGGTCAAACATAAGAAGCACAGCTTTTACTTATAAATATGCTATATGGCTTTGCGCATTAAATCATAATGCAAAGGATTAAAAAAAAAATAATTGTTGGTTGTTTCATACATGAGATTAACAAATCTTTATGCATCTCACACCTTAAACGATCATTTATTTTCTCTTGGTCTTACATCATATCTAGAGTCTAAATGATCGACTTAGATATCAAAACAGATTTAAAAATGATGTAAGACCTCATATAAAAATAAATAAATAGATATTATATGTATATTGAGATTATTACCGATGATAAAACTGAATCCATATACATTCCAAATCTAACATCGCAATGTCCATTCTGTGTATTTTTGACTTCATATTTTTCAAAGTAGTATTCAGGATTATACATATCCTGGATCATACCATGAAACCTAACAAGTTGTTTATCCTTAAAACAATGTAAAGGTGCATTGTTCAATAATGGAATTTCTTTTAACGTATTGCAATTCGACAATATAAATTTACAAGATGTTTGATTGTTAATAAAGTACTCGGGTGTCCAATGATTAATATTGAGAGCTAGAAATGACATAAAAGAATATATGTGTACATAAATTTATACATTTAAAGAATTATTAGTAATAGATTTACGGTTATGATTGATCATGGTTATTACTAAACAATGAAAAGATATTTTTGAAACGAGATAAATAATAATGAGAGAGAAAAAAACAAAAAAACTTACACATTATTTTATGGCTAATAATCTTAATTCGATATTTGTGTATAAAGTAAGTTTAAATGCATTAAAAATATGATTATTTATAACTTGTAAACACACGATACAAACTTCTCGGATATAGGCTTCTACATTTGCCGACATAAGTTTCACAAGTGGCGCCACCTGTGCTACTTTGATTTGATTGGTTGATTGTTCCATTTGATTTTTTGATTTTCTTAATCGATATTATACGAGTGTGTTCTATTAAAAAATAATAATAATAATATATATGTATATATAAAATTACGTACGTATATTATTTAAATTTTATATTTTGATTATTATTATAAAACTAAAAACTAATATAGATATATAAATTTCTGAAAACCTTTCAAACATCATTTTTCATATTTTCATTTATAATGGCAGTTAAAGTCGTTACAGTGTTAAACCAGCGGCATTGTGTTTATTCGAATGTAAAATAAATAGAAAAATATGTTAGTACATTATTAATCTTCAAACTAACGATATTTGAAAAAAAAAAACGTTTAGCGTTTATAATCCATAGTAATTCAGTATGAAAATAGGAGTGCATTCGTTGTCACATAACCCTACTGATGCTTGGAAGGGGATGAACGATCAAAAAGTTTTTAAAATAAATGTCAGAACTCCTACGATTGATGCACCAAATGATAAGGTATATTTATAACATATATTACTTTTTTTTTTAATTTATAATATCATATAATGAATAAACTTTGTCTGCAGGCTCGCGTTGTTTGTATGAGCGATACGCATTCTCTTACACCATTTATAAAATTTGATATACCTGAGGGTGATATCTTTATTCATGCTGGAGATTTTACAAAGTGTGGTAGTTTACAAGAAGTTATTGACTTTAATAAATGGATCGGTAAGTTTCCACCATATTAAAGATACGTACGTTTAATTTCAACCTCAATTAATAATCAAACTAATATCATTGTTTATTTTATAGGAAATTTACCGCATAAATATAAAATAGTTATAGCTGGAAATCATGAGCTTAGTTTTGATCCGACATTCACACATCCTTTTAGCATGCAAACCTCTGGGGACCGTCAAAAACATACGGGGACTAGTATCATTGATAGCATACCCACATTAGGAATGTCTAAAGATCTTCTTGTAGAAGCCATTCAAACAACCAATACTAAACGTCATTTAACTAATTGCATATATTTAGAAGATTCGGCAACCACTATATGGGGAATCAAAATATATGGTACACCATGGTAAGTAATTGTACAGGTGTGTAGATAAGAAAAAAAAAAGAATTAATATTCGTACTTGTAGCAAATTATTTCAGGCTTAAGTTTCTTTTTCTTTTGAGGAACGTTTCCTTAAAACTTTAGGCAGCCAGAGTTTTGTAAATGGGCTTTCAATGTGCCACGTGGGGAACCTTGTCTTTCTAAATGGGAAATGATACCAGCTGATACAGACATACTCGTAACACATACACCACCTGTAGGGCATGGTGATCTCTGTTGTAGTGGAGTACGTGCAGGCTGTGTAGATTTACTTTCTACGGTACAGAATCGTGTAAAACCAAAATATCACGTGTTTGGTCATATTCATGAAGGTAAATTGAAGTATCATATAATTAATTATTTATAATATGTTAGACGTCTATGAGCAGTAATAAATGAGAAAAATTATTTCTATGTTTCTTATAGGATATGGTATCTCTTCTGATGGAAAAATTATTTATATAAATGCATCCACATGTGATATTAATTATTTACCAAGTAATCCTCCGATAGTATTTGACATAGCATTACCCCCGGGATTTACGAAGTAATAAATTAGTGATCAATATGATACTTTAATGCGAAAGGTGACCAATTTGTATTATTGTTTTGTTCTAGAATTTAATATTTTTTTATGTTATGTTTTAAAAAAGGATTAATTTGTGTTTAAAATTGTTTCTATTTTTTTATTGTACAATAATATATATCTAAAATTTTAACTAAATTATTATGTTACGTTATATTTTTTCAATCAATAAATTAGGGCAACCAATATAAAACGGAATAAACAGAACTATAGTTATTATTATAACTAACATTCCAGTGCAAAGCAAATAATATTGAAACAATTGTTTGATGTATTTATTATTTTCATGAATTGATAATCTCTATTAATTGGCATTTTTTCATGCTAAATTGATGGGTCTTTGGACGTCAATAAGTATATATAAGTATATGTAATACTTTGGTTTTATTTTTTTGTTTTGTTTTTATATTACTCAATTTAACAATAAACAACATTTTTAGATAAAAATAAACATTTTTCTAAACACAAATTGAAATACATATTTATGATAGTATTTAATTATTTTTCATTTATTAATACGAGATAAATTGCAGATATTATCAAACTAGCAACTAACGTTGTTATTTGCAGTAAGAAAAAAATTATATATCAATACAAATGATTAACTTTCTTTATTTAATAAAGTCTTATTGTATATGAGGTGAATATATTAATACAATATATATAAAAAAAAATTTTAATTACCGTAATTTTCATATTATTTATATATTTTTTTTCATAGCTTACTGGGTGTAAAATTGATATTCATTTATATGAGTAATTGATATATTGCAAATCTTGCATTTACAATCTAAAATGGTAAAATATTTTCGATAGTAATTATATTATGCTCAATTATTATTTCATGTAAATTAATGCGTCAATTTTCTTATAGAGCACATTTAAATTAAGGAAACTTCACAATTTTCTTTTTATGTATTCTAAATACATAAACTATTTTGTTTGTTTAAATTATTTATCAATATTATGTTGATCTCACTCGAAGGCATTTTATAAATGCTATTATGTAAATTAAAATTCACACGATGAAGTTAATTTATGTTTACTGATTATTTAAATCAGCAGACATTATAGTTAGAATGATTTCCTTATTTTTTAGTGTACACATAATAACATAATTTTAACTAATGAAGAATCTACTTATCAATCTAGCTATAAACATAACATTTTGAAAATTCAATGTCGAACATAATAAAGATACATTATTATAATTCTTTAAAATGATCGTCATCAAAAAAAAAGATCTGACGAATTTAAAAATTATTCCCTCATTAGCCAATGAAAGTAATATTGGCAATATTATCTAAACTGAGAAGAAGAAAAATGAAAAACAAATGTAAAAAGACTACACTCTTTTTACTCATAGATTATATATATATTCATATATATTAGAAGAGTATGCTATCATTAATTTTAAACCTAGTATGGCACGTTAGAGAATAGGTACGATACAGATTCCCCATTATGGGTCCTTCTGACAGCTTCAGCAAACATCATCGAGACATCAATACACTAAAAGTTAATCCATTCGTTTAATACACGATTGATAATAAGCTTTTAATTATTTTTATTACCTGTATTTTTGGGCAATCTTTCATGTGTTCGTCTTGAGGAATAGTATTAGTTACTACGACCGCCTCGAAACATGCGTTATTGATTCTACTAATAGCTGGTCCACTGAAAATTCCATGTGTAAGAATAGCATAAACTTGTGTTGCACCAGCCTCTAAAAGTTTTTCTGCAGCATGGCATATTGTGCCGCATGTATCAGCCATATCGTCAACCAGTATTGCTACCCTATCCTTAACGTCGCCTACTAGTACCATACTTGCTACTTCATTTGCCTTCTTCCTTTCTTTGTGAATAAGTGCAAATTCGACATTGAGTCGATCAGCAATTGACGTTACCCTAAACAACATCAAATTATTTTAGATTACTCTTACAATTCTGTTGTATATTTTATCTTGTACATTTTTCTTTATTATCTACCTTTTGGCACCACCAGCGTCTGGAGAAACTATGATGCTGTTTCTCCATTCAACAATGTTTTCTTTAATCCACTTTAAAACAGCTGGTTCAGCGAACAAATTGTCGACCGGAATATCAAAGAAGCCTTGTATTTGACTAGCGTGCAGATCCATGGTTATAATATGATCAGCTCCTGCCACTGATAGCATATTTGCTACTAATTTAGCCGAGATTGGTGCACGACTCTGTAAAATATAATTACATTGTTAATAATACAAGTATATTAATGAGTCCCTCAAGTCCATTTGCAACCGGACATCATCTCCTGTAATTAAAAAAAAATAGATACCGTTAGAATTATTTAAGCAGTCTGCCTGTTAAAAAACAATTACACCTTTGCTGTATCAGTAAAACTGAGAAAGAATAAATAATACATTTTTTTTTATTAAAAAAAATTTTGATTTTCCAGTAGTTAAATGATGTTATATTCTCATATATATGATCTCTCCTAGATTTAAATATATATACAAATATAAAAACATCATTAATTTCTTTTCAAAAATTTTTTTTCAGAGGGGACAAAATATAAATACAACGGCCAAATGCTAAATACTTTGAATACTGATACAAAAATATAGACAGAAATAAACGTGATATATAAAAAAAGGTCAAAGATGTGTTGCAAATGCACCCCAGTTAGACTCAACAGAAACTATAATTAAAGCAAAATATTGAGAAAAAAAAGTTAGAAAATTATAACAGCACAATGCATCTCAACTCTCCTTTGCCTTCGTGTAGCAAAAGATAATAAGTATTAAACAAGAGGGCAAACACTTAATCAGATTAAAAATAAATAGTGGTTAATCATAGATAGGAAAAATGTTGATCTTTTATAGTATCTCACACAACAAATATATCGCAATGTATATGCTTTTATAAAAATACATAAACATATTATCTTGAAGAATTTCTTTCGAATAACATTGTGATAAACAAACGAAGTATATCATTATGCTTATGTTTCTTATAGGATGTTGTTTGTTATACTCTGAAATGCATTGTGTGCATAATATTTAGATATAAAATAAATCAATACATGTTTTTTATTTTCTCTTATATTAGATATAATAGAAATTTCATAAAAGCAATTATATGTTAAGATTTACTTTCACTATTTCAAACCTTAATTATCTTAAATATGACAAATCATTATCAAGACAGCACAAAAATTTATTTTTTATCGCTGAAGCATTATGTTTAAATAAGGCATCTTTAATTTACCTTTCTCTCTCTCTCTCTCTTTCTCTCTCTTTATGTATTATATTAGTATATGAAAGAAAATGACACCATTTTAAGCTATGTGTTTATTAGTACCCACAAGCACACATCAATGTACCCCATAGATGGATTACTAATGATATATGTATGTATAGTGCTATTATATTAATATTTTGCCCTCTCATTCATATGTCAATAATAGTACGTTCTTTTTTTAATTTTAATTTCTTAATTTTTTTTTTTTTTTAATACAATTTATCATCCATTCAATTTATTACTCATTCGTTAATTCTATCAGTCATTCATTCATGGGGGTACCATTGTACTATATAGCAACGAATATAAGTTTTGTTAGTCCTACAAATAAAATTTGCTGATATAGAATTAAAAAAGAAATATTATAACTTGAATGGTTCATTGAGCTATCATTAAAAACGCTTCACTCGACAATCTTGTTGCTCTTAAATACTCACTGTAGACAGGTCGGGCAGAACATCCTGAAAATACCCAACTATTCAGAAACATACAGCAATCTTTGCATATTTTTTTTTTTTACTTTTATCGATATTAACATAAAATATATTAGCTTTAAAAATATTTGGTTTCTTTTTTTTTAATCCTTTCTAAATAAAATTTATGTAAATATGTAAATCCTTTATATAAATACTACAAAATGAATTTATTTATAATCTAGAAAATACCGATATTATATTTCTCATATAATATGCGTAGGTATAAGGACCCCCTCGACGAAACTTATCAGTTGTTTCCCAACACATATATACAGGAAGTTATCTTACATGTGATAACCTTTAGAATTTTGATTGTTGATAAATGATGTGTAATGCATTTGCAATGCAACGATGTTGATTTCTTCATCAAAGTATTATTTGTAATATACCAAATCATATTTCATCAATATACGTATTACGTCAATAATACGAATAAATTAGAAAAACAAAAAATAAAAAATAAACAGTTACAAGAATAATATTATGTGAATTAAAATTTTATAAAACGTGTTTAAAATGATTGATTCAATCAAAGAAATAATTCATTTGCCTTTTTGCTTTTCCTATCATGAATTCAGGAATAAGTGCAATTATTAAAATGATCACAAATTTCGATGTAATATGAAATTTCTGAATTATAATCTTTTTTATAATCATGATTATATTGTATATAAATGAAATGGTTGAATTGTAAGATATGAAAAGATTAATTGCATTAACATTAAGAGACCTCTCTTTTTTTGGTAATGCTACAATTACATGACATTGATTAAAACATGCATTTTTGTTATAAAAACAACCTTAGGTAAGCCTCTTATCTTATTAGTGAAACATTTGTATAATATTTTATTATAATTGCATAAACTTTGTATTTTATAAAATAACTTTGAATATTATTCCGAGGTTGTCTAGGGTTGTATATTCAAATAATAATATTTAACGAAGTATTAAAAATTTCTGATATTAGTAATATAAATATTTCTGGAGCCATAGTACATAAATAATTACTTTTGCAAGACTATGCTATTAACCTATTTAAAAAATTTCCTAAATTGATACCATAAGTGTTCATAAAAGATAAAAGGACCCTGTAATAAATAAGATACCATCGAATGCAGGCCAATGATATTAAAAGCAAAAAAAAAGGCATAAGCATATTTTTTTTCATAGATATGAAATTGCCAAAACTTGCATTCGTAAAATGATACTCCATTTGTTTGTTGCTGATGTTGTTGCAAAGTTAAATATTAAACTGAGAAGAATAAAAAAATAATATCCTCCAGAAGTTACCCTGAATTTCCACTCGTTTGACTTCATGATAATAAGACTCTTATTGGAATTCGACTTGTCACCACCATCGCCTCCCTGTGAAGATATCACAGACAAAAACAATGTTTACTTCTGCTTATTAAAAGAAGTTTCCTTCCGGTACAAGTTTCTTTTCTCTTTCTTTTTACTTATTTTTACATTTTAACGGCACATTTAACATCGATGGTATAATTTAAACTGTAAAAAACATGTATCAAAAGCTGTAAGCAAAAAGATAAAATTTTCTCTTTCCTTGAGATAATATATGTTCTTGTGTGTCTGACAAAGTAATCCACGAATAAAAGTGTTATCGAATAGTATTAAAATAAAATTTCAAGGATGTCATTATATAAAGTTAACTTATGCAAACAGGATTTATTACTATCCTAAGGTATAAATGATATAAGCGGAACTACTGTCTTAAGAAATTAATATTCATTTCATTCATATAAATATAATTATATTAATCTATGGCATAAATTATTAGGATATTTTTAAACTGTTTGATATAATTACTTATATGTTTTTTCTATTTATATGCGTTACTTATTACGATTAAAAAAACACATCAACTTTGCAACTTTACTAATCATGTCATATATACAATATTTAATACGTAGTTATAATATTAATTAAAAACCATAAAATGTTAATACTACATATGTCCTATAACAGAAGAAAACTAAAAGAAAATACAAAACATTTGCACAAATCTTAAAACTTACCAGTCTTTGATACAAGGTTTTAAAATCAGCTGTATAAAAAATAGGTTGTAGCATTGATATTAAAAAAAAATAATTAATCATATTTCTATTCTCGTAAATGGCTAAATATAATAATTAAAAAATCGGGGAAAGGATAAAATAAAATAAGTCTCTTATTATTAAAAAATAACATTAAAAAAAAATAAAATAAAAATAAGAAAGTAAAATATTAATAATAAGTTAATTAGTTCTTATCCTACCTTGTCTTTTTTATCCTGCCTTGCGTATGGGAAACACGGGATTACCGCTGTAACTCTGGACGCAGATGCTATTTTGCAAGCATTGATCATAATTAAAAGTTCCATCAAATTATCGTTAACTTCTCCGCTTCCACTTTGTACAATGTACACATCTTCTCCTCTGACGGATTCTCCTATTTCCACGCTATTTAGAATATAAAATAAAAAAGAATATTTTAATAATTTGATATTTGTTATTTTCTTTTTAAATTTCTAAAATTACATACTAGTAGAAAGTGAATATAAATTATATTAAATTACGCGATATAAATAATATATATATGCAATCATATTAAATTGCACGATTACTGTTAAGAAGATACATATACAATCTTATGCTCGAGACTAAACATATCTAATCACGAGGACGAAAGCTACAGGCATTACATGCGATGTGAGGACAGATATATATATATACTATATCGAAAAATGTATATTGCGTATTAAAAATAAAACAGATCCATTAATGAAGAAAGTATAACTATTATCTCGATTAACATAATAATAATCGAAACATCATAACGATAGAGTTGCGTATGAGATAAAACATACACCGGTTCGTTCTTCTGCGAGTGCGTGTGTCGTCTATCGGTGAAGTAAAACATTAAAAATATAAGAATGATAAAACGTTAACATAAAAATAAATAATCCACGGTATCCCTTGTAAAGGGAATAAATTTAACTAAAAATAATATTTAGTAACTACACGGTGACACGTGGTCTATACTTCAGTGTAACCCATTAAAAGGATAAGAATAAACGTGGTTAAAATGTAGGAAATAAATAACGACCATTACCATGTTTCGAGATTGCTGAACTTCTTTGTGACAACTTTACCGCTATCAATCCCAAGCCTGTCGACAATTCTTTGGGCAAGATCAGGATGAGATGTACCGCTGAATACTTTGATATTCGGCATCCTGGTTTGTAATAACTTAGCACGAGTGTTTTCTAAGTTTGCTCGCAACAAACTCTTAGCACGCACTGTCTGCGACACAGGCATAACTGAAAAACAGAAAGTACCGAAAACCCCCAACCAATAGTATACATCCCTTCTCTGCGCCACCGGAAGTAACGTGACGAGCCTTAGCTCCGCCCATTTTCAATCGAACATTGTTATACCGCGTTAAATATTATTATTCTCTTTCATTTTCTTATCTTCGTTAGATCTTTAACGACAGAGTAATCATACGTCTTTCGTTGTTTAATCAAGAAAATTAAAAAGACAAATCGAAAAACCAGAAAATGCACATGCGTCAGATTTAAATTTTTTAAGGTCACGTGGCGCATACCCCCATGTCACCATTTTGTTGCAAAGCATGCTTGCTCGTTTCTTTAAGATGCTGTATATATCACATATACAATATACAATACATTCTTAAATAAAAAGGCGACAAATTTGGCGCGTAAAACGTCGTTCATTCATTGACCTTGGGATATACGAAAATAAAAAGAAAAGTATAAAAATAATAATAGTAATAATAATAATAATAATAATAATTTAATGTGTTATATTTGTTAGAAATACTAATACGAATGGGAAAAAGATAAGTGAATAGATAATAGCAATACTACTTTATTTTTTATATTATTTTTTTGATAATCAACGTAGTTGAAAAAGTAGTTGGAGAGAGAGAGAGAGAGAGAGAGGAAGAGAAAAAGAGAAATGAACAAGTGGTATGCAATAGCAAATGTAATATATTGAGCGAAGGAGAGAGGGAGAAAAAACAAGTATTCTCGAGGATAAAAAAAAAAGCAATAATCTTGATCGGAAGCTTTTTTTTCTGTTTATTTTATTACAGTTAGAACGTCCTTGAACGATATTAAGCGAATGAACGGATAGGGCGAAATATTTCCGGCGAATTCACAATTTGGCGGCAATTTGAAGTGCGCAGTGGCGCGAACGCAACATGGCGCCGTGATTTTAGGCAAACTGATGAGAGTGCGCATTAAAGAGAAGAGAAGTAGTAGAAGAAGAAGAAGGGGTAAAGGTAGATAGAGATAGAAATAGAGATAGAGATAAGGATAAAGATAGAGATAGAAAAAGAGAAAGAGATAGAGTACGAGAGAACAATTGACAGTCTGCCTTTTATTCATCATCGATGTGGCACCGACAGAGCGGCGATCGGTACAACGACAAGTTGTTGGATGCGTTCTCACTGAGCGGACATTTATTTAATAATAAAATAATAGAGAGAGAGAGAAAGAGAGAAGAAATTTAAAGATTTTAAAGAGATTTCCTCGTCTTAAATATTTCTCAGCTGGGTCGACTGGAAAATTCGAGAGGCTTTTTTCAAACGGCGATACAGACATATCGCGAAGAGGAGTGCGCGCGCGAGAGAAAGAAATAAAGAAAGAGAAAGGGAAAGAGAGAGAGAGAGAAATAGGGAAAGAGATAGAGGGAAAGAGAGAGAGAGAGAAAGAGTTGACGGAGAGGACGAAGAACATAATCGTGGAGAGCGCGTTACCGGCTGACGCTGGAGAGCAGCAGTACTTCCTCGATTCCATTCGTTAAGACGTGAGATTCGAAAAGACGATGAGAGGAGCGTGCTGACGACAACGACGACGTCGCGCGTTAAAGATTCGGAAACTATGGCGAACATCGCGGCGCAGCGAATCAAACGGGAATTCAAAGAGGTTATAAAGAGCGAGGAGGTGAGTGGAGGAGGAGGAGGATCATCACCTCTTGGAACAACGCATTACAGAACTTAAACGCATACACGGGGTTCGATCTTGAATCAATGAATGCGTTTAGGAGAAGGAAACGCTTTGCAGTTATATGATATATGCGGCCTTTATGTATTTTCCTTTATCTTATATACATTAGTTTTTTCTTTATCTAACACGAATCGTGTGTACAGTATGACAAAAGGAGATAGAGATAAGTAGATAGATAAAGATGGAAAGAGAGAGAAAGAGAGAGAGAAAGAGGGAGAATAAAAAAGAGGATGGTACTACAGAACTTTTACTTCTACTTTTACTTATTCAAAATGAGTTGTGTTATGAATAAAGCGCGAACAAATCACCTGTTGTATTAAACGAATGCACGATTAAACGCTTGTCAGTCATTATATTATATGCTAGGAAACGTTTTAATCTCGTTGAACGTTAGACTTTGTCGTTAACTTTAAATATCAGTTTCGTGTTTTTAAACGAACGATCAGATAAATCGCGAATTATCTCGAATATATGGGAGAAAAAAGATCCTCGAATTAAAACTGTATTTTCCTCTTCTTAGACGATATATAAGTTATATTAAAAAATACATATCTCTCGTCTTTTTAAACGCCTACGATATTTTAATGTAGACACCCTGTTCTGTTATGTAAAGTCGAAGTAACCGAATTATGTGTGTTTCTTGCTGAGTCAGCTAAAATAGTAGCTAGTTTACGATCGATCTTGTTTTATATGTCATATCCTATCGTATTTTTTTTTTGGTTTTGTAGCAGATAATAATGAACCCGATAATATTGTACTAATTATTGACATTTCTATTTTTATTTTTACTTTCATATTTTTTTTCTTTTTCCCTTTCTCTTTCTCTCTCTTTTCTCTTCGTCGAAATAAATATTAACGGATTAGAATAAATCCTACATTTTATTTCTTTTCTTCATACCTGATTTGTCTTCTTCTTGAATACACTTTATTTCCTTAGTTACTCTATGTTTCTCCATCAGATCAACTTCTCTATTAAATTAATTCTTCAATAACAAATAGCTTCTACGTACTTGTTTATAAAAAAACAAATCATAGTTTTATGATAATTTTGTAATCATTATATATATCATGTTGAAATTAAATGTTATCATTATAGGATATATTTTTGTAATGTTTTCTCTTATCTATCCTTGGGTTCAAGGGTTATGAAAATATGATGTATTTTTTCAATAGAATCTAATAACTCAATTGTTTAAAACATGTAGAACATTTATTTAGAATAGGTCATTTAATATATATAGTCTTATTTATTTCTTAATGATTTTTTTTATCTGTCACATTGTGTAAGCTTCTTCATTTATACTGCAATAATTTTCAAATGTAAACATGTTTATTATTTATTTTTACCACAACATGATTTATATCTTGTTTTCCTCCTACTTTCAACTGTTTTTTTTTCCTTTTTTTTTCTAGCATAATAATACTTATAATAATGTTAATAATTCATATAATTTAACCTCTTTTATCAAATGTTTTTTGTTTTTAACAGAACATTTTATTGTACACACAATTTTATTATCATGAATTTTCTTTTTATTATTCAAACTATTACATTACTTTTTATATTTTGCTACAGGTTGCAAAGTGTGCAATCAAAGTCGAGTTGGTAAATGATAGCTTCACCGAATTAAAAGGAGAAATAGCTGGACCACCAGATACACCTTATGAAGGAGGTAATTTTGTACTTGAAATCAAAGTACCTGAGACGTATCCCTTCAATCCTCCTAAAGTAAGCACTTTGTAAGTTAATATGTCTTTAATATCTTGATTGTTTTTATATGTGGTAATAATTATTATGTCGTATCTAAGTTTGTGCGTAAATTGCAATTGATCATTATTTAATTTAATTTATTTTCTTTATAGGTCCGTTTTATAACAAAAATATGGCATCCCAACATATCTTCCGTCACAGGTGCTATTTGTTTGGATATATTAAAAGACCAATGGTATATAATTCTATATTTTATGCTTATCAATATATATCATTCAAAATATTTGATGTATAAATTAAGCTCGCTGGTTTATATATATAACACAAAATATATTTTTGATCATTATCATTTCATTTAAGGGCAGCTGCAATGACCTTACGAACAGTATTGCTGTCATTACAAGCCCTGTTATCAGCTGCAGAACCTGATGATCCTCAGGATGCAGTAGTAGCTAAACAATACAAAGAGCAGCCTGATATGTTCCGTCAAACTGCTAAACATTGGACATTTGTATATGCGGGCGGTATGGATATTCTTTTTTTTCTTTTCTTTATTGCACTAACACGAGATTTAAATTTATTTTCCTTAAATCAATGATATATTTAATTTATTATTAATGATTGTAGGACCCGCAAAAATGCCCGAGCTAGATGAAAAAATAAGAAGATTAACAGATATGGGAATTGAAGAACATAATGCAAGAGTCGCTCTTTCCTCATATAATTGGGATTTGGAACGTGCCACCGAGCAGCTCTTCAGTTAGTGATAACTGTACAGTTAATTCATCATACAAAGACCACTCATTTTGTCATTTAGGAACTTCTGTAACAACACACTTAACTAATTATACCATAGCAGTTTTTATAATCAAATTTAACTCCTTTTAATAACAATATTTCCACTGTAAAAAAATACCAAAAAAGAAGAAGAATGAAGAACATTCAATATATCTGATTTGATATCTTTGATAGTTATCTGCTTGATTTATAAAACACAGGCTTTGAAAGAAATCTAGCAAAACAACATAAAGGCAAAATTTATAAGTAGCTATATATATCTTAAAGATAAGATTCACAAAAACAACAAATTTTAGTTCTTAATTTTAATTATTTCGAGCGACCAGATGATGATGATGATGATGATATTGTACTTTCCAAGAGTATTTCTAACTGTTATGGAAATTCAGTAGTGTGTTCATTACGTCTTTATATATTCTTTATTTTTTTTTTATTATTATTATTTTTATATATATATATATATGTATACGTATATGTATATGTATATGTATATGTATATGTATATGTATATATATAATTGTACGATGTTTGGAATGGTTGAGTGTGTATTTCTTTTTTTATTTTCTGTTTAACGCAAAACAAGCACATGAAAGTCTTTTTCTTCATTCTCTGTTCGTAAATTCGATAGGTCAGGATATTACATGTACCTGTTTCATATATATTTCGTTTTTTCTTTCTCTTATTAGACCAGTAAATTAAAAAAAAGAAAATAAATTCTTCTAGGTACTGTATTGAAGTTTCTTTTTGAACAGTGCCTGGTATACATCATTGGTTTGTTACAGAAGTCAATACACGGTACGATGCTTCTTATACAAGAACATGAGTTAAGTAAGACAGAAAATATGTTTCTTTCTTTTTTTATAATCTTCAATATTATTTCTCTACACTTCTTTTTTTAAAACAATACAGAAGTGTAATTGTGATTAGATTCGGAATGTATGTTACTGAAATAGATGAAAATTTAATAATGTTAGATTGTATTTATAAAAACGTTCATACACTTAAATACCATATTGTTAATATTTACATTTTGTACATTTCTGGTGTTGGATTATGGACGATGACCTGATTCGTGATGATCACCTCATATGCACATAGAAATATTATTTTATATTCAAATTTAGTGATTGACATTCCAGACTCAGACTAACTGCATTTATATATTCATTTTACTGTTAACTATGTTACTCAAAACGTATAAAAAGAAAATATACATTACATTAAGTGCATCTTAATGCACGAATAAATTATACAAGATCTTGTAGTATGAAGAAGTTCTATGCACATATACTGTAAATTTTCATACTATTTAGTTAAAAAAAAAAACAAATGTTTATCGAAGCAAATTTTTATGTTCCGTGAAAAAAAAAAGATTGATTTATACAAATTTTTCTTAAATTAATTTGATAAAGTTGCTTCTCTTACTAAACGAGTTCGATAAAAAAAAAAAGAAAGAAAGAAAATGAATAAAACAAAAAAATAAACAAATTTTATATTGTATATGAGAAAATATTAAATATGTAGCATATAATTGAATCTCTCTCTCTAATTTTTATGTAATATTGAGACAATTGTATCGAATATGGTTCTTTTTTCAAACGCATGTCAATTCAATTAAACCAAAGTAAGAATCCTTGTTCGAGTAGATCTCTTATTTTTAATTTTTAACACGACTTACTTCCACACACTTTATATGTATATATATATGCATATATATATATATATATATATACGGGGTGTCCTGTATATATTCAAATTAGGAAAACAAAATACTAACAATTGATTAGTTATATATCTTTTATCTTTATATCACCAAAATCTTTTTATTAAATAAAGTTTGTAAACAATAATATAGATAGAATACAATATTGTATAAAATAGGTATCAAAATATATATATTTATAGTGTTCCTCAGTAGAATCATAAGTTATTATTACATTCAAAGTAAATATTTACATGTAATGTTTTAAAAAATTATATTCTTAATAGATGAAATATAAGGTAATTAATTAAGCAGTATAAAAAAAAAATAGATAGGAAAGTATCATTGTAACAAATAGTTATGTTTGTACATTCTAAGTTTTCTCGCAGAAAGAGTTGCTAAATATACATTATCGTTAAATTTGAAAGAACACATATCTATGATTGAATCAGATACTGGAAGATTGTGTACTTGATTACCAGTCGTCATACTCCAGAATGGAATGCTATTAGTAGATTCTTGATGGGCTGCAATTAGCGTGTCGTTTTCAACAGATACTTGGCAAGGTCGTGACAAAAGACGTTGAGAATGTCCAGCATTAAACGTATGTATAACATTGCATAAAACCATGTCATCATTTCCATCTTCAATAGAACATACAATATGTCTTGCCTGAGGTGTTTGTTCGTTAGGTCGACAAGATATTAAAGCATGATTATCTTTTTTATCATAACGTGCGGAGAAAAAAGGACCTTGTAAATTCATTTTTTTGTACACGTATGTGGAGTCCATCAGTTCGTATGCGTTACAACTGTTTAAATGACATGCTATAAATCCACCTTTACTGATTCCATTTCCTAAATACGCAGGTACTGATGCTAAAGAAACAACAGGCGATCTGTCGCGAGGACTTGATAAATTAGTAACAGGACTTGACTGATTTCTAATATCAAATTGTATTATTGATCCGTTTTGAGCACCAGCAAAAAAAATATTACTATCGTCGCTTGACCAACAGCTACTCCATAATGTAAAATCTGTTGTATAGGAATGCATTATAATATTGTTACGCATATCAATTAATTTAGCACATTTGTCAAACCCAACAGTTAGAAGTATATTTGGTTGTGAAGGGTGAAAACTAATGTCTCTTATAGCTAAAGAATGAAGAAAAAGAAATTGTCGTGATACAAAGGTTTCCACGTCAATTTTTTTGATACCAAATCCTACAAATAAGGGATTTTCTGATTTTTGCGAAACGACCAATGTTCCAAACCAAGAATTATAATCTAACACACGGCAACCATCCTCTTTACAAATCTCTAATGAATGTTCAAGATGAAACTTGGTGTTTGTTGTCGATACGTTTTTCATACTGTGAATCAAATCACTTTTAGCTACATTTAATTGACTACGTAAATCGGCTATATAAGTTTTCATAGTAGTCAATTGTTCTTCGTAAAGCTTTTGTCGAATATTACTTTTTGATAATTCTGACTTAATACGATTTTTTTCAGTCGTTACAATTGACAATTGATTCTTGAGTAATTCAAGTTCAGAGTTATCAACGGATATCAATTTCTTAGCATATAAATTCCTAATGTCCTTTATACTAGCTTTTCTATTACATTGTGGACATCTTCTGTTAGAAGATGTACAAGAAACTTGTAACCATTTTAAAACGCAACTGCGTCCAAACAAATGTCCACAACGTAAGCAACACAAACGATGTTCTCCAGTTGTTGTCCATAAATCCATACAAATTGGACACAATTGATCAGAATCCTCTAATAAACTTGTGTCATTATTATCTGCCAAAGATTTTTCTGTTGAAGAGGCTGTTTCACCTTAATTAAAAATGAAATTATATATAATACGTAGACAGAAAAAAATATTCTTTTATATATGATAAAGAAAATTCTATATTTACATTTTGTAACTGGGCCACCACTTATGTTCTCGGTAGTAGTGTCGGTGTTTGAATTATTTTCATCGTTGTTAGATGGTAATACATTTTCTTCAACTATAATTATTTCAGATTCATCACTTCTATTCTCAGGTTCATCATTTCTATCCTCAGGTTCATCATTTCTATCCTCAGATTCATCTTCACCTGCAAATATAGTAAAAAAACACTGTAATATATTTGTAATATTAAAATTCCTTTAAATCTTTGTTGTTAGTTCTTTATTTATTATTATCCCTTTTCCTTATTTAGAGTTGCATTGATTCCATTATTAGCGAATACTTTATTTATTTATTTATTTTTTCATATTTTTATGAGTAGCACCGTAGGGTTATACTTAACTGTATTCCATATTTTCTTCCATTTTCTTGTTTTTTTTTTTTTTTTTAAAGATATTATTATCTTATGTTATATATTTAAAGTATGTAAAATATTTTAAATAAATTATAATCTTTTCTGATTTTTAAAACATAATATTTAGTAATATATATTATCATCCATTTTGATACAATTCATATACGTTATTAAATATTTGATTATCCTTAATGAACTTTAATTTGATTTAATGATATGAAATATTTGTTTTCTTTTAATTATCCTAATAGAGAAGATAGTTTTTTATTACAACATCAATCATTTTATATCAGTAAACACAAAACCAAGAAACATGGGATTTATTATGGTGGGTAGAGTTGCGACTGCAGCGCCAAAAGTATCAAATTTTCAAATGAAAAAGATTTCGTTCATTCGACCTCCAATGTTTTAGCGATTTAAATAATTTTTTATTAGAAGGATATATATTTTATATATATAGATGCATAGATTGAATTAATTTATTTAATTTTTATGTATAATAAAAATTGTAATTTATTATTAGGATAATTCTGAAAGATTAATCAAACATTTTGCCATTAACAAGAAATTGAATTTTCAAAATTCGTTAAAGCGTAATATAGTACCTCTAGTTTTCTTAAATTATTTTATTAATTTTATATTTTTATATTTAAGGGTAAAATATTAATTTTTATTATTTATATTATATTATTATTATTATTTTTTTTTAATGATTATATTACTTTACTTACAATTAATATAATTATAATATTTTTATGCGCAAAAGTATATACATGTACATGATAAATACTTTCTTGTTAATTGCACCATAGTTACAGTAACTGCATTCAAATAATACGTTTCTAATCGAATGAAATTATTGGCAGATAAAAGATGATCGTAACGTGTTTATATATTTTTTAATTAGAGTCTCTCTAAAGTGAGTGACACGTCTAATTTTAATTTTTTTCTTCCTAATAATATAATATTAAAAAATTAATGATAATTATAATAATAATAATAATAAAATATTTTGTTTCAGCTTCGGTTTTTAAGACGTTAAAAATTGTTCGCCGCTATTTGATATCAACACCGAGTCTTCGCCAAAAATAATAAAGAAAATATACAACAAAAATAAGAAATATTTTATATATAAACGGGTTAAAAGTTTAAAGGAATCGTACGAAGAACGGTGTTGTTACGAAGGTAAAAGAATGAAGGTAAAAATTAGAACTACGAGTAACACGTAGTTGCAAAACCGTGGATTTATTTTTATTATTTTATAATGAACGCAACAAAAGAAAAGGGCTGTTCAATTTTTTGTCGCGATTAATCATATTTTATTATTTATTTTAAATATTATTAATTATTTTTATATATTTAATAGAAAATATTAAATATAAGGAATAATATAATTAATTTCAGACGCGACGGCTGTGCGCATTGAATCAATTAAATTCACCAAAAAATTCTACAACATCCATTCACGTATCTGATTTGGAAAAGTCTGGAAGAAATAATAAAAAATTGTTTGAGATAAAACGTAGACGTTTACAACGTGGAAAACTTCAAAAGAGTAACGGAGAACATGGAGACGATTCGTATTTAAAAAGAGATACATTTGCATCCTTGGAATCTTTATTTGATATAAAAAAACCTTTGAATTTATCTAAAATAAATTTAATTCAAATTCAGCAATATAAGGAATACAATAACGTTAAAAAACAAAGTATTAAGGGCGTGGAACATTTGACGGGGGATTCAATTTCAAAAACTAAAGAATTATTTTCGAATATTACAAATATTTCAAAACAAGTATAACGTTTATATGTTTATATATATATAAAAACACATAAATATTAATGATTAAAAATTCATCCAAATTTTTCCTTTAGAAAATCGAAGAAGACAATTCTGTTACGAATAATACGTCAGAGGAAAGTGAAGAACCAAAAATAAATTCACAAGAAATAATAAATTATTCGAATGACAAAGATTCATTGAGGTAAGAAAGTAATAAAAATTGTTAACAAACAAATTTCATTTATAAAAATAACACATTTTTATTTGATATATTTTCTTTGTTCTTGACAGTAAATTTGTCGCGCAGGAAAATCAGGTAAATAAAAAAATGGCGGAAGAATCTGTAGAAGTATTGCAAGAAGAAGAACAAGTACAAGAAGAGAATGTTGAAGAAATGGAAACTAATGGTGAACAAGTATCAAAAGAATATGATAGACCTTCTCCACCGCTACATGAAATACCATCTGGTGCTGGCGAGGGTATGTTAAATTTATTTATTTGCTTTTTTCTTTCCTCTAAACAAAAATAAATTAAAAGATTTTTTAACAATTCCATGAAATAAAACAGGTGTACCAGTTCAAGCTGGAAGACGTCGCGAATCCGTGTTAAGTACTTCACCTTTGACGGAAGAATCCGTGATAATAGAATTGAAAGCAGCTGATGAAAGATGTAAATTAGTTGCAGACGAAATTAAAAAATTAAAAGAAGAAATGCTTCAGCTTGCCAATGTAAATATTATTATTTCTTTTTTTTTTAAATCCCGTAATATTGTATTTTAATTATCTTTCTTAACGTGTAATTTCCCTTTTTTTGTAGAAAAAAGAATTGACGGAAGAAGATACAATAGTAATTCAAAAGAAACAAGAAGATTTAATGTCGAAGTTAGCTGAATTTGAACAAATGACACGAAAGTTACAAAGACTGTTAGGATTAGCTGATCCTACTAGTGAAACATTTTCTAAAATGTTCGGCTTGTTAACGTTTCCGCATACAAGATCAATCGATGTAAGAAATCAAAGATCACATAGAAATTATGTGATTTTCGAGTGATTTTCAAATATTTATTGTACACAGGGTGCTGGAGAAGAGATAGAAATTTTACCGACTGAAAAAATTAAAGATGATAAAGAAAAACCCAAATCAGAAATGATGCCGGTGATAGACGATCATTTTGATTTACCTCAACCAGAGTATCAAGAAGACAAGTGAGATCAAAATAATATTATAAATTCTATAATATTTATATATAATTATTTTATATTATTTCTAATTTTTTTATTTACATTTATTTCAAGGCTTCCAAGAGTGATAGTCTGTGGTTACACTGAAGAGGAAATGCCAAAAATTGTGATAGCGGACGGTGAACGAGGAGGAAAGAAAGAATGTTTTCAAAATTTAACAGGAAAGTTAACCGAATCCTTGACCATGCAAGAAAAATTAGTTAAAGAGAATGCACAACTTGAAGGTGGAAAGTACGTTCGTAAAGAGTAATTATAATAATTTTCAAATAAAACATAAACATATAATAAACGATCGATTTTATATCGAAACAATCGAAAGAATAAACAAATAAAAATCACTTAATTACCTTGACAACGAACTGTCAATGTTTTTATTCAATTAATGTCGCAAGACGTATTTTTTTAAGCTCGACGAGCACCGTATGATCATTTATAACTTTATGATAAGATTTGTTTGAAGATGGATGCATTTTATCCATAATTTGCAACTTGAAATTTCGAATTAATGTGTATGCCATTATTGAAAAAAGTTTCCTCTATCTTTGTTGCTAATATATTTGTAGATACGAATTGGAAGAAGCATTATTGGAGAAAGATACAGCTGTTGAATGTCTTCAACGGAAGGTATGCGGATTGCAAGCTGAAATACGTTTAATGGTGAAGGAGAATACGGAATTAAATCGTCGATTGGCTTGTTTAAATCAACGTATTACTACTCCCACTTGCTGTTACACCTATCCGGAACGTAGATCATCTTGTTCACCACCAACAGTTTCATCTTTGCCAGCGTATTCGCAAGTTACTTCATCGTTACCGGATCAGGGTTGTTGTCAGTGCAAATATTGCGTTACTTCCGATAGTCCCGTTCAATCGCCTACTTCTATATGCGGTAAAAAAATAAAAAAAAACCTATTCTTTTTATTTTGTATACGTTTTATGAAAAATTTCTTAATTAATTGATTTATTTGTTTGTTCAGTAAATCCACAGAGCCGTAAGACTTCAAACGATTGTGGTAAGAATATTCTATCAAATCTTATTTTGTTTTTAAAGAAATAAAAATTAATACGAATTAAGTTTTTTTGTTTTTTTTTTTAAATATTAGGATCATCCAGATTGGCGGGTGGCGCGTCGAGAACAGGCAATTGTATTTTGAGTAGAAGTTCATCGCAAACCGAAGAAATGTGTTTCCGTAGTATAGCAGTTTGTCCTAAAGTCTGTCCTGAGCCAACATCCAGAGGTGTTTGTCCAGCCGAATTGGAGAACAAGTTTGCCGTTTATGGGAACAATACCAAACAATTGGTAACTGTTCTTTCTTTCGTATTTCGTATCCTGATTTTGTGTTCTTTTCTTTTGTTATGTTTTAATTTTTATAAACTATTTTTATTCGGTGTACAGGCACAACAGTTAGGTAGCATGGAGTGTGAAGTACGAAATATGCAAATAGAATTAGCGAATGTTCAACGAGAACGTCAACAATTGGAACAACAACGGAAGTTGCTTAAATGTTCTGGACCCTGTGCACCATGTGCTTGTTGTCCTCCACCACCACCACCCTGTGGTGGTCTTCCATCTTCCATGGTTTCAAGTTATATTCCTAGTACTCAATTACCTTCCCCAATTCCTCCATCATCTGGGAATGGAAACGTTCCACTCATGTCTATGCCAAAGGTATCTCCAACGTTTCTTGTTCGTAATATTCATTTGATAAGTATGATTATATTTTTAACTAGTAAGTTTTTGAATTGAGTAATCATATAAAGTTTCGATATAAATAAATACAGCTCTGAAGACATTTACGCTCGTTTTTGGTCAGGCGCAGATCAGTCAACAATCCACGTCTGCTATGTGTACCGGGCCATGTATAACAGCACCAATGGTAAGGATCACTCGGCAAGATTCGAAATAATTTCAGGTGTGATCCTTATTACGTTTTCTTCTTTTCTATCGTTAGGGTGCAAGCACTTGTCCTCAACAACAATTACGTGATTTGCGAGAACAATACGCACGTCTTCAAGATGATTACAAGAATAAATTATGCGAAGTATCTTGTCTCAGAACCGACATGGAAAAATTGAAACAAGAAGTTAGAGACTCGAAGGAAGATAAGGAAAGAATGGAAATAAAATTGATAGACACGCAGGAACGTTTAAAATCTTTAGAAGCCGAAAGAATGAAATTCGAAGGTAATCGTTTTATATAAATTTTTAATTGCTTTTATATATGTGTTTATATAGGAAATTATTAATTTTAAATTTATGAATTAGGACAAAAAGAACAGATGATGGAGCAAGAGCAAGCATTGATAATGGCCAAGCAACGTTTTGGAAAAGCTCAAGACGAATTGGAAGAATTACGATCATTGATTCAAGATCAAGCTGCTCAATTGGAGGATTATCGTAATAAATATTTACAAGTTCGTTTGACAAAATGAAATTTTTATTTTATTCGTATAATTCTTCGATCGAATCGATAAATTAAAAATTTAACGGAAATCTATTTTAGGCTCAGCAACAGGTTGAGGAACAACGTCGACAACTCGACCTAATGGAGATGGATAATGCAAGAATGAATGAAAATGTAACGTTAGAAATTGGAAGGGTCAAAGTAAATTAATTCTCATAATTATTTATTAATGAAATATAATATTGATTGCGTGGGGAAAATGAAATTAATTTAACTATGAATTTGTAAAACAGAATCAATTTCAAGAAAAACTCGCGGAACTCGCACCATTGCCGGATATCTTGAAACAAACACAAATGAAACTTCAAGAAGCTCAACAAATGAGATTAGTAGCCGAACGTAATTGCGAGGATCTTTCACGAGAACTTTTAGGATGTAAGGATAAGATTCAAACGTTGCAAAGTCAATTGGACGCTCTACGTAACGAACATCAAGCATTACAAGTGGGTTTAAATATTCCTAGGATTAAACAATCAAAACACATTGACTTACTCGTTCGATTTTATTATTTTAGGAGGAAAGAGGACTTGGTTCAGGACGATTCGATGAGTTAGAAAAGAAGAATGCTGAATTGAGACACGACAATGAACGTATGAGAAACACACTTGCTAGATTCGAGGAACATGAAGCACAATTGCAGAAACGGATAGATGAAAAGATGCATGAAATAACACAATTAACTGCAATGCTCGAACAAGTACAATGGGGGAAGAGAGAGAAAGAAAGATAGGGGGAGGGATCATATTTTAGTTTGAAAATATTTATTATTTCTTTCTGTTTTTATTTTCTTCTGATATTTACAATATCATTTTGAAGGTGAGAGAAGACAGCGCAAGACAAGTGGCACGTACCAAAGAAAGATGCGAAACGGTGAGACGAACGATGCAAGGCCAAATAGCTGAGATGGAAAGACAACTGGCTCAATGTAGAGCAACAGCTAGAGCAGCACAGAAAGATAGGGACGAGGTAATTATTTATTTTTCCTCTAATCCCCTCTCCCCCTTCCCTACATATTTTTATTTAATATACGTTCATCAAAATGAAATATCTGTATTCTTATACTATATAGATTAGACAAAAGATGCAAAGTCAGATAAATAATTTAAACGATGCTTTCGAACAAGCTCAAGGCCGTATCAGATCATTACAAGGACACGTGAATTACTTAAAAACTTCGTACAGTAATGTTTTTAAAGGACAAGGAGAAAGTCCTGTTGGTTTGCCAGGAGACGGTGCTCTCGGTGCTGGTTACGATTCTTGCGACTGCAATTATTAATCGACAATGTCAAATATTTCTAGCATTTTTACATGCTCTCGAACACATTTGAACGGTATTTATTAAAATAGAGCTACTTAGATTTGTTTTTCTACTTATATGTCGTGAGATAGATAATTTTAAATCAAACGTGATCCCTTATTCGTATTCGATAAATCTCCGAAAATTTTTTGGAAAACATTCAAAGAAACCACTTGCTTTGTTCATCAAGAAGATAGTAGTGGATTTGTAAAGAAAAAAAAAAAAAAAATAGAAAGAGAAGCATTTTATAAGTTTATTTTAAACCATGTATATTTATTCAATAAATCGACAATGTACTTTCTTTTTATATTATCGATGAAGTTTAGAAATAATGGAAAAAAGAAAATATTCGTATATAAAATAAGACAAATTGTGAAATAAGAAAGAAAAATATTATTTACAAAGGAAAGGGCATATATATATATATATCTAATGTTATTTAAAACTGTATCAGTTCGAATCAATCAACAGTACGAACCATGTTGATTAATTTTAATATAACATCGGAACGTTCACGTACTCGTTCCATTTCCATACGAAGTACTTCCAGTTGAGATTCGATACGTCGTGTATACGCGTGACAACATCTACAGATAAAGAAATATTAATTCTTATTTTTATTATTTATTTAATATATTTTTTCTTTTAATAATCATTTCCAATTCCTGCGAAGAGGTGAAGGGATACAAGAAAAACAAAATGTAAAATATATAAATATATTGTTTATAAGATATAATTATTACCTTCTATTAGGTTGTTGTGCATTTGAACAACTAGCTTCTGGAGAGTAACTAGACGTGACGTTAATTTGTGGAGAACAATTAATCAAATGTGATGTCTCTTTCTCATTAGAAGAATATCTTTTGGGTGTACTTGGTTTTCCATTGCGATAATCTCCACAACTTTTTAAAAGGTCCATTAAAATTCCTCTTACTTTTTTACCGTTGGACCTTCGTTGTCTAATCTGAATAACATATAACCGACAGTTTAGTTTATTTATATATTAGCAATATTACCAGATATGCATTGCAATGTCTTTCAAACTCACTATCTCATATATGTCGAAATTCCGAAAGAGTGCATATATTAGGTTGACTGAAAAATAACGTCGTTTCTGGACATATCAATATTTGTTTATCATTTATCAGCTAATCAGAGTCCACTTCTAAGTCGTATAAAAAAAAGAAAATAAATTACGATATTACTTTCCGGTCCACCTAATATATGCATTGTACAAAGGTGGTTTTTTGAACCGCTCAAAAATATGCGAGCCTTGAAAGGGCATTAAACAAACAAAGTGCCGTACGCAATGTGTTAAGATTCTCTTTCAATTTTCACTAATTTCTCACTCTTCTTTAGATACTAGCTAATTTTTTTTACTTATTTTTTTTTTAAATAATTCACAGATACATTCGTTTGAAAGAGCTGTCTTAGCAAAAAAAGGTATTGGCTGGGGCGTATAATGAAACAAAAGCATCATCTCAACTTGCAGCAGAATCGGAAAATGCGATTCCCTAAATTAACACACGCACACATCTAGCCATTCATAATTTCGTTGCTTTATATAAGACGTACGTATTCATTTCACTACTTTCTCTCTCTCTCTCTCTCTAGCATCTGAAGGAATCATTGTAAAATGATTATACTTATACGAAAACCTTGATTTGGACGAATGAAAAACAGCTAGCCAAAATTTAATCGCAATCGGATTAATAGTTACGAACGAATACGTAAGAAACTTTCATGTATAGATACATACAAACATACATACGTACATTTTTATATATATAGTAGATTTATTTTCATCATACTTAATCAACAATAATATTACGGAATATTTTACATAGTAGATTATGAATTTTTCTTACTTCAGGTGTTTCGTGAGGAGTCCTTTCTGAAATTAAGTCATCATTGTTACTAGTTGGACTATGACTACATAAGTTTTCAGCACTGTTATCGTGATTAGCTGTACATCCTAACGTCGACTTGCATGTGTGTGATGTTGTTTCTCTAATTGTGTTACAGCATTTTATATCATTCTGAAAATTCGCCTCTGTATTATGTAAGGAAGATCGATGACACGCAGTTCGATGCTTACATATCAGTTCTTTGGCATCGACTGGATTAGTATTTTCATATAAATCCTTTTTACTATCTGGCGTATTTCTAGATTGAAATTTATCTTCCATACAATAACCATCTTTAATGCAATTGTGACTATCGTTATTATATTTTAGTCTTTCACAATCACATACATTTTTATAATCTCTTTCTAAATGCTCCATCTGATGCAAACAACAGGAATGTGATTTTTCATATAGATTATTGATGTGTCGTTTGTATATTGAACATTCTTTCTGTTGATTCAGTAAGATACACTTTTCACATGAAGCTGGGACACTTGGACTTAATAAGTTATCTGTATGGATTTTTGCATCCGGTACATTCAAGTATTGATTTGAGGTATGCTCTTCATTAAATTTAGATTGTAACTTTACTTTTTTATTCGTCGAACATACCATTTGACTACCGTTAAACTTCCTATGTGGTGTTATAGCAGTGCTCAGCAAACAAGCACACTTTTTGTTGATGCAAGGTGTTTTTGTCTTTGCTTCTAATTCTTCTTCTCCTCCCTCAACCGTCGACGTTTCACTTACCTATAAATATAGTTTTATTAATGAATGAATAGATCAATTTTCACGGTTGCTTAAAAAGTATGAAAATTCAAGTGTTTATAACTTGCCTCTTTGCCCCAAATGTTGATCGTACCATTTATTTCGGACATACGTACTTCTACATTACCAAGCAAATATGGTCCACATTCTCGTATACAACCCATATTAGCTGGTTCTTGATCATCGCTTGGTATTTCTGCTTGTATTAAAATACTTCGATTGTTAGTATTTTCATCTTCTTGATATACAAAACATTTCACATTGCTACTTTCGTTTTCAATGTCTTCAGCTTTATTGCTCTCCTCATCTATGGTTACTGGACTAGTTGAACGACTCCTATTATTCACTCTGTTCTTTTGTGTATCTAATGATACATCGCTATAATTATCTGGTGTTTTGAAATCTACATTAAAATCAGAAAGGGTCATACTTGATTTTTTTTTTACTTCCTCTATATGCGGTATTTTGAATGATTGTGAAAGTAATGAATTACCAAGCATTTCAGTTGCTTTCCTTTTTTTTGCATTGAATGGTGATTTTACTGTGAAAGTATTAGACCCAGCTATTATTGAACCATTGCTTTCTTCACTTCCACTTGGCCTTTTAATAGAACTATTAGTGGGAGAAAATTTTACATCCAACTTTGATTTTCCTTGTGTTAGATTTGAAAGTGTTTTTAATATTCTAGAAGATGTGATAAATGCTTGCGATAGAGGACGGTTGATTTTTCTTGGCGAGTTGTCTGTTACTACTGAACTATCCTCTGAATTTAATATTGTCCCTAAATCTGGTGGTTTAAGTGATATACCCGAGCTACCACCAGCGCTGTCAGTCCATTGATTTATAGAGCTAACTGTAGATGTTATACTACTGGCAGATAATTTGTTAGCTGTTTCTTTTGTATTAATAATTTCTTTATTTTGAATTACTGATTCTTCAATTATATCAGTTTGTACCGCTACTACTTTTGTATCGCATGTTCGGTTTTCTTTACTGTACTTTGCTAGAGAATTTTTTAATTCTTCCAATTCTTGTTTCATTTTTAAATTTTCCATCAACGTGTTTTGATATGCTTCTCTTAAATTATTAAATTGAATTGTTTTTTGATCCAACTGTGTCTTCAATAACGTCAATTGCATTATATTTGAATTACTTTTGTTACTTTCTTCACTAATTTTTTCAAATTTAGAACTTTCTGTATTGTCTTTAGATTCTTCTGACATTACCCTTATACTTTTAACATTTTCTATTTTTAATGAACAGACAGCATTACTATTGTCAGTTTCAACAGTGTTTATTACATCTACGTCACTGTAAGCTTGAATATCATTATTTTCATTTTGTTCGCTATCTAGATTTTTATTCAATTGTTCGTCTTGGGGAAATTTCATGTAACCATGCATATATTCGTCATAAGACAATGTACGAAGATTAAAGACATTTAATTGTTGATGACCATTAACTAAAGGTTCGTCTGTGTATTTAAAATTTTTTTGATCAACGGATTGACTGTAGTTATGTTTTTGAACATTTATTTGCATTGAACCATTAAGTTTGTCATTTTGTTTCTCTGCGTTTAATAATTCTTTTTCTCTCACACCCATATTAATAGATTTTCCATCTTGTTTATGTTTAACTATTAATTCTTCATCTTCATCTTCATCATCACCATCTTCTTCTTCTTCACCATTTTCCGTTATTGGCGCCATATATAGATCTTTCTCATTTGTGTATGACTCTTCAATTTCTAAATCTTTAATAGCTCTTTCCGCGTAAGCCTTTATAACTTTATTAGGTACTACACTTTTCATTTGTATATCACCATCTAAACAATACGTTACGTATAATAGAATCTATGTTTTTTATATTATAATATTATTTTCTTTTTTAGCAAACAAAAATTAATTTACCCGTTACGTCGGTGCAATTTTTATCTGCTTCTAGTTCATTTTGAAATTCATTTCTCATACGTGTTTCCATAGAATATCTCCTCTGTTCTTTTATATCATTTATGTAACGTTTCACTTTGCTTTCAATGTTCCTGAATCTAAACAAATCAAACTTTTGTTATATAATATAATAAAACCTTAGAGAAAAAAGTGTTAAAGAATAATATTTATAAATACTTAACCTATGTCTTCCAAAATCAAGATTGCAAGAATTATTATCTAAGGTATTTAAATCTTGCAAAGATAGACTTTTATCCTTATATCTTTTTTTAAATTTACTTTTAAGGCCTAAACAGTCGGATGAAGTTTCAAAGATATTTCTTTCGTACTCTTCATCATCTTCTTCTTCTATGTCCTCTTCAATTTCATCTTCATCGTCAATATCCATATCATTGTCATGATCATTTTCATCTATGTCTGTATTGAAAAAGAGAGAGAGAGAGAAAAAGAAAGAGTGCGTGTGTTAATGTAAAATAAAGAAATATAAATATAAATACATAAAGAGAATATAACATTTGTATTACCTTCGCTATCACCGCAGTCAACATCATCTTCATCGTAATGTTGATCAGTTTCTTCTTCGGATGAGAGAACGTAAACACTAGCAGGACCTTCTTGTTCACTAGTACAAGGACTATGTGATTGTTCTTTTGTAAGTGAATTTTCTTCATTATGTTTCACATTACTGACATCTGAATCTTCACATTTAGATGAAGTTGAAACACTTATGTACGTAGGCATTTCCTCATCTTCTAACATTGGTGTTTCAGAATCTACCATTACCATAGCGTCCTCGTTTTTCGTTTGATTCTCATCTGATTCTTCTTTTTCCATCTGATTGATCATCTCAACATTGCTCGAAACACGTTTCTTCTGATCTGACATGTCTAAAGTAGTTATAGGATAGTTAGTACTGTTATCAATATTTCTTTTTATTGATGATTGTTGTTAACCATTGGTAGATAAGGCAGTATTAGGCGCACTTTGATAATATTCCTCGAAAGAATCCAAATTAATTGAAAAGACAGTTGTAGCCGAACTTATTCTTCTGTCCGCCATCTTAAACTCGCCTTCTCTCAACGAGCTAGTTTAAATGTGTGGAATATACTTCGTCTCTCTTGTATGTGTGTGTATTATATATATATATGTATGATATTACAAGGAGAGAAGGAGAGACAGAGAGAGAGAACGAAAGAGACACAGAAAGAGAATAAATTTACTTTGAATCGAATTATAAATTATAATTATAATATATATATTCGTTTTCTATTATAAACACACGAAAATATAATTATTAATTTATTTTAACTATGATTAGATCTTTTGCCACAATTTCTGAATATTATTACTAAATATCGACGAGAATATTTACATATCACGCGTCTCTGACCGGACTAACGACCGGCATACCGTAACAGGGCTGTACGTATTTACATACGATAGATGAACGTTCGATTATTATTTAAAAAAGGTAATTTTATTATTTAAAAAAATGAAATATATTTTTTTTTAACAATTTGTAATTATTTTGATAAACGTAGTAATGATATGTTTCTCATTTATATTGTTGTATAAATTATTCAATTTATATCGAATTTAAGAAAATCTTTTTTTATAATTAGAGAAATAATTTGATTTACAAATTAATATCTATAATTGATAATAAAAATTAAGAAATACCTAGTAGCTATATTCTTTATAATAATAAATATGCCATATTAAATTTAAATGTATTTGTAAAATTTAAAAATTTCTATATTAGACACCACTGTAGTCCGAATTCCGAACAAAGGAACGTTCCTCCCGATTAAGTTTCGGATGCAGCATGTGTGCGCGCTTGTGTTTACGGAAGCATACGAATGAAAAGTGTGCGTTCGGAAAATAGCGAAAGAAGATAATAGAATAAAAAAAAGCATATTTAAAAAAAATGCCTTCCGAAGATAAATCTTTTCCGATAAAAATCGAATTCGGGTAAATATCATTAAACAATTAAAGAGAGAGAGAGGGAGAGAGAGATACAGATAAAAAGAAATATTTATATTTATCCAATTATTTTATAGGAAATTGCACTACTACTGCACGCTACTTATACATTCACATATTTTACTATTGATAATAAAATTGTAAATACGTATTTTCGATAAAAATTATTTTTTTACAGAGGTGGAGCCGAGACATTGTTCGATAAAAAAAAGATACACTTTGTTAACTTACCCAATGAAAAATGTAAGGTTATAATCACTGTTATCTTTTCAATTGATAAATAGATTCTTTTCCTTAAACAATAATAACACTATATCTTATAGGGACTTTGAGAAATTTACTAGATTGGATCAAAGATAACCTCTTGAAGGAACGATTAGAACTTTTTATGCAAGGAGACACTGTGTAAGTACCATAACGTTATAATAAATTTTATTCTATATATTTTTTTTCCCCGTCTTATTTTTTCTTTCATTTGTTTCATACACATCGTTACGTTCAGTACTTACTTGCTTTTACGTTTGTCGTTTTTCTTCCCTTTTCACAGAAAAGTTTTAACAGAAAACAACGATCATTTTAATAATTTAATATAGATGAGATTTTGTTTTAATTCTAATCGACAATAATTAACATTAAATACGAAATGTTGCAATAAATAATTCAATAATTTATCAATTTCACTTTAATGCATTACCGTGTATAATGGAATGGACACGTTCACATTCTCATCATGGCATCTGAGCTTTTCTCCAGTTTCGGTTTATTCCGTTAGGCAGTGTCGCGTATTCATTTGGTGGAAAAACGCGGTAAAATATGATAGTGTCTACATAACGTTCACGAAATACTTACTATTAGTAATACAAATTTTGTTATTGTGTCAGTTAAAATTAAAACGTTGTTATTTAATCTTTCAGCCGACCAGGAATTCTTGTTCTTGTTAACGACACAGATTGGGAATTATTGGTGAGTTATATTAGGTTATATCTTGTATAATTGTAGTGTACATAAACCTTTACATTATTCTTCCTTTCTAGCATTCTAATCATTCTATCATATAATTTGTTAAATAATTTAAAATGTATATCTTTTTTTAAAGATTACTTTAAATTATTCTCTTTATTTTTTTTTTCAATATAAAATTAAACAGAAAAAAAGGTTAAGGGTATTATCCCGCGAAAAATTCGTACGTAGTCAATTTCACCGCTAGGTGGCTCTAGGGTTCACAAATCAGGGATCGAGTAGTTTATTATTGACATTCAGTATCGAAGACTGCATTTTACAGGGATCTACACTTATCAACATCGCGTTAAAAGTTCTTGAATGTAACTAAAGATCTTATTAAAATTTAATCAATGATATTATTACCTACGTGCATAACGTATAATACTTTTCGAAATACTTCGAGATAATAACGTATCTTTTAAAAAGTAAGATCTTTCAAGATACATATGAATTTATTTTCCATCCCATTTAATATTGTAACGGAGTTAGGGAAACATCAGACACATTCACGAGGGATCTTGAATACCGTTTACAAGCTCCCTTCTTCCCATTCCATACCCTTCCGTACCCTTTCCTCTCTCTTTTTCTCGAAAAAGGGCGCAAATCATCTTGGCTCGCTACACCCGTAAGAAAATTATCATTTTAAATTTGTAAATGTGTAGGCTGGGAGGTGCTATTAGAGCTCGTTGCTACTTTTAAAGGGAAGCAAGGGGGGTAGGAAGAAGAGAACCAAAAAGCAGACGGGAGAAGGATGATGGGTTCGGCCATTATTATGATAATACCAACGTTTCGCAAAGCTTCTCTCGCACACTTCGACTCCCACGTCTCTTTGTCTCGTTTTCTCCTCTTACCGCTTCTACTATTTCTTCTTTTTCTATATCTATATCTATATCTATATCTATATCTATATCTTTCACATACACATAAATACTTACATACATGGAGAAAGATATATAGCAAGATAGTTCTTTTACTCTCATTTTTTCCTTTTTAAATGCTCCTTCATCTTATATGCGAGGTCTTTCTTCCAACTAGTCCCTTTTTCACTTTATTTTACTTTACTTTGCTTCCTTGTCATGATCAATTCGTAATTTTTAAGAGAATCGCTTTCGTTGGTATTTATGGTGTTTATTACAATCGATATCTTCTTGTCTAGTTAGATTTAAGTCAATGAAAAAGGTTTTTTATTCTTAAGTTAGATCACAGCGTAGTTGCTTTTATTTACTTACATGCATTATAGATTAGTTTCCTTTTTATTAAAGAGCTTCTTCGTAATATACGGAGGAATATTTATTGGATGCTTACAGGGTCAAGGAGATTATGTTCTACAACCAAAAGACAACGTTCTCTTCATATCGACGTTACACGGTGGTTAAATTATCAGAACAGGACACCACCGTTTCTACTATCATTGCTAATCGATACGAAATATTCTAGATGATGATGATGATCATTTGTAATTATTAAACTAACAATCTTGAAAGAGTTTATTATTATTTTAACAATAAGATCAAGTTATACATCCATAATAAAGTTATTTTTGTAAATACGATGATTGAAGTTGTACGAGGATGTAGAGATTTATAGAAGATATAAATTATTACATTTTATCGATATTTTCTTAGAAAATATTTTATGCAAATATTTTACTTTTTTTTATTTTTTATACTATTTTAGTTCAGACTGATATTTTTCTTTAGCATCTTTCACAAGTCGCGTAACGTTTATTATATTTGTACCATAACCGATCATTCCAAATAAAAGTTTGACCGGTTATGATACCATTTACTATTAATTCAAATTACTCGTACAAATCTTAACTTACACCCTAGTGATTATCACCAAATCGAGTGATTATCGAAACATTATTCCATTCTTCCTTTTCCTTTTTTTAATATATATTTTCAAGAATATAAAACTCGTAGAAGAGAAAAATTGATGTATGGTCGATCAAACGGTATATTTACTTACGTCATCAATCTTTTTAGCGAGTAGGTATTAAAGACCTTTGATAAAAAAAAAAAAATAAGGAGGAAGAAGAGGAAGAAAAAGAAAAAAGTTCTTACACTCTAAAAAGTTTGCGGTTTGGTCCCTTTGATCGCAGGTAGATTTTTGTCGCAGGACTACGGCATTTGGCAAGGCTCTTTAAGGCGAACGTGCTGGAAGGGCGTACCATCGTAATCATCGTTGTTTGGCATGTGCATTCGAATAGAAATCCGTCGAAGGGAAGTTTCGAATGGAATAAAACTCGCGCGCATGCTTTCTTTTATTCTTTTCAAAAGAAAGAGAAAGAGAGAGAGAGTGTGTGTGTGTGTGGGAGTGAGAAAGAAACTCATAAAGTTTGTTCTCTCTTCTTCTTCTCTTCTATTTCAGAAAGAGAAACGTTCTGGTTCGCGCGACGTACAACGTTCAGGATAAGTTTCTCGTAATGACTATAATACAACGGCCAACACTTTGGCTGGTCTCCAAGGATTCTCGCCACGATCGCTCTTTCCCCTACTTTTACCCTCGCTTATTTCGTCTCTGGAGCTCCGGCACCGCGAGCAACGTCCGGGTACTTAGTACCACCCTTTACTACACCCCTTACCCCGAACCCACTCCAATTCCTTTCCTCCTGCTTTCCGTCACCACCCCTCGTTTTCTCTCTCGTACGCGATACCCCACCCTCTCCTAGCACTCTTCCTTCTACTTTACTTTGTGGCATGCTGGGCTTTACATATATTACGTTACAATTAACATTGTTGGGACTTTAGACGAGTTTTGCCACTTTTCCTCACCTTTACCATCATACTCCGACTAATATGAAATGAAAAGATTCGAGTTTGTTTTTAAAAACGGCCAAACAGGCGAATAGAATTTTGGATGGATTTATACTAAAATATTCGAATTAACTCTAATAAAAGTTTTTTTTAAATATAAACTTTGCAATTTGTCTATTAAAGATATAAGAATTGAAGATAGAAAAAAGAAATATTTATTATACTAATTTTCAGAGAAAAAGAAGAGAGACAGTGAGAAAGTGAGAGAGGGAAAGAGAGATGAGGAGACCATTTGTATGTAAAATATGATAATATTGAATAAAAAATAAAAAGAAGAATTTATAAATAATAATAATAATAATAATAATATTACATAAGAAAGAAGGAGACGTAGAAATAAAAAGAAAAAATATATCATAGGTAGATAGTAGAAATTATTCTATCATGCTTTAAAGTAAGAGAAGAGAGAGATGCTATCAATATAAAATATAATTAGAAAGAGAAAGAGAGAATTTTTAATTATAACATGATAATTTATTATAAAAAAAAATAAAACAGAAAAAAAAGGATAAAGATTTAACGAAAATAATGTATGAGAATATGAGAATATAAATGAAATATAGTAAAAGAGAAAAAAAAAGCAGAGGGGTGCAGTAAAGAGAAGGATAGAAAAGAAAGAAAGAAAGAAAGAAAGAAAGAGACGTGCTTTATCTGGTATGCGTGGAAAACTTGGCTCGTTAATTAACCGCTCGAAAGAAGGAATTTCTAATGGGACAGGCAAGTACTTCTCTTTCTCTCTCGGCTCTTTTCTTTACCCCTTTTAGCCCTTTTTACCGATTCGTTTTTAATCGGTTTTTAGTGAACCAGAGAGCAATCTGGCACGTTTTCTCTTTCTCTCATTCTCTCTCTCTCTCTCTCTCTAGTTTTTTTTTTTATAAACACGATACATCAATCACGTCGTCATTACACGACGATATGTAACAACACAGCTGATACATCGAAAGGGGTAATGCTCTGCAATCGTTCCATCAAGCTTTACCTATTCGCTCATGTGTTTATTCGGTGATTCTGGAAATGCGTTGGTACGTGCTTTCAACGGTATACACCGAACGTAGAAGAACGTGAGACTTGTAACGTACAGCATCCACATTTAATCCGGTCTAGCTAGAGAGGACCTTCTGTAACTAGCAGAATTATATTCTCTTTCCCTTTCCTCTTCCCCCTTTTCTTTTTTATTTTCTCTATCTTTATCTTTTTCTCTGTATCCATCTCAGTCTCTATTTAAATTTCTCTCTCTCTCTCTCTCTCTCTCGATTTCTCTTTTAATCTATAATATCTTTTTACCTAAATCTTTATCTTTTTATTAATCCTTTACCTATCTCCTTCTTTCTATTTTTACCTTACTTTTTATCTCACTTCATCTCTTAATCTCTCTTTTTCTCTCTTATATTCCCTCGATGATTTTCTACTTTTCTCTTTATTTTTTCCTCTCTTGTTAAACTTTTGTTTGAATTATTAACGATTATGTTCTTTACATTGCTTTTCTACATTACCTCATTATCATCTTTCCCTCTCTTTCTCTTTCTTTCTTTCTTTCTCTCTTTTTCCTTTGTCTCTTTTATTTATGTAAATAAGTATCCTAAGTGAGGATCATTTTAAATGATATTATAGATGTATTAAGTCGAGACAGAGAACAGACACCGAAACACACAATTTCCAAACGTTATGACGTTTATTTGACACGTGTTACGAACTCGCTGGACCAAACACAGTTCCTTTATTGATCATTTGAAAGCTTTGAAAATCTACACAAGTTAGTCACATTTAATCCTTGTTTATTCCATTCATTCATTTTATATTCTTATTTATTTACAATAATCTTTGTTAATTTCATTCTTTTCAAGTTGTTCTCGATTTTGACGAGATCGATTTGCAAAAGATAAATATTTTTTATTTTTTAAACAATTTCTATCTTTCACCTTTTTTTAAATTCCATAAAAACGTATCCAAGAGTACTACATACATTGAAGTATCTTTTGAATATTCTAAGTAATTGAAAGTGTATGATACAGAACGAGAGACGAAGAGATAGATAGATAAATAGATAGATAGAGATAGAGAGAGAGAGAGAGAAAGAATATAGTAGGAGAAACTCTAAGGAATTAGAGTAGAAAGTAAAGGGTTGGTTGGTTCTTAGAATCTTCCGGATTTTCGCGAAAATGAAATCAGCCGTCTCGGTATCGCCACGAATTAAAGTTTCGCGTCTCCGCTAACGGTTGTTTCACTTTGAAACGTGCGTATAATTTCTGTTATCTTTTCTACTCTTACCAACCGTACACCACCAACACCACCACCATAACCACCATCTCTTTCCCTTACCCTTTCTTCCCTTTTCTCCTTCCTTCTTTCCTTCTTACCGCGAAATATAAAATAATAAAGGCACCGACGAACGAGCCTCCTGGGAACTTTGGCTATTTTCTCGAAACGCTTCCAAACCTAACTCCCCTTTCACCCCTACTCCTCACCCCCTCTCCACCCTAACGCGTCTCGAACTTTTAACGATTTGCCCTCTTTTCTCTTACTCTTAACGGGGTCTCTCCTTTCCTTTTTCTTTCCCACCCCTCCCCCATTTCTCTACCCTTTCCCTTCTTTTTTTTTTTTATCCATTTTCACAGACTTTTATCCTAATTTTTTTTTATCATATTTTTTTCATCATATCGTTTATATCGATATTTTTGTTTCTATTATTTCATCATATCTCTCTGTTTCTTTTTTTTTATTTCCTTATTTTCTTCGTTGTGTTCTTTTTTCTTTTTATTTTTTTTTATTTCAAAAGCAAGTCCTATTTGAAAATTTGTATTCCATTTCTTTAAATCGTTATTGGTTTTACTATTTTATCGTTTATTTCTTTTTTTTTTTTTCGTATTCTTTTCTCTGCTTCTTTTATTTTATTTGCATTTTTATTTTTTTTTTCAAACGTTCTGTAAAAGCAGAACATTTCAGTGGTCGTACACAAGGATTTTTTTTTTCCTTTCTCTCTTTCTATTTTTTTTTATTCTCTCTCTCTCTCTTTTACTCTCTCTTTCTCTCTCTTTTTGTTTCCACACGGTAATTAGTACTTACTCGCATAATTACACGTTCGTTCTCGCGTATGCCGTATTTATTTTAGTTTAACAACGGTCTAACCATTAGAGTACTAATCCTCTTAATGTCTTCCCAGTCAGTGTACCCGTGCGTACGTTTGTTATTTTTTCTCACACTCTTCTCAATTTGCACTGAGAATTTCATTTTCGTAATTAATTCGTTTGGCAAGAAAGCTTCGAGTACAACACTTGCATTCCCAGCTTCGTTACTCAACACAAATATATAAAACAAGAGAGAGAGAGAGAAATAGAATGTGATATTTCAAAATATGTATTAAATTTATTTCACTTTTTTTTTGCTTCTGTTTTTCATGTTGTTTTTTCTTTTTTCTTTTTATATTTTTTAATTTCTAATACCATTGATAGATCTCGAACGATATCGAACGTGTTTTCACACTTGAAAGTTTATCAAATATTTGATAAACTTTTACATACAAAATAATCATTTTATTCAAACGTTTAATACACGAACTATGTATTTTCCACTTATGATTCGTACCAAAATATTTTCTTTCGTTCTTTTTGTTTTTTTTTTCTCTTTACGAAGATACGAGAGAAATAAAAGATAAAAAATAGAGAGAAAGATAGATAGATCGATAAATTAACATAAAGTTATTAAACAATATCTCCTAAAGGGATATTTTCATGAAAATATTTTCTGGAATACTTAACGAATAGATAACACCTGCCGCTTCTTTTAACATTTGGCTCCGGTGCCAAAGTCATTCGAAAAAATATATAAAAAAAAGAAGAAGAAGAAGAAAAAAGAAGGATTTCTCTTTTCCCAAGTAGAAATCGATCGAAGAGGAAAATAAGAGAAGAGAAGAGAGTAGAATAGAATAGAATGGAATGGAATGGAATGGAATGGAATAGAAAAGAAGACCGTATGCCCATTTTAATTCTTTCCTCCTTCTTTTTTTTTCCGTGCTTAAGCTCGCATTCCATCTTACTTTCTCGTCCTTTCTTCTTCGTCTCGGTTGGCCTCCTTTACCTTTTATTTTTTTCTCTCTTCCTTTTCTTCTTTGACTCGTTCGTGACAATGTCCCCGAGACCATCAGCAGGCCATCAGCATAAAACGTGCGGTTTTATGAGCCGTAGTTGGTAGACGGTTTCACGTTACATCCTTCTCGAATGCTCTTCTTCTTCTTCTACTTCTTCTACTTCTTCTACTTCTACTACTTCTTCTTGTCCTTGTCCTTCTTTCTCTTCTTTTTATTCCTTTATTCGTACTTACGAATCTTCTTTCATTTTTCGTTTTCCACTACGATATTGTGTCGAGGAAGAATCCAGCAAAGATCTTCTTCGAAGTCTCTTTTCGTTGAAATGACGTTAGTAGTACCCACCACCATTGAAGAGATTGCTAACGTTGACCTTTCCCTTATGAAAACGCTACTTCTTTTCTTCCCACGAGCAATCCCTTGTTCTTTTTATTTTTTTTTTTTAAAGAAAGGTCTTAAGTAATAATACCGTTAAGTATATACGATTAATTTACGCGTTCTTTCTTTTGTACGGATATATTTTCTAATAGTTAAGTTTTCTTTTAAATTAATCACTGGATTTTTAATCACTATTTCGAATAATCATCTCGTTTATTGTATTATACTTTTTCCAAATTATTTTTAATATAATTTGATTATTACTTTTTTCAAATACGTTCTTCAATAGTTAATATCAATGATCGAGAGCTCATAAATAATGATGTTGTTAATCGACGAATAGAATAAAGTAGTTGATGTCAATGATCGAGGGTAGTTTTGTCCTTAATGATAAAGCAAAATGTGATAAAGTGTTCTTTGTATAATAAAAGAATATTTCGATTAAGTGTTTTTCGTGATAGGTAAAATTGTCTGACTTTTTCAAAACTGTTCACGCGAAATATTCGAATTAAAATAATTTATTGAATTAAAATAAAAAAAAAAGGGAAGTGAATAATAACGTTGTTAATCGACGAATAGAATAGAGGAATACAGAAAGAGAGAGAGAGAGAGAAGGGGAGGAAAACGTTGTCTCTTAAATATCTTTCGATCTCCCGTCGAATGCAGGAGACCCATGGCAAATTGGAAAGTGCTTCTCTCCTACATCCTGCGTCGCTTTCCTGCTTTCCATCGTGAGTTACGAGAGAGAGAGAGAGAGAGAGAGGGAGAGAAAAATAGAGAAAAAGAGAAAAAGAGAAGGAAAGTTGTTCGGGTTTAGCACAATGCACGAGATTTCGTTCGGTCCATCGGGATTCTCGACGCATCCCTATAGGCAGCTATTAGGGCGTGGGTCGCGAGTCTTTCGGGGAGAGATTCCCACAGGATGAATCGACTGGATGCTTCGACAGGATGGCCCTAAGGATTGTGGAGTCTCAAAGAAGGTGGATAATTTGTCCACCATCTCTACATCTTTATCTCTCAAACCCCTATTTCAACCTCTCTCCCTCTCTTTTTTTTTGTACGTATATAAAATATATCCCAGTAAATACATATATACCATACATATAAAAATATATATATATATATATATTTAAACAAATTACACAAAAATAATTATATTATTAAAAAATTAAATTAATATATTTTTTTTTACAAATTAAATTATTAACACAATATAATCACTAAAGTATACATTTTTTATTTAATGTATATATATAGTTTTCAATAAATAAACTTATAATAACTTTTGTATAGTATATATTATAAATTTATTACACATATGAGGTTGTCAAGTATGAAATGGAGCAAATTTCAATTTAATTATGTGCATTTTTTGCTTCATTTCATACTTGACAACCTAATAAATATAAATGTATTGTATAAAAGTTCATTTATATTATATATATAGGTATTTCGTTCGTTTCTTCATTATCCAACTTTATCTTTTCCTTGAGCTCATCCTCAATCTATCTCTTTCTAACCTAATTCCTTCATTCTATTTCTTTTTACATCCTCATCTCTTCAATCTTTCTTTATCCCCATATTCCTTCTCTCTCTCTCTCTGTCTTTCTCTGTCTCTCTTTCTCTATCTTATTCTTTCTTTACTCTGACCGAAGCAACCCCACATCGTTCCTCCCTAGAGAACAGGACAAGCTCGCCAAGCCGCTGACCCGAATCTCAACTAGGTGTTCATGTCCATTTCGGTTCTGCACCATGCGAACTGTCTCTCTATTTCCTATTCAGTTCGTCAAGATCGTATGTCATCAAGATTGATAATAATAATAATACTGTTAAGAATTGATAATGTTCTTTTGAGAAAGACAATATTAAAAGATTCAATCTTTATAGAAGTCCAAGAAATAACAATTAATATTATTTTTTAACATGATCCTTGATAGTTCGAGTCAACGATAAGCAAAATTTTAACGAAGTATTCCTAACGATAAGAAAAATTATGACGACTTTCCCCGAATGGTAAGAAAAATTGTACGATCTTTATATTTGCAATTATATCGAGTTTGTTAGAGAAGTTAAAATCAAGGAGACGTTAACGTTAAGGTTTCCTGCAATGAGGAAGGATTAAAAGGTGGATAGTCATCGCGTGATCGTAAAACATTATCTTCTAAGTTTGTACACAGGACGATCATAAACTTATCTTTCTCTTTCTTTTTTATTTTTTGTTTCGTTCTGAAAGATAATTGTTTTCTTACTTAGATTTTTGCTAGAATTTGTGCGATTAATTTTAAGAGATTTTTAAAGTATAAAAGTAACTTCTAACGTGCAATAATAAATATATATATTATTTTAATCATTTAAGAGTGGGTTTCTATTTTTTTACTTTTTGTTCTCATTAAACATCTAATTAGGATATATTAATGTATATATTTTAAAATTTTCTTCAAATATTACATTAATATTTTTCAAGGAAAACTTTAGTAAGAGTAACGGTGTACGATTTTAAAGGATACTTACGGCCACGTATATTTTATTTTAATTTTTTGTTTTAAATATAAAACACGTATGTATCGCGATATCATAAGTATGATAAAAAGAAATGATTTTACAGAAGTTATAATATAAAGATCAGTAATTAATGATCAACGCATTAGGTTATTCACGCTATAGACATTAATGACAATATCGTAGCCAGTTTTGGCAAAGGTTACGATTTAACGGGGAAACAGCCGTCGAGAGTAACGATCCTCTACGATCGTTTCGGATCTTTATGGCAATTCATATTTATTTTTTCCGCGATGTTTATGTTGCCGAGATATAACAGAGAAATCGTCCTAGTCGTCTCCTCGTAGTCTCGCTTGAGAATACGTCGCGTAAACCACGATTGAAGTACTCGTCAATAAAATTGTCTATGGGTAGTGCTGATGGTGTGGGGGTTCATGGTGGAAAGTCGAACAACTTTTGGCCTCTCTTCGATATATTTCTGTCACTGCTTATTTATTTTTTTTCTTTCCTTTATTTTTCTATACGTCATAATATTTAATATTTAATATAATCGTAATATTAATATAATACAATTTTATTCTAAATACTAATTGGTTTTTATTCAAATTAATTGAAGGTATATCAAATCAAAGGAAAGACGATTATCTTATCAAAGTTAATATTTCTATCTCCGATTGAGCAAAGTTCATTCGCATGACGACAGGTAATTTCGAGTTAAATCTCCAGAGTCCAATTTGACCTATGACTCTTTCATGCGTGAGTAGTATACACGATAATCCTAATGGGACTACCTTATCTTATCTTCATTCTAGTGACATTTTACTTCTTTGATGAGATCAACCTTCTTACTTTTACGATCATTACGATGACGATGATAATAATAATAATAATAATAATAATAATAATCATCATCATTATCATCATCATGATAATAATAATTATAATTAGTATAATCAAAGATGAAGGAAATGTTCTATGCACCTTTTAAACGTACGATAGAAAAGCTTCGAGCAGAAAGCTTTCATCGTTGTTAGCTGGCCGTAATACTTTTGGCAGGCACACGTTACTATCATTCGTTGTTCAGCAACCATACATACACTTGCTCGTAGAAGTTGCGTATAACTTTAATTAACGTGCCATATCGAATTCGTTCGTTCCAACGTTAATGTTCACTCCCCCTTTCAGTTTTCCTCGTTTTAACGTTTTAGAAGATGACATGAACGTAATCTATCCATTTCTCCCTTCACTCTTGTTTTTACGTGTACGTATACACAAAAAGCACGTACAGTAATCATACTTTTTATCGATACCATCATTCGTTGATAATAATAATTCATTTGTCGTTAGATAAATTCTTTATAGTTTTATTATATTTGATTTGATTTTAACATCTTTTCAAATGAAAAGATATATATGATATATTTGATTACCTTATTTTAAATGATTTCTCTTATTTTTCTTCTTATTGTTAGTAGTTGTCGTCGTCATTCTCGTATATCGAAGTTATCGTTAAAGAAAAGTTGTATATATTTTTTCTGTTTTTTTTATTTTTTAAAAAACTTTGCGTAGCGAAGAAAGTTTTTTCTAGTTAGAGTTATCTTTTTCACTCTTACGTTGGAAGACACGTAGTTGTAAAGTTTGGAAAGTAACTCTTCTTTTGTATGAGAGGATAACGAATATAGAGGACGATAACGAGGATAAAGTGCTCGGTTAATGGCGTTTCGTAGTGAATCGATCTTAACTCGATGACTTCGAAACCAACCACTATATGATTGAATTTCCTTGATGGTTCTCGAGCATGCGTTAAACAAGTACGTTAGTACTTACTTTGGTAATCAATGCAACGTTAGAAAAGTAGTAGTCCTTAGTATAATGGTAATAGTAGTAGTAGTAGTAGTAGTAGTTGTTATAGTTATAGTTTTAGTTCTATTTGTAGTAGTTAGCTTCGGCAGGAGAAAGGCTACGTGCCAAGGATCCGTGTAAAGCTACCCCCTGGTCTCATTATAATAAACCGCGAAAAGTGACATGACTTACGTTACAAACTGTCCGTGGCATGAACTTTCTCTATCTTTCTCACACTTCCCTTCCTTTTCCTTTATCTTTCCTCGTTAACGAACCTTCTTTTCCCTCCGATTTTTTCCCACCCCTCTTAGAAATTTTAAATCTTTGCCAAATAATCCAGTCCACCTAGCCTATTTTGGAGCTAAAAATGGCTGTTGCTCCGACCTAAGCGTACAAAATTTTAAATGATCTGGAAAGTGGTCTACAAGATGTGCATTATGCGTATTCCGAGAAATGTGCTTTTTTTGCATTAAAAATCAAAATGTGAAAAAATTCGAAAAAAAATCGTGTTTTTCCGTAAATCTGTACTTGTTAGAAAATTTTTAAATATAAGAGGGATGCATTAGAGTAGTGGACATATTCTAAATAATTGTTAAATTATTATAGAAAATGTATATTATAATTTAAATGTAATAAGTATAAGTTATGCGTACCTTCCTCCTTGAAATCGACTGTTAGACTGGCTCGAAGTAAGCTATTAAAGTTTTTTTTTCGAAAGTTGTTTACATGATTATCAGAGGGGATTAAATCTATTACTTTCGAATATTATTCTCGTTAAACTGACACCACTTCTAAGAAATCTTATTCTATGCGCATGTGCTTGCCTACATGTCTAAATCTAACAGAATATTTATCTGAAAAAAATGAAAGTTATCAGGGAATTTTATTAGTAATAATGTGGCCCAGTAACGACATCCCGTTCGTAGCATTTATCTAAAAACTTATTTAATAAAAAGATATAGAAATTATTTTATATTCAAAGTAAGTTAAAAAGTATGTAATGTATAAACCAATGTATATATGTATTTAAATAATCTAAAAAATAAGTAGGGTACCTTTGAGTAGTGGATTAGTCTGCAATAATTGTTAAATTATGGAACGAAAAGTATATTATAATCCAAAAGCTCGGAATATAAGTTCGATGTATGTCCTATTTGAAATCCATTGTTAGACTGGCTTGATATCATCTATGACAGTTTGTTTTTCGAAAGTTGTTTACATGATTATCAGAGGGGATTAATTCTGTTTATTTCGAATATTATAACGTCTAACGAATAAACGTCTATAAATCTAACAGAAGATTTATCTGAAAAGAATTAAAGTCATCGAGGCATTTTTTAATAATACGACAGACGTTAAAAAGCGATAGAAACGATGTTTCTTTTTCTCTCTCTCTCTCTTTTTTATAGTAATTACGATTTGATTGGTTAGATAAAAAGAAAGAGAAAGAGAAAGAGAAATACAGAGGAAAAAAAAGAGAAAGAACATATTTTTTTGTAGATTTTCATCGGATCGTCTACGAATTGACTGAATTAATCAGAAGAATTCATAATGGTCTTCACGTAATCGAGGAAAGAATCGTGTAATTTTTAATGACGAGGATAGAAGATACGATTCGTTTGACTTAAAGTGGCTCCTTTTTATAAGTAGTCACAAAAAGCATTATCTCGTTATCCTTTCTATCGGTTTTCTCTTGTTAAAATGATGGGTAAGAGAAAAGGATAAGGGAAGGAAGGATGGAAGGAAAGGGAAAGAGGGTTTCAGGGGAAAAAGGGATAAGGGGATGAAAAGTGTAAGTAACCGACAAGGATAATTTCTATTTCCCGGTTCGGTTTGTTTTTCGAAGTATCCTAACACGTTAGCACGCTTTCTTGGTAAAGAGAAATACTGGGTAAAAGTAAATCGCGAAGATAAGAAGACGAATTGAAAAACGAACAGATGCTGAGAGAAGAAGATGATGCCCAAGTGGCATCGTTGGGTGTTGCTAGGTTACTTGCTCCTTTCCTATCGATGAGAGTTAAAAAGAAAGAGAGAAAGAGAGAGAGAGAAAGAGAGGAAGAGAGAGATAGAAAAAGTTAGTTTCTGCCAATTGAAAACTTGATAACATTTTCAAAAGAATTTATCGAATAATTTCTTTTTTCCTTTTTTTATTTTTATTTAACGAAACTGTTTATTATATTTTGTCACTAATATTAACAAGATATGTGAAATATATTATTATTATTATTATTAATATTATTAGATATATGTAACATTATTTATTTTATTATATTTCTTAAGAAAATTTTTAATCAGACTAATCTTTGTGGTATACACTTTTAGAAACTACAGACAATACTTAATATACTTGGTAGATAAAGTATATTAAGAAACTTTAAAGAATCCTTGATCAAAGATATCCCGTAGTCGTACAAGCGTATACGATTGTATTGCCTATCAAAGAAGCTTAAAAAAAGTTTCTTACCGATAACGTTCATAATAATCGATATTGTCAACGAAGTATTAAGTGGTGCCTATCTTCAGAGGCCGCAGTTTTGTCTTTTTTATAATACGTATTACTTATTATCGCGAGATTTAAAATTGAGGATAAAGTTCGAGCGAATGTATTTATTTAAAACAAAAAAAAAGGAATAACAATAAAAATAACATGTATATGAAAATACAACAAAGAAGGTTCAAAATATGGAAATGGGGAAAAAGGGAGGGATGCTGGGAGGTAATAACACGATTAAGTTGGTTTACTTTCACTTGTGTAATACGATTAGTGCAAGCTCGATGATCGAACAATTTAGGAAAGCGTATATTCTCTCTTTCTCTCTTTCTCTCTCTCTTTCTCTCTCTCTTGTTTCGATGTTATTTCAGCATTAAAACAAGCTGTTACCTCGAGGCAGTTAGATCGAACGCGCACGTTACTAGCATGTTACAATCGAGAAACTATCCATCGTCCTCCATTGCTCTGATAGTTACTCCCATAACAGCTTTTATATCGAAGCTCGAAAGCCAGTAGAAGTGAAATAAATTTACAAGCTAACCGACGAATTTGCCTATTTTCTTTTTTTCTTTTTCATGGGTTGACATTCTTTTTCATTTTTTTCTTTTTTATTTTTGTCGTTACACAAATAATATTGTTTGTTTCATTTTTTCGTTGGTTCGGTTTCCCAATTCAAGGAATTTTTTTTTTATATTTGATTTTGACTCGATTTTGATTTGATTTGTTTTTCTTTTTACTATTTTTTATTATAAATTAAACTTCTTCTCGAAAATTGTCAGTTCTTATTTCTATTTCTGTTTCTTCGTTTCTCTCTTTTTCTTTCTCTTACTCGTTCTGTCTTGTATCGGGAGAATTTTCATTTTCACCTGGCTCCTTTCAATTTTCCTCGGTACTCTCGATTCGATTCTCGAGTGGGTACATACTCGAGTTAACGACTTCATTTGGGACCGCGTGTACCTATCGTCTAACCGGCACGACTTCGTAGATCGTTTTGAAGAGCTTACTGTTAGAAAACGAAGAGAGAAAGAGAAAGAGAAATAAAGAAAGAGACTTTTCGAAAATGAATGAATTCGTTCGTTAGAAGATTCAATATTGTTTCAATTTTAAGATTCACTGGATGAATTGAGTAAGGCACTTTTACACACTTACCTAGACACACATACATACACACACACACAGATACATATACATACACATAATATAATATTCTCTATCCGTTTTCATCTGAGCCGATTAATAAACGAGTATCTTCAACATTTTTCAAACTAATTGATTATATTCTATTATACAATATTACTTTCGAGAGGGAAAAAAAACCAAAATCTTTACCTAAATAAGGATTAAAGTAACTCCTATCTTTTTAAATATTTTTTTTATTATATAATAAAAATAAAAACAAAAAAAAAGAGAAATAGAAAAGGCTACGAATCTTTATAAAAAACAAAAAATGAAACATTAGTCTTATTTTACAGTCTTTATTTTTTTGTGTCGGGTCACTTGCGTTTGCTTCGAAGAAGATAGGAAATTTTTCTAGTTACGATAATACATATACATATATATATGTCTAAACGGTCCAGTTTTTTTTCTATCGTTTTAAAGAGTATCCCTCCTACCCCTTACAGATTGTGTGCGCGCAACATCATCGTCGAGCAAAGTGTGGCTACCGTGGAAGTGCGATAAGAGCCGCGAAGGGAGAGAAACGATGATACTCGTGGAAAAGGGCTACCCTGAAAAGCCTACCGCAATCATCGTAAGGGGATTCAGGGTCTCCTTTTGCTACTCTCTCTCTCTCTCTCTCTTGCTCTCTCTTTTCCTCCCTTTTTCTCTTATTTCTCTTTTACTATCTTAGTTTTTCTTTCTTTTTCGTTCCTTCATTTTTCTCTTTCAGTTTCTCTCTATTTTTTCTCTTTTTCTTTTACAATTAGCCTCTCTCTCTCTCTCTCTTTTTATCTCTCTCTCTCTGTTTCTCTGTTAGGTTTTCTCTGTCTTTTTCTTTCTTTCCCTTTCTGTTTCTGTTTCTCTTCTTGGTTGCTTTTCTCTATCAGACTTTTTGTCTATTTCTCTCTCTCTCTCTCTCTCTCTCTTTTTCTCGCTTCCCATTTTCATCGTGGTCCCACCCATGTCCTTCTCGAGTATCCACTCGACTCTTCCGTCTATCTCTTAACCGTTTCGTCTTTCGAGTGCGAGCTGAACGGAACTTGCCTTAATGGCTCCGCCGAGGACGAACGCCGGCAGTTACTCGAAAAAACAATTTTCCTTGTCTTTCTCTTTCTCTTTTTGACGTAAAGAGAATCTCTAGTCTCTCTTCTTATTCTTCTTCTTCTTCTTCTTAATTACTTTCTAATGAAATTATATCATTTCTTACTCTTCCTCTTTATCTCTCTCTCTCTCTCATAATATTTTTTCTTTTCTTTTTCTTTATTTTGCGTTTGTTTGTTCGTCAATTTTCTTTAGTCGTATTCGAAAGTGATTTTTCGTGATAATAATTCGGACTAAATTTAAACCGTGGATCAATTACAGGCTCAATTTATCTCCCTTTTTATTGTTTTCTTTTTTTTAATAATTTCCAAACTTGGCACGACGACATACACGAATCGATGACATTTCTTTCTATAATTGATTTGTGTGTTTCGTTTTTAATTCTAGATATGAATCGGTAGGAAAGCCTGGGGTGGAAGGAGGGAAGTAGGAGGTGAATAGACTATTTTTATAAAAGGAAAAAGGATTTTAGTTTTGGCCGGGGTTAAGGATAACTTCTCTCTACTTGCGTTCACGTCGAATTCTACGGGATAACGGAATTGGCTGCATCTAGGCTCGATCTTAGATAAGGATGGGGATAGATAGACGATAGGGAGGATGGGGGTTTGAGGAAAAAGAAGGATAAAGTAAAGTAAAGGAAGAAAGAAAGAAAGAAATAAAGAAATAAAGTAAGAAGGAAGAAAAACGCCGCCAGCAGGATTTTCTATGTGACTATCTTATCTTTATACGTAACACACACACACACACACGTACACGTATAAATATGTGTCTATATAACTATGTATATAGATACATATATATGTATGTACGAATACGTGTATGTATATATGTAAGATCTTTGGTAGGGGATTTTCGTAGTGAACTTTTGCAGATATTGAATATCTCGGACCATCAATCACCTTGACGCGGCAATATCCGAAAGTATTACTCTTATATTTGTTTCTATATCGAGCACCGATTTATGGCTAAGCCACTCACTTCCTTCCTTCCTTCCTTTCTTCCTTCTTTCCTTTCTTCTTTCCTTCCGTCCAACTCCTGGCTCGATCATGTGCATCTTTGTTTTATACTATGGACAATAGGGTAAGAAAGGGGAAAAAAACGAGGGAGAAGATGATAAAAAAGAGAGTAGGTGAATAAATGAATCGTCGAAGATCATGCAAGTGAGTTTGATTTACAAAGAAATGTTATTCCTTCAAGTTAATTTGTATATAAAATTATTATAGCAATTACCTGGTATGATGTTGCAATGTCTTTAGGATTTTCATAATCTCACAACGCACTACTCGATATACTCTCTCGTAATGCACTTATGATGTTTTCTCAAGATTTACTAATATTTCACTCTTCTCGAGATACTGTGCTAGTTTCTTACTTATTTTACATTATATTCGTTATATGTAACAAACATATAGATAAATATTCATTTATATATAGATAGAATGATTTTTAAAGAAATTTCATATGTTCACAGGTATGGAACCTCTTTAAATGTTTTAATAAAATGATATAAATCTTATAGAATATCCTAGTAAAATTTTAAAGAAAGAAATATGATATTTTATAATTTTTAATACGTTTACGTATTTTAATTAGACTTATCAGAAATCTCAGATACATCAAACAATTATATTGGTAATAATTTTAATCGAATATAATTGATATATATATATATATAAATCTATTAATGAATATTATCTAAATATTAAGAAATAAAATAAAAATCAATTATTAGAAATAGAAAACATCTGTTAAAATATAGGTCACTGGTGAGAAAAGTAGGTTATCGATACAAAAGTAGGTCACCGTAATAATCCGTACGTACTGAATGTATTGAGAGAAAGATAGGCAAAGTACACTTTGAACACTGTCTGTTGGTTCAAGTCAAATGAGGTAAGCATCGGTTATGTTTATATCTCTCAGTGAATTCCAAGAAATTCGTTAAATATGAAATACACAAAGAAAAACATTCCCTAACTGCCGGCTTAGTTGAACTTTCAATGTTTTGTTTACGTTCGCTACTCTCCGTCAATCCTCGGCCGATGTCGACAACCGAGAGCGTTGTAATTTCGGCGTTAAATTTTATATTGGCCTTCGTGTATGTTCGGTAATTGTCGAATGTATTCGTAACTACTTTTCGATTATAATCGTTAGTCTTCTTCGAGCGTCGGAAGGAATAACAAGGATATTATTTAAAGTATATAATTTATTTCGCGTCGCGTGTGCGTACGAGTGTTTCTTTCTTATGCAAGTGATATGCATATGTGAACAAGTGTGTGTAGTGCTGAAAAGTGATATATACATATATGGATACCTGCATTTATGGATATAAGGACAAAGTACATCTAAAGTAAGCTGACCATAATTTGTAATCTTTTTAACATTTGACAGCGCGTGGTAGGTTTATTGTTAAACATATTCTATCAATAATTTTTAATAAAAAATTTTAATAGGTAATCGGTAACGTGATAGATAAAATTGTTAAAAATATTATTTAAAAAATACTGGATCGCATAAATATTGTTGAAGAGATTAATACGTATTTACCGAGACCTGAGTGTTATATTATTATTATTTTATAATGAATATTTTTATCTCTCTCTCTCTCTCTCTCTCTCTCTCTCCTCTTTTACAATAAACATGCTATTCGTTAGCATGTCTTTTATTAATCTTTACGGTGCGATTGTAATTTCAGTGCTCTTTACCGTCAGTTGGGTGGAATTCTCTACAGAGAGATAGAAAGATAGAGATAGATAGATAGATAGATACATTGCCTTTGAACCACCAAGGGGGAGTTAATCATCCAGAAAGTGTCGCGTGTCAGAGGGTTACCTTGTCTTCTCCTTCTTCTTCTCCTCTTTCACCATCTTCTCTATTTTTCTTCTATTTTTCTCGAGAAAACGGAAAACAGAAAATAGAAAATAGAAAAATACAGAAAACAACGTTGTAGCTAGTATTCCTTTGACAAGAATGTGTATTGTGACGTTATCGATATTTCAATCATTTTTCCCCTTTCCTACTTTTTTTTCCTTTTTTTATTTTTTCATTTTATTTTTTTTTTTGTCAGGAAAGATCCTCAACCATCCAAACTTCAAATTTTCTTTAATTAGTGATAAAACCAGAATTTTTCTCTTTTAGTCTAGTGTTAGTTAGTTTAGTTCTCTCTTTCTTTTTATATTGTTTTCACTATTTTTTCTCTTTTATTTCTCTATGTTTCCACTATTTTCTCTCTCAGTCTCTCTCTCTTTTCTTCTTTCTCACCGTGCCTCTGTTGTGCATGTTTCTCTATTCGCCGTTTCGACTATTTTCTATCTCTATTTCTATCTATCCGTCTCTATGTATCCCACTCTCTTTTAGTCGTTTTCTAACAGTTTCCAAAGTTATTCGCCGAGTTCTCTCTCTCTCTCTATCTGTTGTATTAGAATGCAACGCGCATCGGTCGCGCTTCTCGCTGCCTAGAATTTCAACAGCTGGAAACTGTTTCTCGCGGAACGACATTTTCGAAGGCCGAGTAAATAGTAAATATCGTAGAGGTAGCTTCGTGAGCAACGAGAGAGAAATAGAGAGACAGAGACAGAGACAGAGAGAGAGAGAGAGAGAGGGAGGGTAGAAATACAGATAAAATGTGGGTAGTGGAAGTGATGCAGATGAAATAACTTATGGCTTTTCTAGGTTTCGTACGACAGTCTGGAAGACGTTCGTCGTGCAAATCTTTGCGAATCGTTTCCATATTTTTGTCCGAGTTGGTATAATATATTATTTTTGTCAAGTTTTAAGAGAAAGACGGATAGACGGATAGAAACGGATAAACAGATTGACAAATTTATTGCAGTTTTACCTTACGTACTTTAAATATAAATTTATCTCATTGATATTTAAAGTTATTCGAAGTTTTGTTTACGGTGGTAGAGACAAGTTTTCAATAAGCATAGATTTTTTTCCAAGAACATTGTTGTTAAATAAAAATGTCACGATAAAGTTTGATTACGTACTTTACGCGTACTTTACAAATGATTAAATATTTTATCAAAATCGTAGAGAAAAAGTTTGATAGGAAAAATAAATTTGTGGAATAAATTCGTGTTGATGCAATTTTGCTAAGCAAAATTTTCTATTTTATTTGATATATGGTACAAACGAACGAACAAATGAACGAATAGATAAATGAATGAATGAATATACGAAAAATAAAAAATAATAAAAACAAAAATAAAAATGAAAAAAGAAAAGAAAAAGATACTATAAAATAAAATAGAATTTAGATTGGAAAGAAATTTGATGCCATATAAAGTAAACTATATTTGACGTTATATATATATAATACAAAATGATAGGAAAAATTCATCTTCGTCTTATAGAAGTTAACTCGGTGCAACCCTCTACTTTCTCTTACGATAGGTAAGGTTAAAGCTCAGGCAACTACTAACCCTTAAAAGCGGAGACGGATATAGGGAGAGGGATATCGTCGATAGTTTACACAGCGATAAAAATAATCCCGTAAAAGGACCGTAAACTCGGTATCCTGTTAGAGTTATGATATTATACTTTTATAGGCAAACGGAAAAGACCGACTGACGTGTACCAAACGTATTCTAGTTCTCGTTCTCGTTTCTCGTTTTTCCTCATGCTGAGTTATTCGCGCGCGTAGTTCTCGAATTCGCGTTAATAAGAATCGTTCGATCGAATTGTGAAAGCTAGAAGAGCATAAAAAAAAAGAATAATACAAAAAGAGTGAGAGTGAGAGAGAGAGAGAGAGAGAGAGAGAGAAAAGCGTTAATATCGTCTAGCAGGTTGGCATGCTTCGTTGCACATCGAGAGCACACTCGTCGAATTCGTTCTGTGATTTTACCCTTCACGCCATATTGTACGAATGCACATCGGCACTGCGATCTTGGGAACGGTGTTGGAACGTCGAAAGGGTGGAAAGATCTTGACAAGAACTAAATTCAAACGCGTAACTGGGGAAAAAAGTATTCTTCACGGTTCATTTGTTTCTTCTTTTTTCTCTTCTTTCTCTTGTTTTATACCTTTACGCGCAGGTATATAGATATTTTTTTTTAATTATTAAAAAGTGATGCCGTCTAGAGTTCATTTTTATATATCGTATTATTTATATTTTATATTTATCATCGTAGAAATATATTATTTCATTTGAAGGTAACAATTTTTGCGTATACGTAAAATACGCGTTGTTTAAAGTTACAGTGATCGTATAGGATTTTTAGAATCTTATTTTATTGTTAGATATTGCTTTTAGTGTTATATTAAAAATTATTACAAATTGGATTCAATGATTGATGGAAATGTTTAAAAGTTACGCTTATACGTATAAATAAAATGTATTTAATATCATTAGGGTCCATGTTTTAAAGTGTATTAAAATTAAAATAATCTTATTTTCTTATAATAATTAGATTTGATTATTTATTTATATAAATTATTCCACGTTAAAATGAAATTTTCATTTGAAAAATTGGATTATTATTATTTTGATTGAATTAAACGTAATGGATAATTATCGAATTGTCAGTGAATGTAACCGGGTGCTATTGTTTTTGATTTCGGTGATAATCAAGTAGAGACGCAAGCGTTCCTGTCAAGAGTTCGCCGGGAGGGTTGGTTTGTTACGATCGGGGGCTTGTACATCCCAGGACGATGCGGTGGTGCACCTTCTCAAACTTACCCCTTCGAAACTCTGCTTCTCTGCGGCCAACAGTTTCTCTCAACTTTGACAATCTATACCGCTCGCAGTTCGTGTCTCGACACCTGGCCACATCGGCAGAAAACTTGGCCGACTCTAGATGAGAGTCCTCTTCTCTCTCTCTCTCTCTTCCTCTTTTTCCTCTTCATACTCATCCTCTGGTTCTCCAACCCTCTTTCCCCATTTCTTCCCTGTCTTTCTATATCGACGAAGAAATTTTTCCACGAGATTGCAACGACGAACGACACACGGTCGATACAACAACCGACTTCGTTTTACTTTTCCTTCATATTTTCTTTCTTACTTTGTCTTTTTTTATTTTTATTTGTGGATTTTGATTTTTATATTTTCTTCTATCACCTTGTTTATTTCTTTTTACATCGCGATTTATCACGTCTTACTTTCTTTCTTTGTACCATTCAGCTTTTTCTTCCTTCTTGTTTTATTTTTGTTTGTTTTTGGTTCAATACGAAAAGTTCGAATAGACGTTCGTTAAACGAATTAAAAAATAAGTTAACGAATAGTTCGACGTCTGTGTTTTGTAACTTGGTGAGACGTGGGGGAAGGGTGGAGTGGTAAATAAAAAGATATAAATTTCGTGCTAAAGGGTATTTAGGAATCAAACGAGTAAAATGAGAAAATTTCGTGTAAAATCCGTTTAATTACTCGACGTAATTACTAGCTGTAAATGAGGGACCGATGGACGATTTGCTGATTCATTTGGGTAATAGTGTACCTACCGACCTTCCGTATTCCGTATCTCTTTATTACTTTCTCGATCTACCGTAACATTATTTACAAGTTTGGTAAACGGTTTAATCATCGTAAAAAGTCAAACAGTTTATAATGCCATTTGAGTTACCAATCTTACCATAAATACACACATATACCGTTATTTAACTTGGTTAATAGCGAACATGTTCTCGACGTGTTTTATATTTCTAAGTTCTAATCACGTAGATGAAAAAAGACGAAAAGGAAGAAGTAGAAGAAGAAGAGAACAAAAAAAATAGAAAAAGGTAATAGGGAATGTCCGTATTTGATCATTTTATCGATGTCCACATTTTTCGTTAACTCGGTCGGTAATGCAGGTCGCGTATATACGATCAACGATTGGAAAGAGGGTGGTAGAGTGAGAGAGAACAGAGAAGAGAGAAGAGAAATAGGGGAACGTTCTGAAATCATACTAGATATCGTCGTCCAATCGTATTCTCCACGCTCTCTTATCCTATTCCAGTTCTGTCCCACCCTAACTTAACCCATAGCCCGTTTCTATCTGGCATTCATCGAGCGCGCGTAATGCGCTCAACTACCCCACCCAACCAACCAACCAACCAACCAACCCCCAGTACGATGCCTTTCTACGTTTGTATATACGTATATATATATATATGTGTGTTAGATACATATGCAAGTTGGAACACGAATGCAATTTTATTAAAGGTACGAGACTGTCGAATATCTATGTTGAAAATTTATTCGGCCCAATTGTATACGTTTTTCAATGTATTATAGAAAATGTAACAGCGTCTATTGAAAAAAATTTCTACTGTAGGATTTTTCTACGAACGAGTTTTTATTCATTGATTGAAAAATATCGTCTAGGAAAATAGAATTTATCAAAAAGCGAGAATGATTTATTTTATATTATGTACATAAATATACGTACATTATCGGCCAATAGTTTGAAATCATTACGTACACATTCATAGAAACAGGATATGTTTGTAAGAAAAAAAAGAAAGTTGAATGGCTTTGAAGCAAAAAGAGAGGTGGTAGCATAAAATCTTACAAGTAGGATACGTTTTTTACATTTCGTATTTTTTATTTGTTTTTCTTATCAAGGAACTAGTATGTTTCTTCAGATTGCCTTTTTATAAAAAAGAAAAATCAAATCGTCTATATTTTTAACGACAGTTCGAAATGTTCCGAGCACCAATTTGGTGATTAGTTTTTCAAGTAGCTATGATTGAATATTTTTCCATGTTTTTTTCTTTCGTAGAACTTGTCAAAGATGTTTCGTACCAGTGGGAAAGTTCATTTCAAACCTTTGAATTAAACTGTGTGTATAAAAATATAAAAAAGTATTATGGATATAAAAAAAGAAAAAAATGTTGAAATCTTTTAAAGATATAATTCGACTTGTTAATCGTTCGATAAATTATCGATATACTTATTAGATTTTAGTGTAAAACCAAAAAAACATGATTTCAAACTTTTGGCAGTTAGTGTATGCGTGATAAAGATATTTTTCAATGAGATTTAGAAAGACAAAGTTTCGTTATAATAATCTGGTTAAAGGAACGATGTTTTACGACGATGTTTTCTGAGATTTCATAGGAGTCTTGGCATCTCGTAAAATTCTTCAACGAAAAGTGCAACCGTTAAAGGAGAAGGAGTGGAAGAAGAGCTTAGGGTATAAGTAGAAGTGCTCCCTTGAGAGGGCCTTGTTCGAGTAGGCGAGAAGAAGAAAGGGGAAAAGGGGAAGAGTCAAGCCAAGAGGCTAAAGAAGGGAAGGAAGGGTGCGTGCGTGTCAGAGAGAAAGAGAAAGAGAAAGAAATAGAGGGAGAGAATGAAATCTTTTGCGAGCGTGTTTGTCCGAAGCAATTAATTTCAAATTAGCATTGAATTCGTTAATCTCGCATATTTCATTCTCCTGAAGGATACGATACGAAAAAGAAATAAACAGAGAGAGAGAAAGAGTGAGAAAAATAGGAAAGGAAGCTGGAAAACATGTTTAACTTGAAACGAGAATCTTGAAATATTCGAAAAGAAAATAATACAGGTAATTAAATCCTATAATACAATTTTATACAATATACAAGAGAAGTAATGTATTAAGAAATGTTATATTTTTTTAATTAATTATTGCTTCTGTCGAAATCATTTCTTCGTTCGATATTTTTATACGTTAGTAAATTCTTTCTCTTTTTCTGTCGTATATACGAGAGGTTTGCACGTGTATATGTTATAAGATTAGACGTGTAATAGAAGAAAATAAAAACAGTAAAACTTTTCTCCCTTTATCCAATATGTTGATTAAATTACACAATCCCGTTTAGGAATAAATTCCCCCCTCTCCCCCGAATGTATAATCTCTTGAATTCCAAGTTACGTTTATTGAATTCTAACAGTACCATGATCTCGATCGAAATCATAGCAAAGATCACCATCTCTATCAATGAGAATCGTGTCTCGTTGCATGCGCGCCTGCATCATTTTATTTCCTACCTTTCTACGTGTATATGTATATGTATATACACACACACACACAGATACAAATACATTAACACGCGTATCCACTCGAGTTTATTTGGTAGGATGCCAGTATTTGGCTCTACGTCAGTGACCGTACTACCATTTTCGGACAATCACCGAAGAATATATAAAAGAAAGAATACTAGAAAGAGGCTGTTCTTCTCCTCTCTCTCTCTCTCTCTCTCTCTTCCTCCCCCCCTTTTTATCCTCCATCTTCTAACTCTAACCCCCTAACTTTTACCCATTTTATCCTTTTCTTTTTCTACAACTTAGAGACTTCTTCCTTCGTTTTTCCTTGTGTAGAACCGTTTCCACGTATTATTCGCTCATTTCGTTCTCCGCACACGTCGAATTCGTTCGAATCATTCCGAGCATGTGTGTTTCTTTCTTCTCTCTCTCTCTTTCTCTTTCTACTTATTCTTTCTATCTTTCTATCTTTATCTCTCTTCCTCTTATTTTCGATCGAACACGAAAAGCGAAATAGGGGAGACGAAAAGCTCGCTGCAACCTGGCATGATTCTACGCATCCCTGAGGAATATGGTGTAAGAAGGGTGGGGATAGGAATGAAGAGGAGGGTTGGAAAAATCTTTTCCTACCTTTTATCTCTCTCTTTCTCTTTCCATTTCTATCTATCTTTTTCTTTTCCTTTCTTTTTCTTACACATGCAACCACCATTTGACTATCTCTCTTTTTTGTCTAGTCTTCTTTACGATATACCAACCGATACGTACGAATTTGTGTGCATGTGTATGCATGTGTGTGTGTGTTATGTGTGTGTAGGTATACGAAGGTGAGAATATAAGCTTTTCGAGATGCAACAAGGAGAAAAGATAGCCCAGTGAAGCAACCTTTGCACCCTTCGTTGACTCCTTTCATATCATTCTTCTTGGGATAACATTTTCTAATAAACCCAAGCTTCTTTTTCTATTTTCTTTTTATGCTTTTTATGCTTTTTATGCTTGTTTACCTCTTTCAAGGCAATTCAGGTATTTCGAATATCTAAACATGTATGCATGCATTTATGTATGTACATACATATATTCAAAGATTTCTAATCTAGATTAGGAGAGATAAAAAAAGAACAAGGAAGTAACTATCTATCTTTTTCTATCTCTTTCTCTTTTATATATTATGTACAAGAACGTGATAAATATCATTCTCATAAAATCTTTCTCTGGNAGAAGTTACGAGAACGACGGCCATCTTTAGGTGTGTCCTTTGGTCCTTTTTCGTATCCTTCCTTCCTTCCTTCCTTCCGTCAGTACGACCGTTCTTTTCATAGTGTCATCTTAGAGGGAGCCCCAGGGCTTCAACAGGAAAACGAGGTCGTACCTACGAGTCTTTCTGCCATAACGTTTCTCGGTTCTCCTTGAGAGCCATACATCATCATCCTACAAGAAAGATACGTACAGAGAAAGAGAGAGAGAGAGAGAGAGAGAGAGAAAACAGGGGGTGGGACAGAAAGAAAGATGCTGGACGACTCGCCTAAGTGCCTTGAATCGAGCACTATCTATCTATCTATCTACCTATCTATCTATCTCTTTCTTTCCTTCTTCCTTTTTATTTCTTTCCTTCTCTTTCGTTTTACCACCGAGTTCAGTTGGGCCAAGAAAACTAACACGTTCTCTCACACTTTTATTAGACCACTATTATTTTTAGGTCACTCGTGATTCTGTTTTGATAATATTTTCTCTATCTCTCTCTCTCTCTTTTTCATTTTAGTTCTTTTATCTTCTTCGTATATAGTAGGATAATACATGGATAAGATGTTAAGGCTATTTGTTAAAATTCTATCTTCTATTTTTGATCTACCATAATCTTACTTATAATATTATTTTGTTAATATTTTTTATTTCTCTCTATTTTTTGTTGTGCTCGTTTTGTTGTGCACAAGGAAAAAGAATCAGATTTTACATGATATTTTTAAATTTACCATTACTTTCATGATCATTTATGATTATTATTTTATTGATATTTTTCTTCTCTCTCTCTCTTTCTTCGTATCATTGAATAATACAAGATCAACGTAGGTTTCAGGAAAGAATATAAGTAAGAAAAAAAAGGACAAAGGAGTAGAGGTGGGGTTTAGAAGAAACTGAGAAGGTGGGTTCTGATGAGGAGGAAGGGGGGGGAGTAGTAGTAGTGGGAAATTAGACAGTACGTCGAGCACGTCGCACGTTTCAGGGGAGGAGGAAGCTGCGAGCGGTCGGTCCGGACTAATTATACGGGCTAGCATAATTCGATTACCGTAATCTCATCGCGGCTCGGTAATTGAACGACTAATTAGATTAATTTAAAATTTCGGTAACTCGCCACCGCGCGAGAGCTCCAATTAGTAGATTGCAACGACGCAGGTGCGATTTCTAGGTACCGAGTAGTATCGTTGAAAAGCGAGGAAATATGCTGATACAATTCTATTGATCTCGATTAGGTTTATCAAAACGAATCCATATTGGTTGGTTTACAAAGATCTAAGAGATGAGAGATAGTCATTAAGAATGATCCATTTCTCATGCATCTAATGATCTAATTAGCGTATTTAATGTACACGCACGTAGAACATTATTGATTGATAGTTTTCAATTTTACTATTAGGTTATTTGAAAAGTATTATTTCGTTTTCATTTCCTAGATTTTATCTTAAATCTTTTGTTACGGTATATACTTCGGCGAGAGTATCGTTTTATATACATAAATTTCTTTGGCATATGTATACTGTTGGATGCAACGAACCTTATATGGGTCATTCGTTGCATCGACAAAACTGCATAATAGTATTATGGGATATAAGAAAATATTGTAATTTTTCGAAAGATCTTATTTTTAACTTTTTTTTTTTTGTAAATTGTTTGATTTAGTAACGATAGAGATAATATTTCTAAATTTATCTGTATATTTGATTACTTTTTTTTTTAATGCATAAATAAACAAATAATTGGAAATCTTTGGTATAGTTTTAGTATATGGATAAATAATCATGTACATTTGCATATATAATATTTATTAATATATGTATGTATTATTCGTTAAGAGTGACGTTAATCGGATATTAATAGGAAACGATTTCGATAGTCGAGTTTATCTATGATCGAATAGAAATCCTCGCGTAGCGTGAAATATTCCCTGACGTTGGCTTAATTAATGTTTCAATCGATGTCGATTAATATATCGTATATTACAAATTTTCATTATTAATCTAATACGTCGTTACTTTGATGCTTGTAATTACGTGTTTTAAACGTTGTTATTATTCGTTCTGTCCTACTTGATTATATTATTTCTCCGGTGTGTTCATTTAAAACTCGTCCTTTTTTTATTTCGTATTTTTGTTTTGTTGTTTATCAGAACAGAGTGTGACTTTTGTTTGACAATGATGGCGTAGGTCGACGATCAGATACGATTCGATCGCGTTACAATGAACAGAGAGTGCATTATCTCTTTCTCTGTTTAAAATAAATCACTTTTACAGTAATAATGTACAGTAATTTTCTATAAAATTAAAAGGGTTAGAGATAATTTATTGATTATATTTATCGTGTTTAATTATATATAACTTGTAATAGAATTTTCGTACAAACGTTATCTGATAAATTAGATTATTTCTTAAACTACGTATCACACGTCATTATTTTTATTCATAGATAGTTTAAACAACACTCGTAGTTATTATTTCTATTCGTAACATACAAAGAAATAATTCTCATCTTACTTCTTTCTCATTTTTGAATCGATATAAATAAAATTATTAACTGCAATATTTTTAACTATTATATCCAATAAAGGAGACCGATCATTTATGTTTTTATTTACAGCATAGACAAATTTCATAGCGTTTATTCACCTATAACATGCGAACATTTTTATAGAAATTTATTTTGTATTATTTCATTATTTCTCTAGTTTTTAATTGATGTAACAAAAATACTTGATGTAATATTCAAATGTTAATATAGAAAGAGGAATTGGAAGAGACTAGGATGTTTCAGTTATATCACGTTTGAAAGAAGAATAAGATGTAGTAGTGGTAGTGATAGTGTGGTAGTGTGGTAGTGGTAGTAAAAGTAGTAGTAGTGGTAGTAGTGGTAGTGGTAGAAGAGGGTTTAAGAGTGGACGGTGTAAAAAAGGGCGGGAAAATTGAATTTTAGCGGTATGCCTGGAGGAAAAGTGCGAACGTAAGGAGAACGTGAAAGTATCACACAAGTAATTGACGCTGATTAAAATTCCATGGAGATAGAAGGTGGTCTTTCGCCATAACGCACGCGTTTCCACACCTAACAAAGTTCCCACCTTTACCTTATCCTCTAGTTTCCTCTTTCTATTCTCGAATACGATTATACGAGAACCTGGACTCATCTTCTTTCTTTCTCTTTTTCTTTTTCTATCTCCCTAGTTCTGTCTATATTGAGTCGGGGAAAAAGTACTTTTGTATTTTAATACAAAAGTTAGAACAAGTATTGTTATTCAACATATTATTTCGTATCCAATCTTTTTCAAATGTTTTCGATACTGATTTATCGATCGATGTTTAATTCTTTGTCAGTATTGTGACTGACAACGTACCGATTTTACACAATTTTTTTTTCGATTTAATTATTATCAAAGTTATGTCGATCTTTTTAGTATTCTCTCATTTATGTTGAAAATAAGAAGAAATTTTTTTCTCTAACCAAATATCATTTTTTTCTCTCTTTTCTTTTACATACGAGAAGAAAAGGTTCTTCGTTATTCTTACCAGCATATTGTTCTTCCTGTTCCGACCATTGTTATCACTGTGGATTTACGTGCCATTAGAATTAATACTTTTCTACACGTAAATGTTAAGTATCCCTCTGATCTTCTCTTATTCGTTTATTACTTCGAAAGAGAAATAATGAAATAAAGAAAGAAATAGAGAGAGAGAGAGAAAGAATGAGAATGGGGGAAAAGAATTAATGGAATATATTATACACGAGAACGGATGTTAATTAAGTCGGCAGAATTCGTGTTATATCGTTCATTATTTAATCATTGTTTATGTTCTTTTTCATTTCGAATGATAATAACTTCATTTCTACGGGACATAATTGTCGTGTTTATTGATCATAACATTTTCATTCGTATTTCATTTTCAATTTGAGATAATAAGAATAATGCGTGCGTTTATGTGCATGTCTCTCTATCTCTCCGTGTGAGTGTCTCTGGGTGTGTGTGTGTGTGGATTTAATTACTTACGAGCAGATATTTGTAACTAGAAATTAAAAAAAAAATAAAAAAAGCATTACGCGTTAAAAGAAATAAAAGAAAGAAAATAATAAAATGAAATAATTAATTATATATGAATATATTGTATTAACACCATAGGATTTGTATATATTATTATTATTATGATTATTATATTCTATATAGGTATTCGTAGATTGGTTTCTAAGGAATATTAGCTGATCTAAACCACGATCTCTAGTATCCTTCTCTTCTCGTACCTTTAGTAAGGAATCTCACTGTAAATTTCCAACAAGGAAACACGAAACGTTTCTCGAGACACAATCGCCGAATTTCCGAATAATCTGTTAGGAAACCACCGACTCGTGTTCGAGAGTGTACACGTTAAATCGAGCTAAATGATTTGGAACAGTATACTAGATAGAGAGAGAGAGAAATAGGGAGAGATAGAAATAGAAATAGAGAAATAGAGAGATGTAGAGATAGATAATATTTAATTAATATTATAGATAATATTTATATATATATTTAATTATATTAAACGAACTTATTTAATATATTATTATTACTTAATTTATTATTAAAAAATAATATAATAAACAAATAAAATAATGAAGAAAAAATATAATTTAATTAATGAAATATAATTATATTACAAATTATTACAATACTTTCGGAATATACTCATTGTCGGTATTAACAGTTCAAAGAATTATGCTTATTTACGGGATATGTAAATAAGCTTGAAGATTATTTCTTTTTCTCTTCTCTCTCTCTCTGTTTCTCTCTTTCTCTTTTACTTTTTTTATCTTTCTTTCACTTGTACTTTTTTTCTATTATCATTCTTTTTTCTCGACACTTCATCCAGCAACGGCAGCAAGAACGATGGTAACCCCGTGTGTATATGCATAGGTAACAAGTGCATTATACGACATAAAATCTGGGATGCATAATGCATCCGGTGTATCTGTGCCATCTAACCAACGAGCATTCTACACTTATCCGTACGTGTTCACACATATACATTCTTTGAGTTATACTATGGAGAGAATATACTCTTACTTATCTTCGTCGACAGGAAGAACCTGAGTGAGTGAGTGAGTGAGCGAATGAGTTAGAGTGAATGAACGCATATATATACACACATACACACATACACACATATATACATAGAGAAAGATATATCTCGGTATAGGTTAACATACATAGTTCACATCATCGTGGCATCCACCTTAGCTTGCAGTAATGCATAGTCGTGCTTTTCGTTGGGAATCTTGCTTCAACGTATTCTCGGAAAGACGTTATGCATCTCTCAACATTCTTTTCTCTAACCATTCTCCATCCAACTACCCCTCTCCTTACCCCCGATTCCCCCCGTACCCCAATCTTCCTTCGTACTATCTTTTTCTCCTTTTCTTTTTTTTTTTTTTTTCTTCTTTTCAACCTTTCTTCTTTCACCTTTTTCGTAGGAACGAATTACGTGGCTTTTCTCAGCCATATGACATCTACGTGTAAACTGGTACGCGAAAAAATGTCTATTGCCTTGGAGAGTAGCGTCGCGTGAGACGATTTATGACGGTGTCATAACTATCCATATATTTTTCTTTCTATCCTCTCTCTCCCTCTCTCTCTCTCTCTCTCTCTCGCACACACACATACACTTTTTTTCGTTATGCATTTTCTTTTTTATCTTTTGTCATTTTGAAAAATAAACATCGTAAAGGTGTAAAAGAAATTTCAATCGTAAATCCGTGTGAATACATAATATAACCAACCGGAAAGATTTAACGCGTGCACGAACAAACGTTATTTTTATAAGAAAAGAATATAAGATAATAATAAAAAAATTTTAGAGAAAGGTAAGGGGAAGGGTTGTGGTGGATAGGAAAAAAGTCGTCGAGTTTCGAAAGAGACCGTTCACCAACTTGTACTATTTCTCTCTCTTTTTCTCTCTCTTTTGGTTTTTATCTTTTTATATATTTTTTTTTGAGGGGTATTTTATCCTTCCTTTTTAATGGAAGAATTATGATAGCCAGCAAGCGAAATTCTCTCTACCATTGTCGTACACGAAAAATCCGTATTGTCGGCACGTTAGCACTCCTGCGTTTTTCGTTGGCACATTATATTCTCTGTAGGAAAGAAAAACAGAGGTAGAAAGAGAAAGGGGAAAATGTGAGTGGGATAGAGGGAAAAATAGAGAAAGAGAATGGGTCGACGAAAGAATAGGTTCTGATTCTGTTCCCGGTGAAAACGGAGGTGCTGACGATGCTATTTGTCGAACCTTTCTAACTATACCGTCATGAACGCCTACGTTTATATTCTGTGACGGATTTTTCCAGTGTGAATATCACGTTAATCACATCATCGTGTGTGTATGTGTGTGAGAGAGAGAAAGAGTGAGGAAAAAGAAGAATAAAAAAAAAGGAAAAATGGAAAAAAGACTTAAGAGCGACGTGAAATGGGATAACCGAACGAGAAAGAATATAAGTGTAAATATTATTTATTTATTTTCATAGTTTCCTCACACTCTGTCACATAAAAATCTTTATTTTCTAAACAAGAAGAAAAGTATATATATATCGAATTATTATAAACAAATTTATAAGAATTATTATTTATATATTTATATATGCATTTATTTTATTCACCAAATCAAATATTACGAATGGTTTGAACAATACCATCAGATAGAAAGGTACACTTCATATGTTAAGTAATATAATTGTAGTTACATACATTAATAATTGTTATTACATATTGTATGATTCCTATGTTTAATATTTAACAATGTTAGAGGTATAATTAGGAAGGTATTTTCATTCGTTGAATAGTTAATTAATAATTAATTAAATATTTAATAATTTTCTTTAGATTATTATAGATAATATATAAATGTATATAGAATGTGTAATAGCGTTTGTTTCAATGAATATAATAACGTTGATAAAGTAAGAGATAAGAAAATACAAAATTTATAAGCTTTGATAAAGGTTCTCGTACCACACAAGGGTAGATATATAATATATAATATATATATATATATATACTATACAGATATAAAATAGATCGTCACGTTTTTCCACAGTTGATTCTAACCCCGAGCGCTGATGTCCCCACACAATTCTTGATTTCATATCGTTCAGACAAGAATTGCGTTTGGACAATCATAGCCTGGGACATTCGATCAGCTTGCTATCCCTTCCCAAGGCATCACAGAAAGGACTCTTGTTCGATTTCTTTCATCTTCCTTGTTCATCTTGATGAAATTCTAGAAACGTAACAGACGTGTTAATTTTTTATCTTTTTTCTTTCTACTTCTTCTTCTTCTTTTCTTCTTCTTATTAATTAACACTAGTCTCAATGAAAATTTTTTTTTATTTCTTATAGAATGGAAAAAGGTACGGATTTATTTTTGGTTACGTTTAAGAGATATTTTTTCAATTTTAGATTTTTTTAACATTACGAAGTGTTGTTTTTTTTAGTTTTAAATATAATTTTCTAGATATGAGATTTTTGTATTTTTTAAAATTATTATTGATTTAATATCCAATAGTTTTGATTTTTAAATATATCCAAAATAATATCCAATATAAAATATTAATTGAAATAATTTTATTTTGAAAAATTGTCCAATCGAGTTTAAATTTAATTAAAAATTGGATCCCCCTCTTTTATAACAGTGTTTATCTAAAAATGATAGAAAAATGATATACGATACCCTACGTATTCTTGTAGATTCCTTTTCTTATATATTAATTTACCAATTTATTTGTTATTACAACAAATAAAATATAAAAAGAATATTTAAAAAATGTACATGAAAGTACGTCGAATATTCGCACGTATTACTTATATGTAAACATAGTAATAGACACGCGCAACGGGACTGTTCGACGAGTGGTTGACTTAGAAAATGATATTAGAGCTCGTCTTGTTCCATCTTGGTCAATCAATCGCTATTCAGAGTAAATTAAGGAAGAAGCAAAGACAGGGTAGAAAGTAACGTACCTATATATATATCTTGTAGTTTATTTCGAGTCACTTGTATCATCTTTTTTTCGACGACATCAAGCTCTATTATGTTACGAATTAGGCGTGTCTGAAGTAATCGATTTCTCGAAACTTTCATTTCCTTTTTTTTTTTTTTACTTTCTCTTACCTCATTCTTTTTTTCTTTCTTCTTCTTTGATCTCGTTAGATTCTCAATCTTTTTCTTTTTTGAAAAGTATCAATTTTTTGTTCTATTTTATTATTTTATCGTCACTCTGTGGTAGAATTTTCCATTTTTTTCTTGTTATTATTTACAGAGTACGTAGAGAGGTAGATATATACATATTATAGATTGTATATAATTGACAGGAAGGTAACCGTATGAGAGAAAAAAAATTTCAATAATAAAAGCATCCAGCGAATAAGCAATCAAGCTGGAATTGTATGCTCGGAAAAAGGGGCGAGTTGATTAATACGCAAAAATATACGTGTGGCGAGAGAATAACGAAGCGGTGGCCAGGTTTTTGGTAATTTAAAGCAATTTCGAGAGCGATTGAAGGTAGTAGGAGAAAGGACTTGCTTTTATTTATGTATGTTAGCATGTACGTATCCTACGTACCCTACGTAACATAACGTACGTATGTATACATGCATGCTTGTAACGAATCGTAGATAACATTTTGTAAAGCAAAGTTCGATCTATGTTCCTTTTTTTTTTTTCAAGATATTTTTTTTTATACTATCTTTTTATCTCTACATATTTATTTATTTATTTTAAATAATTTTTTTATTTTTTTTATTTCTTATCGATTATTCAACGACCACGAATGCATGTACGTGCACTCTATGCACTATCGGTGAAAAATTTGAAATCGTTGCGTAAATTTAGAAAAACGGGGTGGAGGAATATTTATAAGAAAAAAAATTGAATACCTTTGAACATTTTGTATTAATTTTATTTTTAATCAACGAACGTATGTTTTACTTCGAATTATCCATTGATCGAAAATAAACAGCTTTGATATTTAACAATTGCCTGATATATTCCGTAAATCTTGGTAATTAGTTTCTCGAGTGTTTCTAATCGAATATTTTTCTACGTTTCTCGTAAAAGTTACCAAAGGTGTTTCCCCATCGATGGGAAAAGTTCATTCCAAGTAACACATAAGAAAATACTGAAATCTTTTGAAACGTCATTAAACCTGTCAATATTTAATATAATAACAATACAATATATATTCTTTCAAAATTTATCAGCGTATTCGATTTTTACGGAAATTGGCAAGAGATTTCATACTTTTTTTTGATTGGTAAAGGACAAAAGGTGAAAGGACAATTTCTTTCTTTCTCTCCTTCCCTCCATCTGTCTATCTCTCTTTTAAGTTGGAAAGAGAAAGAGGGAAAGAAATTGCAGAAAGAAGTTTTTCCGAGGATCGAAAGGTTAGGTAGTGGATGGTCGAGAGGATTTGAAAGGAGGGAAGAATGGTGGGAAGAAGAAAGTATGAGAAGGAAGAGAATAACTAGGAGATGGAAGAGGAGAAGAAGAAGGTGGAGGAGGAGGAGGAGGAGGAGTCAGTCGCGGCATTGATCGGGCATACCGCCACCAAAAGACTCTTACTCCGGCCTCTTCACCATCCAATAGGCCGTCTCGAGTTTTCGGAGGTACGACGACGAATACGACAAAAACGATGAAGACGAAGAATACGACAACGAGATAGTAAAAGGAAGAAAGAAAAAGAAAAAAAGAAATCTCGAGAGATCGTGATCGATCGGATGGATAGACAGTGAAAAAAGATAGAAGAACATAGGAAAGAAACAGAAACTATGGGTAGAGATAGAGAGAAATATATTTGTATTTTTATATATGTATGGTGTAGGGAATATGTGTATGTGTATGTGTATGTGAGAGAGAGATAAGAGAAAGTAGAAAGAGACGGAATAAGGACAAGACAAGTAGGATCAGACAAAGTCGAGAAGAAGAAAGAATATAATCAGACGAAGTAGAAGAAGATAGGAATAGGGTCAGACGTGTAGTATGTAGGATCAAACAAAGATGAGATATAAACAAAGTTGGACCAGGATAGACGTTTTAGAAATAAGATAAAGTAGAGATAAATGAACGTAAGAAAGATCAAACGTAAAAACATTAAAATATTATATCTCCTTTTTTTATTTTTTTTTACTCCTAATATATATTTTATTGACATTAATTTCTTTTCAATAATTTATTTATTTTTTCCTCTCTCACACGTATATAAATAACTCGATGGAAGATAAAGTAAGAGGATTGCTGATGATTTATTTATAGAGTTTAGAAAGAACAAGAGTTTGGAACTTAATTTATATTACGCATTAATTACCGAGGTCAAATAAATGAAAAAAAGGTCTTAGAAACTTATGCTCGATAATGATTTATTTAAAAGATGTTAGAAAATTTGTCTTTCCATAAAAATGCAGCATTTCACAATTGTCGAATCCAATGATTCAACCTTTCGAATACTTCTATTGTATTGGAAATAACAGCAAATGCGTTTCGAATCGCATCATTCGTTTCAATCGTATTTTTTATAAACCAATTAACTCTTTTACGTGACTCGCATAATTAGAAATCCTCCCCTTTTTCTCTCAGAGACATTAAATCAGATTATTTAGTAGACCAACTGAGTCATTGAGAATTATAACAAGTACTATACGATTACTGGTACAGAACAAATTCTTACATAAATTTTTTATCCCGTAAATCTATGAATAATTATTTATTATATTTCAATAAAGTATTTTATATTAGGTTGTTAAATATGAAATGGAGCAAATTTCAATTTAATTATGTACATTTTTTGCTCCATTTCATACTTGACAACCTAATACTATTTAAGTTTATGTGAACATTATCTTTCATTTAATTTGACTTCGATAATATGTAATATAAGTTTGGTCAGAAAATCTTTTTGGACACCCTGTATATAGAATATACTGTATAAGCGATACAATCATGACGTTTCCGTTTGACGAGGTTAAAGGTAAAGGTTCAAATTCTTTCACCCCATTTTCTCTCTTTCTCTCTTTTTCTCTTTTCTATATTTTTTTGTTGTTCTCGAATCGATAAAAGACTTTTTCGATTTTCTCAATCCATCGAGCACATGACCATACTCATACCCGTTTTCTCTCTTGGGGCGGAAGCACCGTTGTTCCGAGTTCCGCTCGAATTCGTTCTTGAATGGTCTTAAAGTAGAGGTGAGAAGAACGAGAAGTAGGAGAAAGATGAAACGGAAAGGTGAAAAAAGGCGTTGAAGCGTTTCTCTTTTCTCGATTTTCGCGGAAGGAAGATAAAAAGAGGAAAAAAATAATAGATAGAAAAAGAAAGAAAAAAAACGAGAGAAACAAAGACGCAGAAATAAAGAAGGAGGAAAAGAAAGAAAGAAAGAAAAAAAAAGGAAAATGAAAGACTTTTACTCTCGAATGAGAAACCGGTAGTGAGAATGGTTGTTGCGGTGATTTTGAAGAGTACAGGTACAATGTCTTCTGATCTGTCGAGAATGGATACTCGAGGGTTGAAAATAACGACGAAAAGAAAATGACGAAAGACGAAAAACGAGACGGTGAAAAATGAACCAACGAACGAACGAAAGTAAAAGAAGAGAAATAAGAAGAAGGTAGTAGACGGAAGAGAAAAAAAAAATAAAAAGAAAAGACACGATAGAGAGAAAAAGAAATCCCCATTTTTGGGTTGGTATCGAGAGAGAGAGAGAAAAAAAAAACTCTTTTGGTCCTGTACCAGAAAAGAGAAGAAGAGATGAGGGAATTGAAGCGTGCCTGCTTCTCTTCAACGTCCGAAGTTACTGGGAGAGAGAAACAGAGAGAAACAGAGAGAAACAGAGAGGAAGAGGAAATACTTTATAATTGAAAAGCTTCGTTTAAATGGAAACGTTTCTCTCTTTACGCCTCGGCTGCGCATAAAAGTGAGTGCCATCTGCGGATGGACGGATGGACGGTTGGACGAACGGAAGGGAATGAAAACTGGATACGAGTGGGATGGGAAAAGAGAGAGAGGAAAGGGTGAGGGAATGATACGGAAGAATAAACGAATTTATTACGGCTAACTCCCTTTAACTAAAAGCACCTACATATGTATACTTATGCGTATACACATAATAATATGTACCATAAATGCATATTTATTATGGTTTATAAAAAAATATTTGTGCATTTATGTTTTGTGTGGATAATGATTTTTTATAATTTTTTTTTTGGGTTATCTATAATTACATAAATTAAATACGTTTACGCAATCTCAGTTTTCTTATTCGATTAATATGATTATTATTATCGTTGTTGTTGCGTTGTTATTGTTATTTGCGTGAAATGAATGAAGCTTAGTAAATTATTTCTCACGGAATAAATCGTTCAATTTGGATATAAGTGAATGTTCGTAAAAATCCTACGTCAACCCGTTCATCGTATAATGTATGTGTATGTATTGTATTGTATATATATACTTATTTAATTGTATACGAGTATGAGAGACGAACGATTTAAACTTTCGTATTTGTATCATCAGTTTCAGTCTACTCGACGACCGTGTGCTAACAGCTCGATATCGTTCTTCCTCTTGGCACGTTTAATCTAATTTTATATTCATTGGTATCATCACTTTTCGATTAAGCGTTCCATTATTATTATTTTTCTTCTCTCTCTCTCTCTCTCTCTTTCTTTTCTTTTCTGTTTGCCTGTCTTCTTCTTATTCTTCTTCTTCTTCTTTCTTTTTCCTTTTTCCTTTTTTTCTCTACTTTCCTTTTTTTTTATTCAACACCAAAGCCATAGGAAGAAAAAAAAGAAATCATTATCGTAATTTTTATATCGTAACGACAGCGTGGTTAGTTTTTTTATTTTTTTATTTTTCCTGTTAGATGAGTCTTCGTAATTGCAAATTTCATACATTTTTTATCTCGGAGGGAAAAAAAGTCTCTCTCTCTCTCTCTCTCTCTCTCTCTCTCGTACGCGTTATAAAATCAGCTCGTTTTAATAATTCAAAGTTGAAAATTATTCAGTAGATATTCATAAGCGATCTAACCTTTCCGAAACACATACATATATACGTATATAAATATATATATGTATATCCGTGTTTCAACCTGTTGCGAGAAGAGAGAAAAGACCGAAGGAAGAGAAAGAGAGAAAGAAAGAGAGAGAGAGAGAGAGAGAGAGAGAGAGT